>CAXHSM010001376.1:34692182-34890250 GCA_964019185.1 Maratus speculifer
AATACGAAAAAAATTATGGCTAGGTATACAGTCTGAAAAACTTGCAGATAGACAATGTCTGCACTACAGTACAGTTGAACCTCGAAAATCCGGAACCGTCGGGACCGCGGCGATTCCGGATTTTCGATTTTTCCGGATTTTGGAGGTTTATTTAAAAATCTTTTTTTATGGCTATATAATACCGTAAAATCCCGTTAATCCGCTCTTCCCGATTAAACGCCCCCTCCCCACTTTATAAAGAATTTGAAATTTAAAAAAAATTCCGAGAAAACGCCCTCCCTCCTGATTGTCAAAGACGATTGAGAGTGAGACGAATCATTATGAAATGAATGAATCATGAATCTTTGATGAAATGTGCGTTTTTTCAAGATTTTTTAATTGATTTCATGCTTGTTTTGGCTTTCTTTTTTTTAGAAATTTCTCCGTTTTTTCTGCATTTTTTCGACACCATTTACTTTTTTTTTTTTTTTTTTTTTTTTTTTTAACCCAAATTTTTTCAAGTATAAAAATTTATGATTAATTCAACGATTCATTCATTTCATCATGATTCATTACTGTACATTTTGTTGAACGCTTTTTAACTTTTTATTTTTTGTAATAATAAAGTCTTTAATTAACGGCAAGTCATTACAATATTAACCAGAATATAACTATATATATATTTTTAGTATAGTTATCAGAATTTAACTGCAGTTGATGAAAATTACAGCTATGTCTTATTTTAAAAATTAATAAAACTGAAATCGGAAAAATGTCCGGATTTTAGAGATTTCCGGAATTTGGAGGTCCGGATTTTCGAGGTTCAACTGTATCAAATTCCAGTATCTTCATCACAGGAAAGAAAATTCAGGAATGTCAGTCACACATGATATTAAAAAATCACCAGAATTTATTTTAATTTTGAAATAAATGAATGTATTATCAATATTATAATTGATATCTAAATTGTATATAATTGATCCTCTTAAAATATTTACATAGTAGCAATTTGAAGAAATTGAACTTGTACCATTCCTCCCTTTAGTGGCATATCTCATTTTTTCACACTACTCTCTATTGTATCAAACTTCTTGTTTAAACAAAAATATTGCTAATAATAATAACACATTGCTCAGTGGTGCACAAAACAGGAATTTTAATATACATTTGTACATATTAAAATAAAACTTTCAACGTTTCACGCCGTCTTTTGCGGGCGTCTTCAGGAAAATATGATAATGGAAGGACTACGTTTGCATCTTGATCGAGATATAATATTTCTACTAATTTAAAATCTAAATGAATTAAAATTTTTAAAAAATGTTGCCATTTACACGTGAGTAAAAATTAAAATATTGCAAGGAAATAAAAATTTTTAAGATTTTATGATGTTATGCCATATTTTTGGTATATTGTAGGATAAATTATCATTACATGGTTTATTTTCTTGTGCTCTTCGATGGATTCTCTTATTTTACCTTGAACTGGGTTATTGCATGGAACTATGATTTCGGCTTCCTCAAAATTAATATGGCAACCCTTGTTCGCCAAATAGAAGCGAGCAAGGGCAGTATTCTGTTTATATTGTTCTATATCTTTTCGATGCTCTTTAATTCTAATTAAAAGTTTCCGCGTTGTCATGCCGATGTAAACTTTTTTAAGATTATTAGATAAAGTGATGGGGATTTCATAAATATCAGATTTTTGATCTATTGGAATTTTGTCGATCTTATCTGTAACGAGGTCAATGAGATATGCAGGAGGAATGGCGACAAGTTTTATGTTATATTTTTGTGCGATCTTTTTTACTTTTTCAAATATGTAAGGGATATAATGAAATTTTCTGTAAGCCATAAGTTTATCCTGTCGTTGGCCAGGTGTGGGAGGAGTATTGTACTGTTGAACCATTTTATTAACAAATTCCTGGAAAACCATGGTCAAAAGCTATTTTCTGAATAAAATCAATTTCTTTATTTAATGTGTCATCGGAACAAATCATAAAAGCTCTTTTAATAAATGACCTGAAAGCAGATATTTTGTATTCCAAAGGCATGTTGGCTGAAAATGGGATAACTGTATTTTCTTTTATTGGTTTTCTATAAACTGAAAATTTTAAACTTGAATTGCATCTATTAATTTGAACATCTAAAAATGGAAGGGTGGCGTTTTCTTCGACTTCAAGAGTGAAATTAATACTATTGCTTAATTTATTGACATCTTGCAGAAAAACATATAAATCAGCCAAACTGTGGTTCCATAAGATGAAAACATTATCAACATAACGGAACCAACATTCAGGTTTTAAATTAAACGTATTAAAAATTTTTTTGTTCTTGTGGTCTTAACACGAATTCAGCAAACAAACTGAATACTGGTGACCCCATCGGCGCACCATGCAGCTGTCGGTAAATATTCTTATTAAAAATAAAAATGTTACTGAAAACTATTAGGTTAACCTAAATTAGGTCTTATTAATGTATCAAATGTTTAAATAAGTTCTGATAAGGCATTATTTAATTGCTATGTGTATTAGCCGATTTTTATAGCTTTTTCTCGTATAACAAGGAAAAGATGTATTTGTTTGAATCGTTCATTGGTTTCTCTCTTATTCGTGTCTCTTTTTCTTCTTTATTTTTCTTTTCTATGTATCAAAGGCTATATTTTTAGGCAAAGGACAGCAGTATACTTCAAAAACAAATGTAAAAGGTCAAAAGGGGGTGAAGAAGGACTCTAAGCGAGCACAAGATTTATCATATTGTTGAGGGAGTGAAAGAAGAAATATAAGAGAGGCTAAAATTCGATGAGGGATTCTTATTATTTTTCTATGCTCCGTTTCCCTGCCACATTTGTTCAGTGTAAATGTGAAACCTTTTCCTAGTGAGATACAGTGTTTTTGGATCGTTTAACATGCCATTATTGTTTTGGGCGTTTTATTACGATGAGCTTATAATATGGCTTGTATGAAGTGCCATGACAATGTAAAAACACGAGATAGTGTGAAAATTAGCCTTTTGGGACATTATGCATATTGAAAGCATTGTTATTTCCAAGTTATCCTGATATGATGCACCACCAAAAATGGTTGCTTCAACATGCAAGAGTTGTGACAGCAGAGGATAAGAATCTCGTCATCGATAAAAAAACAAGGCCAGAAGTGATAAACAGAAACTTGGGAAGAAAATACAAGCGAAGAAGTTTTTGAAGGAAGGAAAGCACTTTTTTGATGGTTGAAAGGATAAAACTACCTTCATAGAAAAAAAAGAACAAGTGGCATCGTCGAGAAAAAAAGCGAGTAACACATCATCGTGTTTTCTGAACCTGACTCGGAGTACTTGGTCCCTTGACGCCTCATTCTGGTCATGGAAAAGAAATAGCAAAATCATTGTGTATTCTTCTATGTCAGTACTAGTTAGACTTTTCGGAACTGACAGCACTCGGGTGTGTTGGCACCGCTGTCAATACAAAAAACGCAATGGTGCCATTGACTGTCTTGAAAAAAAAAGTAGGAGGAGAGCTGCAAAATTTAATATGTATTCTTAATACAAACGAACTTCCACTCTAACATCTATTCTCTAAACTTGATGGTGGAACCACTGGACCTAAGACCTTTGCCAAACCAGTCGGTGCTAGTCTAAAGGGATGTGAAAATCTATGTGTCACTATTTCAAATCTATTGCTGTTTCATGGATATCTGAAATGGAAAATACTGAAGATCTAAGTACCGATCAAAAGTATGTATTTGATGTTTGTGCAGTGGTTTCAACCGGAGTATGTTTTCGAGGACTGGATAACAGAATCCCAGAACCAATTGTGAAATCGAGATGCATCACGAATCCTGGCAGAATTTTACGCTCGTGCATTAGTAGTTCAAATTCTGATAAAGCGTTAAAATAAATGTCGCTCAGTACGTGATACGAGTTTATACTCTTGTGTGGTTTTCTGTAAGAAATAGGCCATATTGCACCGATGGACCTAGATATATGTGGCAGATAGTTAAACTTTCAAAGTTTTTACCAGATAACCTAAAGAAGACTGTAAATTCAGTTATCCAAACAAATGGATACTATGGTCATCCCGAGAATTTACTGATAGCAATGGCAACTGACGATAGACAATATATTAGAAGAATGGCATGGAAAAGAATAAAAATATGCCGTATTTAAAAAAGATAAATAACAACATAGTGCGAGAGTTTCAAGTTCCAAAGTTGAACTTTAAAGTAACAGAACACTATCAGTGTATCAACTGGGTCGCCGCCGAAAGCAGCGAATCTCCTATAACAAAAACCTTTTCACTAGAAGAAATTGGAGAAAACGTAATTTCAGGATCCATGTCGGATGAATCATTAGTCTACTTTCCAAGTACCTCCCAAGCTATGGAAAGAGTCATTAAAATTGTGACACAAGCTGCATTAATCCTCTCCGGCGCAGTACTCTTTAAAGTTGGAATTTAAAGAAAACAAAAATTAGGCAATCTATTTAGGCTTAGAGGAGTACACAGGTATTGTTTTGTAAAGATTGCACTAACCATTTTAATTATATAGCTGTTGCCGAAGTGGTAACCTCCCATAAGTAAAGCATTGATATGCGCAGTGAGAAGAGCATTGCTGTGAAGCGCGTATTACAATAAAACATTTTACCTATTATTTAAAATCAGTAGAGTTTGATCTCTGTGGTGTTGCCATCTAGAACTCATAAGTAAGATTTAAAGTAGCCATTAGAGTAGTTTTTGATATATTCACGGAGTTTTTGTGTCTCTAAACAGGGGTAACTTTAGGTGTTGCCGACCCGGCAACACTGCGCGTTAAGGGCTTAAAGATATGCAGGAGTGAAGGATGAGATACTTCATTAGAGCAAAACTGCAATACAAAAAAAGATACCAAATTTTATTTCTAAAAAGGACTTTGTAGTGTAAATGCGATTCAGTGCATCTTGAATATAACATTTTGTGAGTAGGAGGGCGAGTAAAACTCGACGTACAGCTATCTCCTCATGGTGAGTTCTGGGTTGTTTCGCGTTGGTACCGAATGCAAAACAAGTTAAAAGCTGTACATTTTCAAAGAACATAGCACTAAAATAATACATAATTAGAGATTACTTAAACATTTGCCACATTAAATATATCTTTTCAACTAAATACAACCAAAATAAACCAAATTTAACATTTTTAAATTTTTTACTAAAAAAAAAAAATCGGCATTTTTGCAAAACTTCAAGGCATTTGCGGCAGGGTAAGGAATTGTCCAAAAAATCTCATTTTTTTGTGTGAACTGAGTGCCACCAGTGGCCACTTTTCCGCACCCACCATCATCGAAAATAAAAAAAAAAATTCGCCCCACCCTATTGCATACATTAAGGTTAAAAACAAAAAGAAAAAATCGGAAATATTCGGATATTTTTTTTTTTTGAAAACTCTTTTTCCGGCAACATATTCTTAGCAAATTGTTGGAGATCATCCAATGTTTTATTCATCTCTATTCTAATGCGCATCTAAATAACTGAGTGCAATTTTAATCATTTTCTGCATTTCTGAAGAAGAGAGGACAGGACCGGCACCGTTGATTCCGTTGTCAGATTCGTCGCCGTTATCTACATTTCATACGAAGTTTTTTTCGTTAAATGATATTTTGTGTTCAAAGAAAAAAAATGCATTAACTTGCACAATAGACTATCCGGACCGCTGTTTCATTTCGTGTTAACCAATTTTTCATGGTAAGCATTTTCGTGGTAAAAGTATTTCTCTGTTCTTTCTGTCGCTGCCCATATTTAGTTTTGATATAAATTTGGGATCAGGGCACCGACTTCATTGTAGGACAAGGTTAAAGAATGGATAAACGAGACCATAGCCAACTATATGCTACCGGCCGAGCCATTTCGCTAAAAACCGCCGAAAAAGTGAAGTCGGATTCAGCTTCAAACCCTGAACCATTTCATTGGACCACATTGTGCAAACCCCGCCCAAATTAGCATTGAATAAGCTGTTTTCTGTTCTGTGCACATGATTATTCTTTTGGTTCAGTGTTTACACGATTGGTCAGAATAACTTGGGCAAGGTATCAGAGTCCTCTGGCGGGAGACTTCACACATTAATCTCAAATAGATGGGCCTATAGATCTAGTTGGCCATGACGAGACACAGGTCAATTCTGATGAATAACATTATTTTCAAACACTAATCATTGCCCTCTTTGAGCGCTGAATTTTTGGTGTCAATAAAGAGAATTTTTCTGTTCGAAAACAGTAGTAGATGCATGTTCTGGTTCTTAAATAGTTATTGCGCTCTTTTCTTTTCTGTTTCTGTAGTTCATAAAAAAAAACCTCGACTGAGTGATGTAATGTGAAATCAAGAATTATTCTATACGGAACAACTTTTGAAATCACAGCCTAGTGAAAAACACTTTTGCGTTTGGTGAAAAATTTATTTGCTTTATTTTTATGGACATAAGTTGTGAATTTAACTATCTCAAGAGAATTCAACCGAAAACGACTTAGACGCTTCCCTGAAGTCAGAGAATTTTTCGCACTTCTCGAATTATAACCAGATATTTAAAAAATATATATATTTCTTTCTTCTGTTCAGAGGAAGGAAAAAATACGTTATTTTCTCACTTTGTAATTTTCTTGTTTCGGGTACATTGTTTAATCAGCGACTCTTTCTTTTTTATTACTATTACTATAATCCCTCAACAAAAGACATGCGTATAATAATTAAAAAATGTGATACTGACCTCCTGTAAAAACTTTCAGGAAATTCAACTTTCACACCAGAGAAGATTTAGAATCAAATTTCCTCCGAAGAACAGGTTCAAGGAAAGTCACTACTTAGGCGATTTTTATTTAATCAACTAATAAATTAAGGTATCAAGGCTTTGTCTGATTTTCAAAAATTTTAATGAGCTATACTATGTTACGAAGGTGAGTTTTCTACTACAGTACATCGCGTATTTCGCTATTTCTCTCGTTTTAGTTGTCCTTCAGTAAATTAACGGTTTGCTAATGATACATGTATTCGTCAGCGGCATTTCTTTATATGCATTTCGATGACAATGAATCTATATTTCAAAATGTGACTGAAGCAGACATTACTTCTGCATATCAAGGAAATAGTATATCGTGGTCCAAACAGAAAAAGTACAATCGGACAAGAAATTTTGTAGCATCTCCGATGCTGTTCAGCTTCTAGAAAAAGTACGCAAAACTTTTGAAATGTCACACTCTAAGCATAGAACTGAAATGAAATTAGTTCATTGTCGTTTTTTAACTGAACGATTGTCAAGGAAAATAAAAAACATGCATTACTGCCTCTCATATTCTGAAAACTTGAAATGTGAGTAAAAAAGTTTGCTATATTTATACAGTTTTGCATTTATTTAACTTTATACCGTACCTCTTGTTTTGAGTGCGTAGCTTTTTTGAACAAGAATTAAATGGAAAGCCCTGTAGCTCAATTTAATGTTCAGTATCTTTCTTTTATAAATGCTTTTCTGGCACATTCGTTATATCGCCCCTGTCAGTATATCGCACTTTTTTTTAAGGGTGCATTCGAAAAAACGTTTTTCCACCTTCAACAGCTCGAAATTTTCCGATACAATTTCAGACACATTTTTAAAAGTAGAGACATTAAACTTGCTGAGGGGATTTTTGAAGAGATGTATAAGGTGTCGTGTGATGTCATTTTATGCTTAATTCATTGGAATTTGATTCATAAACAATTATTTTCTCAGTTTGACCCATTTTTTCGTTCCCAGATCTCCCGCTTCGTAAAAATCGGTTCAAAATGTCGTTTTCGATTTTTTTTTCAATATTTTCTGCATTTATCAAAGAATCGACAATCACGGCACTATGTGTACTTTCTAAACAAGACAAATTGCCAGTTTGGTGCATTTGAGAGCAAAAATGAATTTAAAAATAAATCAGAAAATAAGCAGTTTGAATCGAAATACACCCTTAATCTCCCAAGTTTCACGATACATCGAGGTGTTGCTGAATTTCTCGAATTCACGCGATTTCCACAATAATTATATTTCATAATTTCTTTGTATAAAAATTATTTTCTAATTTTTCAATTACGAGTCCACTTTAACCGAGAAATTTAGTTGGATAAAGACAAAAATGTAAAGAAATATTTTAATTGAAGGAGGCGGGGCTTGTCTGCAGTACTGGAAATGGACATTTTGACAGTCATGCGAGAAAAGGCGCCTTTTCGTTCACTCAAGATGTACGAGGTCGGCGCTAAATCTTATAACACTCAAGGATCATGGAGGTATGAGATAGGCGGAGGTGAAGAAAGCCGCAAAAAAGGTTTGCAATATGAAACCATTTATCGCTCAAATTTTAATGATCCAATCAAAAGCACGAGGAAGGGATTTTGTATTAATACGACGAATTCAAAGAAATAAATTACATCTGAAGTATATTTTAAGAAGAAATAGTAATGAAAACATTCTTTTAAAATCATGTATGAAAACTTGAGTAATAAATATTGATCTAAAATCTAGATTTTCGAGTGCAAGCGATTTTAAGACATTAAGACAAGAATGCTATCTCTTCAAGCAAAATCTTAAAAGAATTTTTTATATTGATATTTAAAACACATATGATAAAATAATAAAAAATACTTACTTTCGAAGCGATAGATTAGTTCCTTTTAAAAAAGAAGAGCTAAAAATTACGGATTTGAACTGGTTTGAACTTAACTTAATTGGACTAAATGAAACGGATTTTAGGGTTACATTTTTGGCGTTACCTCCAGACATTGTACTTCTACTCTATTAATATTTCTCTTTACTCTATGCTCCGGGATAAACGAATCGAAGGCTCCCCCACACAAGAAATGTGAACCATCTACTGACTAATCCTGTAAAAATAATATCATAAGATTATTTAAATTAGTTATAGATTAATTATTTCTTCATAACAATGAATTAAAAACATTCATCCTTTCATTTTTAAAATAGAAATAACAATAACAATAATACAGTGGAATACGTTTAGTACGAAAGTGACGGGACTGAAAATCTTTTTCGTGTTAAAAGAATATCCTGTTAAAAGATTCGAAAAAAAGAATTAAATGGAAAGCCTTGTAGCTAAATTTAAGGTTTAGTATTTTTCTTTTATAAACGCTTTACTAGCGCAGTCGTTATATCGGTCCTCTTAGTATATCACTTTTTTTTATTTTTTCAAGCATCATGATATATAAAGGCGTTACTAAATTTCTCGAATTCATGCGATTCCTACAATAATTATATTTCATATTTTTTTACCATGAAATTTCTTATCTAACTCTTCATTTACAATGCACTTTATCCAAGGAATTTAGCTGGGACGCATGAGAGAAATGTAAACAATTATTTTAAATAAAGGGGGTGGAGCTTGTCTGTAATAGATGAAATGGTCGCTTTTACGATAAACTGAGAAATGGCTCCTCTTCGTTTTCTCATGATGCACTTGGCCGGCACCATAGATTTCTCATAACAAGATTCCACATCGGCAACCTTTTCTTACGTCGGGATCTTTGCCTTCCGTCACGTGACAGAGGGCAGATTTAACGCGCCAAACCGGTTTTTCTCCCGCCGAAACTCACATTCTTATATATGTCTTCAGTTGACCGCTCTTCTGCTTTCCTCTTTGTGAAATCTGAAAGTTGCCAATAAAGTGATCACCGCCAAAAAACAGTATCTTTTCGCCAAAGATATTGGATTCGAAACCTTGCCGAGAGAACAATGGAATGTGGTGTCTACTTTTATTAGAAGTCTATGGCCGGCGCTAAATCTCACAGCACCCCTCCCACGCTAGAAATGAGCATAGTCTACTGACTAATCCTGTAAAAATAATATCCTGTAAAGGTATTGAAATTAGGAAACAGATGTAGTATTCACCCGGAGTGCAACATCTTTTTTTTTCCCTCGGCGACAGAAACCAATTTTTTTGGCAAGGAGCAATTGTAGCCAAATGGTCACTTATATCCAATTTAGGTCTGAAGAACTTTGAAAGATTTGCTGTTAATTATTTAAAGAAAATTGGAAAAAAATATATATATATAAAATTTCTCATCTAATAAATCATTTACAATTCTACTTTATCTCAGAAATTTAACTGGGATGAGTAAGAAAAATGTAAAAAGAAAAAAGAAATATTATCTCATGTATGTAGTAAAGGATTAATAAATTAAGCAGCGGAATTCCAATAGAAAGTCTGTAAAAACAAAATAAAATACGTTTGAATATTTGGCGCAAAATATGAAAGCGACACGCGATTTGGCGAGCAGGATTTATCGTCGCCAAAAGGAAACGATTTTTTTGCATACTAATAAGAATGTATTTTTTAAAACACAACACATTGTTCAGTTGTGCACAAAACAAGAATTTTAATATACACTTGTACAATTAAAATAAAATATAAATATCAACGTTTCGCGCCGTCTTCTGCGGGCGTCTTCAGGAAATATGATAATGGAAGGACTAAGTTTGCATCTTGATCGAGAGATAAAGCTTATTAGATATTGCTTATCTCTCGATCAAGACACAAACGTAGTCCTTCCATTATCATATTTCCTGAAGACGCCCGCAGAAGACGGCGCGAAACGTTGATATTTGTATTTTATTTTAATTGTACAAGTGTATATTAAAATTCTTGTTTTGTGCACCACTGAGCAATGTGTAGTGTTTTAGTAAATACATTCTTATTAGTTAAATTTTATGGTGCAACTGTCCTGTATATATTTATGATTTTAATGCATTTGAAAATTGATTTTTAATTGTTTTTTAGAATGAGCGGTATTTAATTTATTTAATCAGTGAAATGTTTTAATGTATATTAATTCAGACCAATAAATAGCAAGCTAAACTAGCTTATCCGAAGGGCGTTAGAATAAACTAGTTTGGCCTAGGAAAAATTAGTCTATCCGATGGGCGTTCGGATAAACTAGTTAGCCTAAAATCGGGTTTAGCCGGTAATATATATATATATATATATACAGGTCGATTCAGCTCGTCGGTGACAAACTTTAAGGATCGATAGAGCACACCTAGACGAACATTTTTGAATAGGGAATGTAGGGTCCCTGACGCGATGGTAAGGCGCTAGGCGCTTTCGAAAATTTGGGTGCCGAAATTCGAAACGTCATAAAAACTAGGGAAATGGTTAGATTTTCTTGCTTGTTGCGTCGAAATGATTCTGTTTGTTTAGACTTTCTTCAGTACCAATTTGATAAGCGTATCTCTTAAAACATGGATAGGGGGCGCTGCAGACTTTGGAGAGCTAGACAACAACTTTAAGCCCGTTATTTTGATAATTTAACACATGCTCGCCAAAGTTTATACTCTAACTTAAAGTTTGAACCCAAAAGTAGAGCCCTGCAAAAAGCGTAAGAGCCGGAATAAAATGTCAAAGTACAGGGTGGTCGAAACTCGAAGGCTCCTAAGAGATAAACAAACAGATTTCTTGACTTATGGCATGCATTTTCATGATTCTGTTTGCTGGGGCTCTCTGAAACTCAGTTGAACGGTACAAAAAGAAACATCGATAGGGGGCGCTTTGGGCAAAAAACATAATTCGTTGACATTTCGGACGCTAACTGGAAACGGGGCGCTACGATCAGTTAGTAATAATGAAAACACATTTTCTACCTCTGCTCAACACTTCTGAATAAATTTAGACCAAAAACATCAATGATACTGGAAATTTATTTACAAAAAATAACACTACAGAAGATGCTCGAAATTTCGACCTTGGGCCATGATGCAGTCTTCGCACCTCCGTCGCATTGAGGAGTGTGTGTTTCCAACAATGCCAGGAGTATCTCTGATCTGCCCTGCAGCTGCCACAATGCGCGCCACAAGTTCTTCAGCACTGCTGACAGGTGTATGGTATACCTCGGCCTTCAGGTAACCCCAAAGGAAGAAATCCAAGCAGGTGAGGTCTGGTGATCGGGCAGGCCAGTGAACTGGACCCCCACGCCCGATCCACCGCTGGCCATACCTTGCGTTTAGATGGAGACGCACGTCGTTCGTGTAATGGGCCGGAGCTCCATCGTGCTGGAACCACATCTGGCGACGCGAACCTTCGGGTACGTGCGCCTCCTCCAGAAGCTGCGGCAGCACTTGATCCAGGAAAATCAGGTAATTTCCACCTGTCAGCCGTTCAGGTAACAAATAAGGGCCAATGAGGCAATCCCCCAGAATGCCGGCCCACACATTTACTGAGAAACGCTCCTGGGCTGCTCGGCTTCTGGTTTCATGTGGATTTTCATCACACCACACATGACTGTTGTGGGCGTTCCACATTCCCTCCCGGCTGAAGGTGGACTCGTCCGTAAACAAAATGCTGTTTAAAAAACGGGGATCCCTGGATCTCATCGCCAAGTACCATCTTGAGAATTCCACTCGAGGGCCAAAATCCTGCTCTCTGAGCAACTGCACCCGCTGGATGTGGTAGGGGTGCAGATTCCGGGAACGTAAGATGCGCCACGCAGTTGCTTGCGAAATGCCAACATGTCTGGCGATATCTCTCGTGCTAAGACCTGGGTTGTCCTCAACCAGGTTAAGCACAGCCTCTTCGTTGTCGGGGGTGCTCACTGATCGCTCCCGTTCAGGCCTGCCTCCGTCGAAAGATCCCGTTGTGGACAACCTCTGGTGTACTCGAGCGAAGAAGGCATGGCAGGGGATTTGCCTGTTGGGGTAACGCTCGGCGTACAACCGCTGAGCGGCTCGTCCATTACAACCAGCAGCGCCATACGCCAAATGCATGTCAGCCAATTCAGAGTTTGTGTACCGTTCCATCCTACTACCGATCTGCAGACAAGTAACTCGAAGCTTAAGTAGGTACCGCACGTTCAAAAGACGTGTCTGCGCATACAACTACGTCATCTCGCGTTGTCGTCTACGCATTACGTATCTTTTGCATATCGATATGGTACGATATCTTTTGCATAAATCAGCAAAAAGCACCTTATGTAAATTTTATTGCGCGCATTGTGCATGATTGAAACCAGCTATGTTTGTTAAAAAAAAAAAAACTGCAGTTTTAATAGCTTCTTATGATAAGTAAATTACTCTCTTGTTTTGTTTCTAACTGATCGTAGCGCCCCGTTTCCAGTTAGCGTCCGAAATGTCAACGAATTATGTTTTTTGCCCAAAGCGCCCCCTATCGATGTTTCTTTTTGTACCGTTCAACTGAGTTTCAGAGAGCCCCAGCAAACAGAATCATGAAAATGCATGCCATAAGTCAAGAAATCTGTTTGTTTATCTCTTAGGAGCCTTCGAGTTTCGACCACCCTGTACTTTGACATTTTATTCCGGCTCTTACGCTTTTTGCAGGGCTCTACTTTTGGGTTCAAACTTTAAGTTAGAGTATAAACTTTGGCGAGCATGTGTTAAATTATCAAAATAACGGGCTTAAAGTTGTTGTCTAGCTCTCCAAAGTCTGCAGCGCCCCCTATCCATGTTTTAAGAGATACGCTTATCAAATTGGTACTGAAGAAAGTCTAAACAAACAGAATCATTTCGACGCAACAAGCAAGAAAATCTAACCATTTCCCTAGTTTTTATGACGTTTCGAATTTCGGCACCCAAATTTTCGAAAGCGCCTAGCGCCTTACCATCGCGTCAGGGACCCTACATTCCCTGTTCAAAAATGTTCGTCTAGGTGTGCTCTATCGATCCTTAAAGTTTGTCACCGACGAGCTGAATCACCCTGTATATATATATATATATACGTTGTTTTGTTGAACTCTATTGATGTTCCACCGACTTTTTTAATATATATATAAACGTATGTATCTATAAAAAAAAAAGCCTTCTGTAATATTTTAATGTATTCTGTAGTACATTTTTTTAAATATGCTAGACTAGATCCAGAAAGTTTGCACTTGATATATCAGGAAAAGGCACAATGACAACATACTAAAAATAATAACTCATACCGGTAAAATGAAACTAAGACTTGAAATAATACTATGCTCTCAGCTTGTTTCGAAGGTATTTATAGGGATTAACAACTTATGAAAACGAGTGAGCACCTTCCAGAGGTACTAAGTTCTACTCGTTGAATATTGAAAAAGAAAGTTATATTAAAACTTAAACCTTGATTAATTAGTGGAGTCCGAGGCAAACTTTAATATAATTTTTGTTTAATTAGTTAAAATAGAAAAAATTATACGTAACCACTTTATTTGTAAGCAAAGTCACATGAAAAAAATCATGTGTAAATATTTTTAAATTTTAATATAAAATTTATTGCAAAATGAGGTAATTTAAAATGTTATACTTGAAAATACTATCTGTAGACTTTAATTTTTCTCTATTTAAATAAACAAATATGTAATTTAAATAAAAATTATTTAAATTAAAAATCTAAAAAAAAGGCGACTTAAAAAGATTCATTAATAAATAGTTTTTCAAATATTCATCAAAATTAAAGCAAAAATATTGAAAATGACCTCTTCCAATTTTGAACCATTTATTGTTTACGATTATTTACTTATAATTATATAGGAGAAATGATGATGATATAATAGAAGAAATGCTGAAAAAAATCCTTTATGAGGAAAAATGCGTTTTCAGAAGAAATCGTTTCCATGACAATCACTGCTTAAAAACTAGATTTTCAAAAAAAAAAAAAAAAAGAATATTTCTTGTTTTAGTTAAGATAAAAACATGATTTGAACGCCATTTCAAGTAGAAGAAAAACAAAAAAAATTTTAGTGCAAAAAAAAATAAAAAATAATAATCTTTAAATTATTTGAAGGTTTTTCTATCAAGGACGCCCCTTAATTCGGGAAGATCGTTTTGGTTTTTAACGAACAAACTTTCAAGGATTCTAGTATGTAACATAAATTATTCATTTTATTTATGGTACTACTTGATTAACCTGTCGACCTAAAAGCTATTTACTAACTAAAAGATTAAATGCCAATAATGGATGTTTATAAGTGTTGTATACACTTGACGTTAAACACGTTACATGTGTTTGTTACGTCATAAATTTATTTTAAATTTATTTGTACTTTCGTCAATGTTTTACTGTTGTATTTGTTTTATGATTTAAAATTTAAATTATGTCAATAAACGATTGTTCGACTTTGTGATTTAAAAAAAATTATGTGATTGTATTAGTTTTAACCAGACATCATAAATATTTATGCATGAACCGTATTCCTAAACGTATTTACGTACATTTTATAGCTATATCCATCTACGATTTCTGACTTAATATAGAGTATTGAGCCCCTTTTACAAGTTTCCGTTAACGTTGATATTTATTGCGGCCCTTATTAAATTCAGTTATTACATATAAATACTTAAATTTTATTCACAAATGCAATATCTTAAAATTCTCTGTTTGCTAATGGTTTAGTTTAACAATTCTGCAGTTAAATTTGGAAAATATTTATAGACTTCTTCTGTCGGAAATCATCTGAATAAGTTAACTTTTATTATATTTTGTATATCATGACGTCATAATACAAAGTCATCACTATTATAGCCATATTCTTTAGTTATTTTTTTCATAAAAATTGATAAGTTTTTCTAATTTAAATTTTCAAAATAGTACTATTATTCGATTTCTATAATTTGGCAAATTGTTTGGCGATTTGAAAAATTGACGAAACGGGTCGACGGAATAATCTAGTAATACCAGGAATAATTTCTTTCTTCCTAACATTTTGGGGACGAGCGACACATATACATACAGCAAAAAGGCTTAAGACTCATTGTTTGTTCTCACCAGTAAAATCTTGCTGTAAAATTTGCCTTATTTGATCAAAGCATATTCACACAACATAGCAAACGCATTATTTTAATCTAATAATAGCTATCATGAATTTTAGGTAACGAAATTCAGCTTAAAATTGCATTGTAATAAGTTAAAGAGAAATGTTTTTTAAACATTTCTCTATCATTATCTATCTATCATATTTCTATAGACATCAAAATTTATAATATTTTAAACTTTTTTTTAAACTAAAAAACTACATCAATTTTTTCGTAGTTTAAGAGTCAAATTGTGCATTAATGTTGCAATTCTTTAAGATTTGTGAACTTTAATGACAATGTAAAGCATACCTTAAAGTTTTCCCATAATGCAATATTCGTCAAAAAAATCATAATTATACATAATACGTTTTTTTTTTTTTTTTTTTTTTTTTTTTTTTTTTGTAGAAATTGAATCGAATTTTATTGATTTTTACTTCCAACGGGCTTCTTATTTTTTTCTCATTTTTGCATGTGCCGGGGCGACAATTTAAAAATGGAAATGAGTAGGGACGAACTTTTAAGGGTCCAGGCGTGGAATTTTAAGCTATAAGATTTCTAATCGGAGGTAATGCGAAAATTGCACATTTTTGCTATTTTCGGAAGCCAAGAAATCCGAAATTGATTTGTAATAGAAAATTTTTTCCATTCAGATTCTTCGATTATGTAGAGTCAGATGTGACGTCCAAAATAGTAAATCATCGCTTAATTATTTCCATGTGCGCAAGACTAAAAAAAAAATGTAAAATTGTAATTATTTTTATTTATTTATTTATTTATTTATTAACTTTTTCAGAATTGGTTGCACCCCCCAAAAAACGATAAAAATCGATTTTCGTATTTTTCAGGTCTGCAAAACCCTAAATAAAACCAAAATTTAAAAATTAATTCAAGAAAATTAAAATTTTCCTATTTTCTGTGAAATCAACTAAGCCCGAACTATTTGCGAAATCGTAAAATGTTCAACCTTATTTTTTTTCCCTGTACATCGAAATTTTTCAGATCTCGAGAATACAAAATAAAAGCTTGTATCAAGTACTTTTTTTTTTTTTTTTTTTTTTTTTTTTTTTTTTTTTTTTTTTTTAAGAGTTTGAAGAAAATACAATTTCCGTCTTGTATTCTTCATTAGATTTCGATATATAGATTTTTCGGGTTTGCGGGAACCGAAATCGTAAAATTAATAAATATGGAAAGATAAATTCTTCCCTTTTTTCTTTCGAAACTCGTAAAACACGATTAATACTAAATTATGAAATGTTCACTCATTTTGTTATTATTTATTTTGGCTTTTGCTCATAATTTTAACCATTTTCTTCATAATTTCAACCAGCTTCCAACCAGCTTCATAATTTTAACCATTAGCCCCTTAATGGTCGCATTAAATTACGGTGTAAAAATTCAAATTCATTATTTCCACCACTTTTTTTGAAAAAATAAAATATTCATTGTATGTAGCAAGTATGTAGCAAGTTAAACGATACCAGAATA
The DNA here is from genome assembly GCA_964019185.1 of Maratus speculifer. Classification (NCBI taxonomy): domain Eukaryota; kingdom Metazoa; phylum Arthropoda; class Arachnida; order Araneae; family Salticidae; genus Maratus; species Maratus speculifer. Next base: position 34,709,400 of record CAXHSM010001376.1, read on the forward strand.
AAATCGATTACACTATTTTATAAAACTGGTGGGAATCAAACAATTCTAAAAAAACGCCATGAAACTTGCAGTCCGTGAATGTATCGGGCGCGACGATTAAGTGGTTAAGCAACATTACTATATTAGACAATTCAGAGTCGAAATCGTTAAAATCTCCGGAGTCGGAGAAGACCATTTTTCTCACCGTCTCCACAATCCAGCCTTAAAAATATCAAAATAAACCGATCATGCTCGCTGTTGTAATTAAATTAGAACTTAAATTTTACAAAATATTTATTTAATTTTATTGGCCAATGTTGAGTATTGTATACATCTACCGGGTGTCCCAAAAATGACTGATGGATTTTACAATTCAATAACTTGCAAACGGTGACAGCTATTTAAAAAGATTTTGCAGGAGGGTTATGTATAATGTCAGGAGTTTTTTTTTACCGTAATTTTTTATTTTAGTTCGCATCTCAAACAATAGGTGGCGCTGACGGCTATTGAAGGCCAAGTTGACGCTTCACTCAGCACTGATCACTTGGCCTTCAATCGCCGTCAGCGCCACCTATTGTTTGAGATGTGAACTAAAAAAAATACGGTAAAAAACTCCTGACATTATGCATAACCCTTCTGCAAAAAATTTTTAAATAGCTGTCACTGTTTGCAAGTTATTGAATTTTAAAATCCAACAGTCATTTTTGGGACACCCGGTATATAGAGCAAATATTCATTTAAGAGTCCACACTACTTACTGTAAAATAATCCGGATGATAATGTAAAGTCTATGGGGGCGTTCTCTTCAAATATCTCGCTCAAATTTTAATATTTTGACCTTTTTTTTTTGCATAGGATAGCTGAGGACGATCTACAACCGGCCTAGTTTTTACTTTTTCGATTTTGGTGGCAGATTAAAAGAAAAATACTTTAACTTTCATAAAAGGTTTGAACCGGTTATGAAACTAAAACTATCCTAATATAACAAGAATATAACCAAAATCAAAAAAGTAAAAACTAGGCTGGTTGTGAATCATACTTAGCTATCCTATGCAAAAAAAAAAAAAAGCGTAAAAATATAAAATTTTCAGCCCGATATTTGAAAAGAATGGCCCCATAGAGTTTATATTATCGTCCGGGTGTTTTTCAACCAGTAAAGTGGGTTCTTAAACCAAAAAGGGGGAAGTCTGCATTGGGTATTACTCGAATCAAATGGAATGACAACATGATAAAATATTCCTCACCGCTAAAATTAAGCAGATATTTGTGAATGTAAAAAAATATATGTTTAATGCTTTCAGTATAATTTTGCTCAGTTCCTTAAAATAACGGGCGAGCGCCTTTAAGGCTCTAAGATCTCCCCTTTGGATTATAAAATAAGGATCTTCCCTGTTTCGGTATGAAAGCATATTCGGCATATATCGGAAAATGTACAGAAAGATTTGTGCGACGTCCTGAACTCTGAGAAGTAGGTTATTATACTTTTCTGCGACAAGAATACATAGCATGCGTTTCTGATATTTAGGGGAAAGTCCTTAGACCAAATTCCAGTATATTTGAAGATATAGAAAATTCTTTCTAAATTATAGGGAATTTTTATAAGACTGATAATAGTTTTTCAAAATCTGGGGAAAAAGGATTTTTTTTTTCACTCTTCTGTGTTTTTTCTGAGGATGAACATGAGAAAGTGATAAATGTAACATATTTGATGAATAAACATGAACGAAGGGAGTAAAAAGATGGGTAAAATTGTTTTCAGGCAACTCTTTGGCTAGAACGCATGAAACCTATTAACATGTTTCAACATCTGTACTCCGCCTCCGCTGTTTTCTGTATTTGAACTCCGTCCATCAGCATTATAATATGCATTCGTTCAATCAAAAAAAACAAAAAGAAAACAGTGCTGAAAATCTAGCTGTATAAAGTAGGCGGAGCATAATTTTCACCGTAGGATTTGATGTAAAGATCAGATGTAAATATTATTTCAGAAAAATTTCTAATTTTTAAATATTATAAAAAAAAAACTTATTTAAAAAAAATCATTGCACTGTATTTCATGAATTTAAAATATGTTTTAAGGGAACTAGCAAATTATAATTTCGCTTTTTTTTTTTTTTTTTTTTTTTTTTTTTTTTTTACAATTTTTTTCAGTGAAAAATTGTTTTAAAAAGGATGATATATACTGTTAAAAATTTTAAAAACATACCTAAACTTCATTTTGTAAAAGATGTGATTTTGTTGTTGTTGTTGTGGTTGTTAAATGTTTACTCATATTTATACGTGTTAAATATTTCTTATGATTGATCATGTCATACATACTTATTTAGCTTAAAGAGTTGCGACGGATATCATACGTAAATATTTACAAATATATAAAAGAAAAAAAAAAAGGTACAAGGGAATGGATTTTGGGGCGGAGCTACACATTATTTCGATTTTCTCTTAATAAGTCTTTGTCTGATTTCTGTTAATGTATTTTTATCAGTATATTGGCATTGGGAAATACTTATGTGGACAAAATCATTAGTGATAGCGCTATCTGCTATTTATTTTTACGTGTTTTTTGCCAGCGTTTCAAAATATAGTATTTTTATTAAAATGACATGATTTTAGAATCTATGGGTATCTTGGATAGTTGATGGAAAAAACTAAACTCCATTGGAAAACGCTGCATTAGTGGGTGGAGCTTTAGTGTTATTGTCATGAAAGTAAACAATTTTCGAATGAAGAAAGGGAATAAGTGTAACGGTATATGGATGCAATTGCATGTTGTTTGTGTGGTTATCAAATGTAATTGTGTCTTCCATTGTAATCATAACATAAATGAAATATAAATTTTTTTGGAAACATAATCACATTTCAAATAATGCAAAATTGAATCCGTGTCTTTTATTAAATTCAGTAGATACAGGACAAGAAGACAAAGTGTTGAACATCATAGAAAGGAATTTTAGTTATATATTTCAATAACATTAAAAATTTATTTAACATTACCGGGAAATAAAAACATACAATCTACAAACATATAATCTACATATAGTACGAATTTAATTAAATTGAAAAAATGTATCATTACTGTTTAATAATTAAAAACCTATTTTCTACTACGGCGCAAACAGAACTACATGTAAAAAGAACTTTTGAGTAAAAAAAAAAACTGTATTTAAGGTGGTTTAACTAAATTAGTAATTATAAATAACAGGACATATTTTGTATACTTGTGAAAATATATGATGCAAAAAGTAACGGTCTTAAAAACGTTTTATATGCTCATCTCAATCAACTGTATAAATATGGATTAATGATTATGTTTCTCGGGTTGCCGGCTACATGTGGCCCGTGGGCCGCAGGTTGAGTATAGATGCTCTAATGAGACGGGTAATCGAGAAGAGCAAAGGGGTGCGAGGCCCGACCTTTCTTACTTTTCAGTGTTTTTAGTTTCTGTTACTTTCGTTTTAAATGTGTTCGGTATCAATTTTTTAATTTTTTCCTTCCTCTCGAGAGGAGGATAGGGTTGCTACCGAAAATTGGCCGCTCCCGCAGTGGTGTATATGTGTGCATGTATGCGTGGATCGTGGATGTGTGCAAGTATTTCAACAGAATTAATAATTCAAGAGAATTCAACAAAATTGAATTTGTGCGCTTCCCCGTCTCAAAGCCATTTTGCACTTGCTGGAGAACAAGCAAAGATTCTTCGAAAAACATTTCTTCTTTATGTGCGCGAGGAAACAGGAGCTCCTCTTTTCGGATACACAAATCAATCAGCTATTCTTTATTTTATTTTATTTATTTATTTATTTATTTTATCTATTTATTTTATTTTTATATTTTTGTCACTTTGACTTTTAATGCACGATATATGTAATTTGTTAAAAGTAAAAGCTGACAAGGGTATGTCAATTTAACCACCTGCATATAAAAAATCCAGAAAATTCAAGATTTCACACCAAAAAAGATAAAAAACAAAAATTAAAATGTATAAAACCCATTTCTTCGTGTGTAATACGGGATAGATAGCAGATAATCCCTTAAACTCGCTACTCTCCGAAGCGACTGTTGTTGATGACAGAAATGTTGCATCGCAATTGAAACGCTTCAATTATGCTCACTCTCAGCGTTATTAACGACCTATTTTATGGTGTGTAGGGAATTTTCAACTACAGTAACTCTTCGTTATGTAATATATTCGGCTAACTCGGTTTTAGCCGTCCCACGATTTTAAATGTCAGGTTTGATGATAAAAGTATATACAGAATAGTCAGCGGCATTTCTTTACATGTATTTTTAAGATAATAAATAATAAATCTCTCTTTCAAAATTTGACTGGCGCAGATATTATTTCTGCAGTTCATGGTGATAATAGTTTCATTATCCGAAAAAAAGAAGAATAGGAAATATCTAACGAGAATTTAGTGTATTCAGTGCCGTTCAGTTTCTCGAAAAATCATATAAAAGCTTTGAAATATAAAAATTTAAGCATATAGATGAATTGCAATTAGTTCTAACTTTTTCTTAATTTCCAGTGGAAAGCAGATTATCAAAGAAATTTTAAAAAATATACCGGATTCTTATATTTAGAAAATATCAAATGTAAGTAAAAATGTCCCTGTATATACATGGTTTTGATTTTTTTAACGTTCTACTATCTTATTTGTGTTAATCGTGTAGGCGTTAGACGTTCTTCCGCCCCGGGAGATTTAGTTAATATCAGCTCAAACAAGCAATCTCGATTGGCTACTCCTCCGCTTTTGAAGGACCGCCCACATTTTGTATTTCACGCTCGAAAATTAATTAACGATTATGTAGGAATTTATGAAGTCTTTTATGTGTATTTAAAAGAATTAAATGCACGTAGAATATCCCAACTTGTAACGCGCATCTGCAATTTGACACTATATTTTCCAATTTTTATGTATGTTCACCACATCATAAGAAATATACTGCTATCTCTTTTTCATCTATTTTCATATTTTTCTGTTAACTTACATAACATAGATAACATGAAATATCATCTCTCCTCACATTTCCGAAGGTAATTGAACCTCGGTAAATTAATATCAGCTCAAACAAGCAATCTGAATTGACCACTCCTCCGCTTTCGAAGGTCCGCCCACATTTTGAATTTCATTTTCGAAAATTAATTCACGATTGTGAATGTCAAGTCAAGTCAACGCTGGTGCTTAAGGAGTACTTATAGTGAGGCGAAACCCCTGTTAAACCTCCAACGAAAGTGAAATAAAACATAAAGATACGATTAACAACAATGCATTCTAAAAATTTTAATAATTTGGAGACTCGAGTGAAACTTAGCTCTCGGGTTGGAGCACCGGGGTAAATATAACCCCAGTGGCGCAATGACTTTCTAAAATTTTTAGAAAATCATCACATACGTTGACAGACTAAAGAGTGGTCGAGACGGGAAGGGCAGCATTGGAAATACCAACAGACCCAGAAAAAGTTCCACCCTAACCCTAAGAGATTAAAAAGGGGGGGCACATAGCTCACTAATTTTGAAAGATATATCGAAAGAGTAATTTTGAAATTTAAGCTTAAACTAGCCTACTATGTTGTGATCTTTGACCGAACGTCGGACAACCCAAGAGGCCCATAAAACACCGCAGACTCTAGTCCTGACAAGGACTCTTTGCTGAACGGAGCCGCATGAGAAGTACACCGGCCGGCACTCTTAGTAAGAATGAACAGCTGGTCGAAAAAATGGGGTTTAAATAGAATTGGCTGGGATCTCGTGAGCAGGTTCTCATCAGCCAATAGGGAAGCCTGAATGGGGAGTCTCTCGGTAGAGAGGAATAGGCCTCAACTAGCAGTCTGATTGGATGAAGAGGATGACATCATCTTTCTCTGAAGACCGAGAGAGAAATAAGAAGGTAAAAATAATTTTCTAATTTTGCCAAATAATAAAAAATAAATGGATATTGCGTTTTATGCAGACAGTCATAGGACGTGAACGAAACCAAAATTTACTAAATAATTAAGAGAATTATACTATAGATACAATTAATAATAAAGAAAATTAATATAAAAAAATACACATTTCCTCCCCTCTAAGTAAAATGCTCACTAACGCGGCTGAGTAAATTCAGCGAATTGTAACGACCGGGAAGCCAATTCTGGGTGAATATTTCTTTCGACCTAGGGAAATATTGAAATTTTGAGTGAAAATTCTAAATATAACTCAGAGAATTTTTCTAAGTTATGTTACTCCAGTTGGATTGCGTCTAGATGTTTTAGAAAAGGGAACGAAGTCATCGTTCCGTCGCGTCGTAAAATAGCAAGAGGTCTTTGTCCCCCTGCCCACACTGGCGTCGTAACTTGGAATTGCTTCCAACTCAGAATTTTGCACTAGAGGGACAGAACTATGAAAATTAAGAGTTAATTTTTTAATTTCGGCAAAAATTGGCCAAATGTTTAAATCTTTATGAATAGTGTCGTTACGGACGTAGCGAGTCCCTTTAGTAATTCTGCGTAATTGCTTATTTTGGAAAGTTTGAAGTCTTTCTAGCTGAGTTTTTGTGGCTGATCCAAAAATCACTGAATCTTAAGTGATTATCGGCCTGATCATAGATTTATACAGGGTGTATCTAAACTACTGGGCAAAACTTTAATGGGTGATAGCACACATCAAGACAAATAATATTAAATGGGAAACTGAGGGTCCCAAACGTCTTCCGAAGGAGATAGGCGCCATGAAAGTTTAGGGTCCGAAATTTGAAATGATTATAAAAAACGGGAAAATTGATCGATTCGTTTGCGGTTTTTCCTAAAACTATTCTTAACGTCAGTATTGTCTTGAAAATAAATTATAAAGATAAATTTCAAAAAATGCCGATAGAGGGCGTTTTAGACTTTGGGGTAACGAATAACTATTTTTTACCGTTATTTTTTGCATTTCACTAATTTTGTTTAGGAGTTTAGAGATAAACTTAAATTTTGAGCTCAAAATCTTTGGTTAAGAAGCGCAACCTGAACTGTGTTCAATGGGAGTGGGTAGGTTCTAATTTCAAATGACTATAAAAAACAGAAAAATTGGTCAGTTGATCTGCGGTTTTCACTAAAATTATTCTTTATGTCAGTATTGTCTTGAAAATAAATTATACAGATAAATTTCAAAAAATGTCGATAGAGGGCGCTTTAGACTTTGGAGTAACGTACAGCTATTTTTTACCGTTATTTTTTGCATCTTATTAAATTTATTTAGAAGCGTAGATATAAACTTAAATTTTGTACTGAAAATCTGAATCGTTGAGCGTGGTTAAGTAGCGCAAACTGAACTGTGTTCAATGGGGGTGGGGAGGTTCAAATTTCAAATAATTATACAAAACGGAAAAATTGGTCGATACGTTTGTGGTTTTCTCTAAAACCATTCTTTATGTCAGTATTTCCTTGAAATAAATTTTAAAGTTAAATTTCAAAAAATTTCGTTAGAGGGCGCCTTAAACTAACCAACAACTATATTTAACCGTTATTTTTTTAGCTAAATAAATGTTTTAAAAACTTAGACTTAAATTTTGAGCTCAAAATCTGAATCGTTGTGAGTAATTAAGTTGCAAAAATTGAACTGTGTTCGTAGGGTGGGCAGGGTAACATTTCAACTCCTGAAAACAATTCAGTTTGCGCTTCTTAACCCCTCCCAACGATTCAGAATTTGAGCTCAAAATTTAAGCCTAAGCTTTTGCAAGCTTTTAATTAGTTACAAACAAAAACAGTTAAAAATTGTTGTTGGTTACTCCAAAGTTTAAGGTGCCCTCTAACGGATTTTTTTGGAATTTTATCTTTAAAATTTCTTTTCAAGGAAATACTGACATAAAGAATGGTTTTAGAGAAAATCCCAAATGATTCGACCAATTTTTCCGTTTTTTATAATAATTTGAAATTTGAATCTCCCCAGCCCCATTGAACACAGTTCAGTTTGCGCTACTTAACCACTCTCAACGATTCAGATTTTCAGCTCAAAATTTAAGTTTATATCTAAGCTTCTAAAAAAATTCAATGAGGTGCAAAAAATTACTGTAAAAAATAGTTGTACTCTACTCCAAAGTCTAAAGCGCCCTCTATTGACATTTTTTGAAATTTATCCGTATAATTTATTTTCAAGACAATGCTGACATAAAGAATAATTTTAGTGAAAACCGCAAATCAAGTGACCAATTTTTCTATTTTTCATAATCATTTGAAATTTGAACCCACCCACTCCCATTGAACAAAGCTCAGTTTGCGCTTCTTAACCACAGATTTTGAGCTCAAAATTTAAGTTTATGTCTTAACTCCTAAAAAATTTAATAAGATGCAAAAAATAACGGTAAAAAATAGTTGTTCGTTACTCCAAAGTCTAAAGCGCCCTCTACCGGCATATTTTGAAATTTATCTTTATAATTTATTTTCAAGACAATACTGACATAAAGAATAGTTTTAATGAAAACCGCAAACGAATCGATCAAATTTCCCGTTTTTTATAATCATTTCAAATTTTGGACCCTAAACTTTGATGGCGCCTATCTCCTTCGGAAGACGTTTGGGACTCCCAGTTTCCAATTTAATATTATTTGTCTTGATGTGTACTATCACCCCTTAAAGTTTTGCCCAGTAGTTTAGATACAACCTGTATAATAACAACTTATTTTTGGTAGACAGGCGGCTATTCCAAGCCAAAAGTGAGCAAAGGGCTTTCAAGGCGCGATCAGCTTTATCCAGAGTTTCTGAAATATGCTTGCACCATGTTAATTTGGAATCTAGGTGAAGTCCTACGTATTATTAATCAAATTTCCAGAGAATAGGTTCACTATTTAAAGTTAAATTAATGTCTGGGATAAACTTTTTTAATGTAAAGAGGATAGCAGCACTTTTCCTGGGATTCACTTTGATACGCCATTTTTTCAGCCAATAAGAATACTCGTTTAAGTAGGATTCAAGTGTTTCAATCACTGTGTGTGGATTGTTGTCTGTGCAAACTACGGCTGTGTCATCTGCGAATTTCGCTAATTTGATGCCAGACCTGCGAGGGATGTCGTTGACAAAGATATTATAAAGCGTGGGAGAGCTAAGCGCCTCTTGGGGCGTAGAACTTAGAATAAGTTGAGGGTCAGAGAGGGAATTTCCCACTTTGACAATGAAGGATCGAACAATAAGATAATCAGCATAAATTTAATTAGTTGAGCAGGGACCCCGTCCCGTATTAATTTATAGATTAGAGCAACATGCCAGACCTTGCCAAAAGCCTTCTGAACATCTAAAAATACGATTCCAGTCACACCGTCCCTGCCGAGTTATGCATGAATGAGTTCTGTAACCCGCCTTAGCTGATGCTGTGTTGAGTGACCTTCGCGAAAACCGAACTGTTCCGGTATAAACAGGTCATGCGAGATTGTGAATAAATTTATGTAGTTTTTTATGTGTATTTAAAAGGATTAAATGCACGTAAAATATCCCAGTTCATAACTGCAATTTGGCACTGCATTTTCCAATTTTATGTATGTTCACCGCATCAATAGGAAATACACCGCAGTACTTTTTTCACCTATTTTCTTATTTTTACTGGTAACAAACATAAGATAGGTAGCATGAAAGATCTTTCCTCTCGTTTCCGATGATATTTGATCTTCGGTAAATTAATATCACATCAAACAAGCAATCTCGGAAGTCTACGCCTCCGCTTTTGAAGGACCGCCCACATTTTGAATTTCATTCACGAAAATTAATTCACGATTATGTATGAATTTATGCAGTATTTTATATGTATTTAAAATAATGAAATGCACGTAGAATATCCCAACTTATAACGCGCATCTGCAATTTGACACTGTATTTTTCTATTTTTATGTATGTTCACCACATCAATAAGAAATATACCGCAATCTCTTTTTCATCTAGTTCCTTTATTTTACCTTGTTAACTTACATATGATAGGTAACATAAAAGATCTTTCCTCCCGTTTATGAAGATAATTAAATTTCGGTAAATCAATATCAGCTCAAACAAGCAATCTCTATTAGCCACTCCTCCGCTTTTGAAGGACCGCCCACATTTTGAATTTCATTCTGGAAAATTAATTCACGATTGTGAATGACCTTATATAGTTTTTTAAGTATATTTAAAAGAATTAAAGCATGTAGAATATTCAGGTTATAACGTGCATCTTTTATTTTGAGACCGTATTTTCATATTTTTTCATGTGTTCGCAGCGTTGAGAGGGAATATACCGCAATCTCTTTTTCATCTATTTTTATTTATTTTTCCTTGTTAACTTACATATGATAGATAACATAAAAGATCTTTCCTCCCGTTTATGAAGATAATTGAATTTCGGTAAATTAATATCAGTTCAAACAAACAATCTCGATTGGCCACTCCTTCGCTCTTGAAGGACCGCCCACATTTTGAATTTCTCGATATTATATAATTTTTTTTCACGATTTTAAATGAATTTATGTAGTCTTTTAAGTGTATTTAAATAAATTAAAGCATGTAGAATATTCCAGGCATCTGCAATTTGAAACCGACCGATTTAGTTGTGTCCACCACACCGAGAGAAAATATACCTTTTTTTTAATCTACTTTTTTTATTTTCCAGGTAACTTACATAAGATAGGTAACATGAAAGTACAATAAATAGCATTATAAAGTGTAAAAACTAGTAAAAATAATAAAAGAATTATTCGCAAAATCAAAACGACTTCTCATGTTACTACCAACCAGGGCTATAGCTAGAAGTGAACAATAGGGAGGCTCAAGAGAATGTAAGGGGGGGGGGGGGGCTTACATTTTTTTTCTCTCTCTCCGACGCAGAAAGATAAATTAGTCGAGATTCAAATTGTAAGGTATTATATGTTTCTTGTTAAATTGTTGTAATAACTTCATTTTATTCTAAGAAAATAATAGGATGCAGAAAATTTTGAATGCATAACTGGTGCAAAATTAAACATCATGTTAGCTTCATATGTGAAAATAAGATAAGGGAATGTTGAAACACTTATTCTACATACAGTTTAGTAATTCTGCGAAACTATGAAAGGGTCTCAAACTAAATTATTTTTTTAAACAGAATATCATCTGAACTTTCGGAACATAAGTTCATTGAGTGACATTGGAATCTTTTCCATGGGGGGAGAGACTCAAAATATTTTAGAGGGGGCTGAGCCGCCCATAGCGCCCCCTTAGCTACGGCCCTGCTACCAACCCTACTGACATAATTACTCTTTAAACGTTGAGAAACGTGCTTTCTTTCATACAAATAATCCCATATTCCCTCTTCCTGATTATCATAGAAATGTCACTTCTTCGTTTTTTAAAAAGCTTAACATCAAGTTTCACTTTCGTACATTTTGCATTATGTTATCTACGATTTCATTTTACATACATAATGTATACTTTTGATATTTGATAAATTTTCTTGTTTCAAAAGTGCGCAAATAAATATATACGTATATGAGGTAATTATTAGTACGTTTACGTATATGTCCAATTTTTCATTTAACACTAAATAGGGGTATTTATTAAGTTCCAAATTTATTAATTTTAGAACAGCATCGAAATCGAATAAAATTTAAAAGGTTATAACAATTAATTAAATTAATAAACATGGGGTATATAGAATGAAAATATTAATGATTCAATATTTAGGGAGGGGGTTGAGGGGTAATTAGGTTTAGGAATTAGGATATTATCTAAAAGTATTTAACAATATTAATACATGTGCAATCATGCTTAAATACCTTTAATAAGATAATTAATATTGCGCTGCGATTAATTATGATTTTTCCAACCTTTCAAGCTTTAGCATCATTAGCCCGCACTTAATGACAATTTTAAGATTTTAAAACTTCCCCTATAGTATTATCACAAAATGCGAAATAAAAATGCACAACAAAAGTTACCTGCATAAATATAAATGAAAAAGGGGGAAAATGATGAACAATAGTTATAGAATTACGAGAATATGCTAATTTTCGTAGCCAGTCTATTGACCTTTTTGAAATAACACTTTTCTAATTAATTGTAACTATTCATTAAATTAAATTCAAATGTTTTACTTCTCTATTTTTTTTTTCATTTCATATCTTTTCTTTTTTTTTTTAAATTACTTTTGTATTTCTGAAACACATTTCTGTTAATTACATATTACTATTATGAATTATTATTATTATTATTTTTATGTTAAAATTTCAAGCAATAAAATTTCAGATTTTATGTGAAACAAAAATCTTGTGTGTGCGAATAAAAATCTTATGATATGAAAATGAAAAAACTATTTTACTTTCAGTACAAGTAATCTAAAATTAAAAAAACAAAGTAGAATTCAGTGATTTGATAAGGAAAAGATTACTGATAAAAAATGATATCTCTAAAAAAATGAGTGAGGAGGGTGGAGCCTGTGTACTTTGTTGAATAAATTAAATTGAGATGAAAGACTATCAAACAGCATAATTTATACTAAATCATTTGAAAACAGAGAATTTTGTAATAAATAAATAAATTTTTTAAAGTTTTTTTTTTGTTACATTTTGTTAATTTATTAAATTATTGATATATTTTTGAATGTGTTATTATTATTATTACTCTTATTATTATTATTATTATTTAATATTTACAACTCTTTCCTACACTGAAATATAATAGTATTTATTTAGCCAAAATATCCCACACATCTCTGATTCTTATGATATTCTATGATATGTCTGACAGATTCAATTCTATTAGAATAAAGACATTTATTTTACTATTTTTATATCACTGATTTTAATCTGATTAAAGACGTATATAATTTTTAATTTTCTAAATTAGAACGTTACATGAATGGTTACATAGATATGTTTAAGGAGCTATTAATATTTTTAAAGAAATAAATAAAAGGGAACATAATGAACATTAGTTTTAGAGTTATGAGAACATGCTAATGTTCGTGACCAACAAATAATAACAAATTTCTTATTAATTATATTTTTATTCCTTTTTTTATATTTTGTCAAACGCGTATTTTATATAATTAATAATATACATGTTACTTAATTACATTCAAATCAGAAAATTTTAAGAAAAATGTTTTATAAATTTATCACAACAGATTCAACACCGATTTTGAATACAAAGAACTAAACTTTTATTGTACCACGAGCACCTTTATCGGTAGCAAGTGGTAAAATTATAAGCAAAGCAGTGGACAGAATATAGATTTAGGACGCCGATTATTGCACTAAGTCTGAAGCACACAAACATTTCAGATGCAAGTAGGGTTTTCAGATTGTACGTTTTCTCCGTAAGTTGTACGTTTTTTTTTATGTCTTTTAAACTTATCAAGCGGTGTACGTTAAAATTCTTCCTGTACGACGATTTCTTCCATTTTTTGCCACTTCTTACTTTTAATAGTTCAGCGAAGTTTTTTTCTTTTTCAGTGTGTTTCAAAATTTTATAACTTTCAGTTATTAAATTCCGGTTAATAAAATTGGTAATGTCTCTTCCCCTTTTAATATAAATCTAATATCTATCCTAATCGCTGCGCCAAATAGCGAGTAGTTCACCAACAAAATTTCAAAGGACGATAATTTCAATTTTTATTCCGAACTTCTTGCTCTCGTGTCCGATTCGCATATTTCAGATGTGTATATTGCTGGGACGATTACTGTTTCTAAACCAATAGGAGAGCGTCATTATCACGGTCAAGTACACGCCCACACAGTTTGATTGACAGGAACTCGTGGACAATTGACGGTGCTAATTATAACGATAATCTGTTGCGGATGAAAGTGAGCTGACTGACTGAATGGTTAGAGCGTCGAGCTTGAAACCGGAGGATATGGGTTCGAGTCCATCGCGGGCCGAGAGTCCGTTGGTGATTTTTTTTTTTTTAAATTATTGGAGGCTGTCTTTTATTAATAAATAAGACATTTAAAAAAAAAATATTTCAAACCCTTTTAATATTCTAAATATCGTTCCAAAATGATTTATATATATATATTAAACAAATGGGAAAAAAAGTATTCTGCGAAAATATCCGTATAAGCAAAATTCTTACTTTAATTTTTATTTATTTATTTATTTATTTATTTCAGGATCAGAGGAAGTATAATTTCTAATTGAAGTAAATAAAATTCAGTCATTTTGAAAAAAAAAATTCTTTCGTACCTTTAATTTTTAATTACCGATTACAAATTCAAACAATCCGAGTACAAATAAATAATAAACACACACGATCAATTGTCCACGAGTTCCTGTCAATCAAACTGTGTGGGCGTGTACTTGACCGTGATAATGACGGTCTCCTATTGGTTTAGAAACAGTAATCGTCCCAGCAATATACACATCTGAAATATGCGTCCGATTCCTTTATTTCTACGCCCGTAATTTCTAAAAATATATTTTGTTTTTTAGTTTTTAGAACATACGATTATTTAATTTATTATTTTCCTCTGATATTTGTTAAAGGGATTAAATTATAAATATGCACTTTAAAAACTAATTAGCGCGTTTAAATCGAAAACAGTTAATTTGTAATTGCAATAACCAATTGTAAACATCACTAAATCGTTGTGGTCTTTGCGAGAAAATGTTTTCAAAAGGTCCAGCAAATGGCAGCATTAAACTTAATGCTTACAAATTGTAGCAAAAATGCACTATGCATTTAAATCACTTGGGGGGAAAAGAATGACTTGCAATGTTACAGACTGGAAGAGGAATGGTCTAAAAACATCTAGCAGATGAGAGCACTAAATTTAGTTTATCCAAAATAATTCATAATATATTCCAAAAAATATATAATTTTTTTGGTATTTTTCGGTTGGTCGGGCATTATTGTTATACATACATATATATCTATACACATATATACATAACATATATGTATATATATATATACATAAATGTATTTATTTATATATGCATGTGTATTTACACATACATGTATTTATATGTGCATATGTAGTGGGTGTCCCAAAAATGACTGATGAATTTTAAAATTCAGTAACTTGCAATCGGTGACAGCTATTTAAAATATATTTGCAGAAGGGTTATGTATAATGTCAAGAGTTTTTTTTTACCTTAATTTTTTATTTTAGTTCGAATTTCAAACAATAGGTGGCGCTGACGGCAATTAAACCCAATTCGACGCCTCACTCAGCACTGATCACCTGGCCTTTAATCGCCGTTAGCGCCATCTATTGTTTAAAATTCGAACTAAAAAAAAATTACGGTAAAAAAAACTCCTGACATGATACATAATCCTCCTGCAAAAATTGTTTAAACAGCTGTCACCGTTTGGAAGTTACTGAATTTTAAAATACATCAGTTATTTTTGGGACACCCGGTATGTATAGGTATATATGTATGCATAACACTGGCACCGGACTAATCAAAAAGTACCTTTTTTTATTATTATTTTATAGCGGAAGATTATTAAAATTTTCGATTTTTCGTTGCATTTGTAAAAGTAGGAAAGAAAAAACCGTAACAGTAACTTATCTTGCAAACAGAGAATTCAATACGAAAAATCTTTAGGCTGTACCGAAATGAATGATTTGCATTGTTAAAATTATGTTGTTGACCTAATCTATATATGTAGGTTTCAATTACTACTGAAATGAATCATTCAAATAAACATTAATTTAAAAATAGTGTCATACATAAATTTTAAGAAAATTAAATGCTTGTAATCATTGGAAGAGAATCGTTTTAAAACCATCCAGTAGATGGCAGCACAAAATTTAATATATCCGAAAAAAATCATAATATTTTCCAATAAAAATTCAATGTAAATATATAACTTTTTATTATTATTTTACTGCGTAAGATTATTTTAATTTTTTGTTTTTCGTTGTATTTGTAAAATAGGTGAGAAAGAACCGCAACACTTATTTTACAATAGAAAGAATTTAAAAAAAAAAAAAGAAAGAAAGAAAGAAAATTTTAAGCTGTGCCGAAATACATGTTTTGCAGCGTTACAATTACATTTCTTAGAAGTATATAGGTTTCAATTACTATAGAAATGAATCGTTCAAATTGACATAAATTAAATAATAGTTGCAAACATAAACTTAAAAAAAATGAAATTCTTTTAATTTTTGGAAGAGAATTGTTCTTAAAATATCCAGCAGATGGCAGCACTAAACTTAATATATATGAAATAACTCATAATATATTCTAATAAAAGTTCAAAGTAAATATTATTATTATTTTTTTTCTACAGCGTTAGATTATTTCAATTTCTGATTTTTTAATTCTGTTTTTCTAAATGGTAGGGGAGAAAAAACTATAACAAGCATTTATTTTTGAAGAAAAATAGTTCAGTATGGAAAAAGATTTAGGCTGTGCCGAAATTCAAACTGTAGCTATTTACTGAAATATTCTCGAATTAACTATATTTTTTTTACTGAAAAAGCAATTTTCTTGTACGTTGTTGATCATAGATTATTTATACCAACGTGCATTAATCACCCAGTGACTAAATTACGAATTTCTTTCAATAGCGCTTAGTTTCCCAATTTTATATGCATGAAATGGAGTTAACATGCTGCTGTTACATGCTTATATATTGAAATTGTTGTAGGAGAATTTTTGAGAAGCATTTTCTCTCATGGTAAAATCCCTTGATTTACTTCAAAGAGTTTTATTTCTTTTGTTTATTTTTATTTCAAAGAAATCATTAAATTCATTTAAATTCCAGGAAAGTATACTGTGAAATTAAGAAAATTGATAGAATGTTTAAATTTGTGGTATTTCGAATAATTTTCTTTTGAAGTCGACATATTCTTTAAAGAGCAAACATGTAATTCACATCATATAAAAATTTATTACTGTCAATAATAAATTTAACATTGGCAGTTAAATTCGAAATATTTTTGAAGAGCTTTTTTTGTTATAAATAATTACAGTGCAGTATGAAAGACTTTAAGTAAAATTGGGATTTTAGAAATATTGTAAAATACTAGCATTTTATATTGTGAAGGGGCTGGTCACTCAGCTTCGATTTCCCCACCGTAAAAATCTGTGGGCTTTTTTTTTTCACTATAATTTTATACAAAAAACGGCGAAAACGCCTAACTAAAATTATCATGTGCTTTTGTATTAATTCAACTCACATAACCTAGAAAACTATAGTTCTAAATTGTACTGTCGTTTTGTTTTTTTTTTCTTATATAAATAGTCACTTCTGTAAATTATATATTAATTATAGTGTTATAAATTATACTTTAAAAAAAATTTGCTTGCATAAATAGTCACTCATAAAATGTCATTGTATTATCATGATTCTATAAAAAATTAATAAAAGAAAAATGTTGTTAACTTGTTTTATTAATTATGTCACTTCATTTTAAATTAAAAAATATAATATGAAAACTATCTGAAACTGAATCATTTGTAAAAGGAAAATATTCTTAATCCTTGCACGAAAAGGAATATTGTACAAATAAATCTGATGTATCCGAAAAGTGTAAAAAAATTGCTGATCCCTTGCGATTGCGTTTTCTATCGGTTTTATTGCAAAAATGATAAATAGCCACTAAATGAGCAAAAATAATAAAATATTATCCTTAAAATATTATTCGGTTTTGTTAAATTTCGTTACTTTTAAAATAATATAGATAATGAATATTTTTTTGAATAACTCAAAAAAAAAAGTAACAAAAAATATATAAAAAGCAATGGTGTAAACGTGAAAAAAAAAGAGGTTATGCAAGAGGTGAAATTATTCGCTGTAAGCAGAGGGTATACACTCAAAACAGAGAACATATCCAAGAATGCACGTACGGCTTTCTTGAGAAAAAGAGGGTATACAGTGTTCCTACAAAAATCCAGAAGATACACGGCATATATCCTTTTATATTCTCCAATACATCCATTGTTCTCGCTGACATTTGACCAACATTAGTAAATTGGCTAATTAAAAATAAAAAACATTCGCCAAATGAAAAAAGTATTAGCAACATAGAATCGCCGTGTAGTACTATATATATATATATATATATATATCTGTAATCCTTTAATGTGTTTTCCATTTTTTCAATATGTTCTAAAATAACCTAAGTTTTTTTTAACTGTGACAGCGGTTGTTAATAATCTAATTTCAACTATCCGCTAAAAATATAAAGAATATGTATATATTAAATATATATGCATATGCTTGTTTACTCGCCAAATGAAGAATTTAGCCGCAATTTGGCGCATTGGCGAGCGACAGCGAGAACACTGAATACATCCTGATTAAATATGAAATCTATTACAATGTGAATGGCTTCGTAAATAATATTTTACTATTTATAAAAACCAAAATTATAATTTTCTTTTTAATTTATAACTCATCCCGGAAATTATTAAATACTTCTTTTTATTAAAGATTTGCCCTGGTTCAGCTATAAGTGTAGTGTTGATTGTACAAATTAAATTAAAGGACAGCCGAGATCTCTTCGATCTCGCTGTGAAATTGCTAATGCAGCAGAGCCCCTATTATCCGCAATATCTCAAGTTAATTCCTATACAATGCAAGTGATGCACTGTGAATGGATTTACATGCAGAACTTAAATCGGGGATAAAAGTAGAATCGGGATACTTAAGCATAATCCTATTCGATGCTAAAATCGGCTAAAACCATGGACAATGATGAGACTGCTAGTCTCTCAGCTTCCGAATTTCTCCCGGTCATGTCAAATCTATGGGTGTTTAATGCATTCTGATATTCAAAATATCTCCTTAGGATATTCATATTTTTAACTTCTTCTTTCAGTGTCTCTTATTAAAGGATGTCTTTTTTACACTTAGTTCACAATATATTCCTAAAATCTATGTTTAATTTGTTGTCCATTATGTATCATTTTGACTTTAGTAATTTAAATGGCATAATCGAATAAGCATAGGCTAAATGCACTGAACTAAACTAATTTTGCCTTTTTTCGTCTCTCAGATGTTGCTCTTTGGATAACATTAAATTTTCTCTTAACAACAGTGTAAAAAATTTTATTATTGTTATTTAAAATAAAAGTATTTTTTGTATTTAAAGGAATATTTTTCTCCGAACTTGAATAAAATCAAGATATGATGTAGACCTAATAATAAATTGTAATTTTTTTGTTCATTTTTATTACATAGTAATTAAAATATAATTAAATACGTATTTTATACTCGATAAACTGTTAAAAACTGGTAGCCTGGTAGAAATTATTATTATTATTTACAAACAAGGATTTAACATGTACCTCTGCATAATTTGTGTCTCGAAATTATGCGACCGAAATCCACATAACTCCAGATGCTCCCATTCTAAACAAACAAAAATAAATAAATAAATAAATAAAATAAAAAACAATAAAAATAAAAAGAAAGAAAGAAAAAAAGAAAAATATATAAAACAAAACGGGGAAGTATTTATGGCGGAGCTAGACTAGTGGCAAATTTGAAAAATGAGACTTTTCTTTTACTTATGGCCTACAATTGAAAAAAAAAATGAAATATAATTTTTTTCTCATGTTATGTAATGCAAATACATCGATATTTTATAGATCCATCGATCGTCGATATTATTTGTCATTGTGTTTTGTAAATCTCATACAGTTACCTAATGGAGGAGTGGATTATTTCCAAACTGGCTCCTTAAAATAATTTGTTAACCTTAAAGTGTCTTATCCACACAACAATGGCTCCCTCAATGCTCGAAAATAAAGAAATGTTACTAATTTTGACTACTTAGCGCTGTTTCGAGATTTTTTTTTAACTCCGCTCTTTAGAATGAACTCGTATAATTAATTTAATTTTACAAACTACTAAATATTTTACTAAATTTAATTAAGTTAAATTAAATTTAAATTAAATTAAATTAAGTTAATTCTTTTATTAAGTTTAATAAAAGAATATTGTGCTTATTGGCTTTAAAAAATAATTTAATGTACTTTGTAAATTAATAAATACTAATCTATTAATAGTTGTCTTCAATTTTTTAAAAATTATTTTATTGGAACATTATAATTTTTTTTTAACTTAAGAGTACTTAATATTTGGATTTTTAATGATTAAATTACTTATTGATCAAATAATTGCTTGAGTTTGCAGACGAATTAAAAAAAATATTTATGACAGTGATTTGAGAATTTAATGATGATTCTCAAAAATTAAAAAATGCGTTTATAAATATCTTAGTAAACAATTTATATTACTTGAGAGAGGTGCTGAAAAAAATATTAAAAACAAATAACATTGACACGTTTTGGTCCAATCTGATAAGAACCATAATCATAATAAAAATAATTAATACAAATCGTCTCGAAGTTATTACAAATGACACGCGGCAATGATATACACTATATTGCCATTGATAATGGGACACTTGCGATTTTAGACATTTTACTAAATATCTAGAAAAATACATGAGGAATCATCTCGAAACTCTTAGTGTATAAATATAATAGTATACGTCATACATCTCCGTGAAGATTTTTTACCGAAACTCCATAGGGGACCGTCAACAAATTAAAAAAGAATGAATATCTTTTGAATAACCCTGTCAAAACTAATGTAGCAAAGGCGCTCAAACTCAATATTATGATTGAATGCCTTATTGTAATACACTGTGTTCATTTTTATGCAAATAGCATGCATACTCGCAGAGTAATTAAGGTTTTTATAAAAATGGTCCCAAATTTTTCCAACTTTTTCCTTATAATTTTCAGAGTTCTTAATGTAAAATAATGTTTTTTTTAGAAAATATGACAAACAGCATTGCACACAGTACCCTGTAATCAGAATTAAAAAATAATGAAAATTGTATACAAAATGAGTTGGTTTACTAAATAATTTTTTACTGCGCATGCGTCAACGATATCAAAATTTCATTTGCATATTATGTTAGCTAAATGTATAGAGCAACTTTTGTCAAAGTCACAAAATCATAACTTGAAAATTCTGAAAATAATCGTCAATTGAATAAGTTGAAAATCCGTTATTCTCAAAATGAAGCAAAAACAAGAGGGGTTGTATCCATATATTCATTGATTAGTGTCAATATAGAATACACAATACGGGATGTTACGACTATTTTTGGATAAAATCCCTCATTTTTTTGTTTCATTTTGGAAACAACGGATTTTGTCCTTTTTCTATAGACGATTACTTTCAGAATTTTCAAGCTATAATTTTGAGACTTTTACAAAAGTTGCTCTATACATTTAGCTAACATAATATACAAATGAAATTTTGATATCTTTGACGCATGCGCAGTAAAAAATTATTTAGTAAACCTACTCATTTTTCATACAATTTTAATTATTTTTTAATTCTGATTACAGAGTACTGTGTGCAATGTTGTTTGTCATATTTTCTGAAAATAATATTATTTTATATTAAGAAATCTGAAAATTATAAGGGAAAAAGTTGGAAAAATTTGGGGCCATTTTTGTAAAAACCTTAATTACTCTGCGAGTATGCATGCTATTTGCATAAAAATAAACACAGTGTATTACAATAAGGCATTCAATCATAATCTAGAGTTTGAGCGCTTTTGCTACATTAGTTTTGACAGGGTTATTCAAAAGATATTCATTCTTTTTTAATTTGTTGACGGTCCCCAATGGAGTTTCGGTAAAAAATCTTCACGGAGATGTATGATGTATACTATTATATTTATACAATAAGAATTTTGAGATGATTCCTCATGTATTTTTCTAGATATTTAGTAAAATGTCTAAAATCGCAAGTGTCCCATAATCAATGGCAATATAGTGTATAAATAAAAACAAACGCTTAAAAAAAAAAAGATTAAAAATAGACTATGATCTAAAAGCTGATCTGATCATTCCAACGTGGCTCATCACATTCAAGCTTCTAAGAGGAATTTATTCACTAACTCTAACCATAACTTAGGAATATTAAAATAAACTTTATCTTTACAAACAAATCTTTTACGTGTATAAATTTCAATGGGCTCCCTTTTACGGACTTACGACAACAATTCGATACAAAACACAATTTGCTTTCACTAAGCAGAATTTTTATGCCTCTGTCTAAAAATAATCTAGATAAAGCAGTGTTAGTAAGACGAAATTTAATATCTGATTTCTGTTCATCTTTTCTAATTCCAAGTTATCTACCAGTTTATGAAATACATGATGAGATTTATGAAATATCCTATGTTCGGACCCGGACTGGTGAGGACAGCCGGTGAGCGATTTTAGTGGGTCTCGGAAAAGCATCCTCTTCAAAATAGACAAGCTGCTTTATAATTAGTTACATCATAGTTATTTTATAGTTTATCAGTAATTCTACACGTTTTCATTAAATGTTAAGCAACTGCCAGTTAGTTTTTGTTCATAGTAAGTTACGTTTTGACGTCGTGTTCAGACAAAATAAGGCTACTGCGTAACACATCGCTTCCTGCGCAGTTACACAATATCAAAAATGCTCTAATTATATCAGACATATTTAATTTTCTATAGTATTGATGCCAAAAAAAAAAAAAAAAAAAAGATGATGTTTTGTCAGCCTTAGCAAAATACAAAGCGTTAATGAAGTGATGATTAATCGTTTCGTTTATTATTCTTTCTAAGATTTAGCAGAGTACTAGGAAGAAATCGTAGTACATCTAAATAGTACATCTATCATACATGGAATTTCCTGGATTTTTACCTGCCTATTGGAAAAAAAACAGTACTTATTTTAAATTGTATACGAAATAACCATACTTTATATTTAATATAATCAAACTTAAGTGCTCTATTTTGTTTCATATTTCTAAAATTCCTGCGTAATTCTTGTTTTGTAAATAGTGGTAGATTGATTTCAATATAAATTGAGGCCACGCCTACTTTTGAAATCATTATTAAAATGGTAGCTTAGATAGGCTTTTTAGTTTTTAGTATCAGCTAATAGCTTGATTTAGAAATTTAACTTGAAATTGCATAGAAATTAAAAATATGTACTTTTAATGTATAGCGAAAAAACATATATCTTTTTACATAAGAACTTCTCATATAAAAAGGCAAATAAATAAATATATGAGTGGAAATTGTATCTGATTAATGCAAAGTCAAACTTCTAACGTTTCGCAGGATCGTAATTTCTGTCTTATTTTTGAGAAGCATTCTTGCTTAAATAAAGTGGTTATTACAATTTAAAAATAATGGCGGCAGTTTGCAAGAAACGTTTCACGAGTTTATAACATGTTTATGGAGAATATTTAAGGAAATCATTTTATTTATGCGAGACACATATAATCAAAAAATATATATTATTTAAACGTAATTATATCAGAAATTTTTAGAAGTAAAGATTTATATAGGTATTTTTCAAGATTTCGCCGCAACTGTTAATAAACGCATAATTTTAACTTACCACAGCTATTTATATTATTACCATTATTATTATTATACCACAGTATATATTTTTAATTCGTATGCAATTTCAAGTTAAATTTCTAAACTAAACAATTAGCTGATACTAGAAACTAAAATGCCTATCCAAGCTACTATTTTATTAATGATTTCAAAAGTAGACGTGGCCTCAATTTATTTTGAAATCAAACTACCACTATCTACAAAACAAGAATCACGCAGGATTTTTAGAACTATTTAAAAAATATATAGCCCTAAGTTTGATTATATTAACTATAAAGTATGGTTACTTCGTATATAATTTAAAATAAGCGCAGTTTTCCTTTTTTCAGAAAGCAGGTAAATATCTGGGAAATTCAATGTATTATAGATCTATTATTTCTTCCTCATGAATGTTAGAAATAATAATACACGAAGCAATTAAGTGAAGGTAGAAAAAGAAAGTAGTAATAATAGTTAGGTAGAAAGTAGTAATAATTTAAATAGTTAATATTAAATCTGAATGTCTAACTTAGATAAATCTAAATTCCACAAAGCATAAAAATGTATGTAGGCTATTTTAACTAATTCCAAGCTAACGTATCGACATTCAGCACATCTGACGAAATTTCTAATCTTGAGAAAAGTGAATGTAAAGTTCTGAAGGTCCGCCTGTCGAGGATCATCTGATGTTGACGGAAGCCGTGAAATTTGCACAGAAATGTCCATATAAAAAGTTTTCGGTACTATTCTGTTATCCCGTCGACCAATTTCGCCAAATTATACAAATCGCCAAACTAATAGCCAAATTATACATATTGACGTAATTTTTATTTTAAATAATAGAAAAAACAAATAATCATTAGAATATTAATAAAAATACTAATAAAAAGCCGAAATAAAAATCAATGACGTTTTAAACTCGTGTATCGCATTTAATGTCATTGTTGTCGATCATTATTGGCATTTAATCTTTTAATTTGGCGATAATATTTTTGTTGACGGAATAACAAAGTAGTACCAAAAAATTTCTGATACAATCTATAGTTATTCATTTAAAAATTAATATAAAAGAATGCATAAAGATTGCTGCACGAAATATTTTTTTGGACAATGTGCGTGTAAATTTACAGAAAATGCAATCGAAAAATTTCTCTAGAACATATTAAAATACGCTGACGCATTATATTAAAATTACTACATTAAATCGATCCTTTAGAGTATAAAAAATAATTATGTGCTAGAGGTAAGTCCCCAATAGTCTATTGTTATTCAGCACATCTGACGAAGCTTGTATTAGTGACCGAAGTAAAAGGAATGTTCTGAAAGACCGCCCATTGCTGCAGTTTTTCTGGAAGATCATCTGATGGAGGCGGAAAATGGACCTGGAAATTAGCACAAAAAAGAAACGCCTACATAAAACATTTTGTAAAAATATATAGTAATTCATTTGAAAATTTTTATATAGCAAACTATAGAGATTGCTATAGAAAATTTTCTTTAGAATAAGTTAAATATAAATTTACAGAAATTGCAACGGAAAATTTTCGCTAAAAAAGATTCCATATTATAATCTATTGGCATTGATAAAATAAAACGTTATAAAGAGATCTGAAATTATTACACTAGGATAATTTTATCTAAAAAATTGTTTGTTTTCCATCAACATTATGATGCAGAAATACTATACGAAACAAAGAGGTTTAATAAATTTGCCATTAAAAGAGGTTTTTTAATAGCAATCCTTCATCTATTTTCTTTTCTTTTTTTTTTAACTTTCTTTTATCTTTAAAGGAAGAAAGTATTTTTATCGAATTTTTTTTGAAGGATTTATACGTTTTAGGAGTCAGAGTTCCCCTCCCCCCAAAAAAACAGGTTTATGCAAAATCTCTGTCTTTCCATGTGTCCGCACTGCGTTTATACTTTATTTATTTTTTCTTCTGTTTACTAAAATTGTAGGAAATAAAGGTTAAAAAAAAGTAAAAATCATAACTGATTGCTTTTTAATAAACAATTTATATTACCTTATAAAAGCATTAAAAAAAAACTAATAACATTGACATGTTTAGGAAATATGTATGAAAACACATAAAAGGCGTTATTTGGGGCGGGGTTACTGAAAATTGGAATCAAAATAATTTTAAGTCAAAAGATGATGTGCAAAATGCTGTATTTTATTCTTAAATACGTTTCTGGGATATATTTTTCAACTTTGTCGGTAATATTTCGATAATGAAAATTACTTTTTGTTTCGGATACAAGGAAAAAAATCTTTTCCTGGATAACTACATTGTTAGATATCGAAATACTAGGACAGTTATTATAATTGTATTGTTGAAAAAAAAATAATTCTTTTAGATAAGAGTAGTTGCATAATTTGAGGTACCTTATGGTTATTTTATTTGAGTACCGTAATTTCGTGTAGATAAGCCGTAACTCAAACAATTCATTTTCGACCCAGAAAATCCTCTCAGTAATTTAAGATAAATATATACCGCGATACATAATGTTACATTTTACTTTTGAAAATTTCTGGGTCGAAACAGAATTGTTTGAGCTGCGGCTTATCTACACGAAACGGTAAAGTAAAATCCTAAAACAGCTATATTGGTTATGCTTTTCATTTAACAATAAATTTTCTTAGTTTTGAGTTTTTTCTTTTAACATTTGGTAATATAAAAGTGTTTTTTAGATTAAAATGTAGTGTAAAGACGTAGCTAGTTTTATACAAATATATTTTAAGATATGAGATTCAAAACTAGTCTTATCTAGAAAAATGTGAAAAACTCTCAATACGTCCATAGGATTTCACTGTAAAGCAATATTTTACAATGGCAAAAAAAAAAAATATATATATATATATATATATATATATATATAACTACTTTTATAGCAGATGACGTGTTTTTTCGGTTCAGGTTTACCAACAGAAGAGACTGATAAAGAATACACATTTTTTTTTTTTAATTTTAGATAAGGCGTATTTTGAAACTGATGTCCTCATATATAAACATATATACAAATACATAGTCGGATTCAAGGTTCAGGCCTGAGTTTCCGAGTTAGAATTTTAAAGAAACGGTGACTTTGAGATAAACAATGTCTGTTGATGCATTGAATTCATGTTTATGCATTACCGGTATTTCCAGTTTATAATCCGCATAAGAACTACTCATTTTTGGACTTTTTTTAAAAATAAAACGTAACGCGTTAGATCGAGGTGAATGTTTGGCTTCAATTACTAAATTTCTGCATCCAAATATAATTGTTTGATTTGCGGATTATACCCTGAAAATTACGTTGCTTTAATTTATACATAAAACTTATGATTCAAATAATATAGGTCAGTTAACAAACAAAAGAGATTGTGAAAGAATTAATCATTGTTACTTTCATATTCTGCAATCACGAGTTATATGTATTCATTTCTGAATAGTCTAAAAGAAAATGTCTGTTGATATTACAGTTTTTATAAATTTATTTCCACAAGAAAGATAATATATTGCTGCTAGGAATGAGAGCTGCAGTAAATTGTTCTCATGCCATTAGCTCACAGGCAATAATGTTTTAGCATTGAAGGAACACTAATAGATTTAGTGCAATATTGTATGAATAATAACGGTAAGTTATGTTTGGAAAATGTTGCAACGGAGCTCGTAATAAAAAAATATTTTAAACGTCTTTAATGAAATACACATTTATAGATTATTCAGTATTTTTTGCCAGATATCTTATTGCCTGGTAGTACTTAAATGAACCAACGGAAAATACTTTTCTTTCTCTATCAGGGATTTCAGATTAAAATAGTAAGTTTAGCAGGGGTCTGATCAGACTTTTATCTCAGGGTCCTGTTTTTGAGAAATTATGAACAGCAATTTTGCACTAGTGAAAAATCTAATTCTAATTTAGTGAATTTAAAATTATTATTATATTCAGGTTCTTTATTATACATTTTTAAAATATGTGTATGTAAAATAAATATATTTTCTTTATATATTCAAAAGTGTAAAAGTTATAAGTCACATTTCACTTTAAAATGATTAACACTAGAACAAGCGTGAGTCCTCATTCTGACGACTACCATATAGATATGTTTCGGTTCAAACCAGAAATTTGATTCTGAAATATGTTTAAAAGATGCAAAGAATAATAACGTTTAAAAACTAAAGTAAAACTGTTTTAAAGGATTAATATTTACAAAAATATGATAGCATAGCTGTCAACTCTCCCGTTTTTTTAGCCCCGAAATATTTAACAGAAATATTTACCTCATTGATCGGCAGATTTGAAATAGTAAAATTTACTATAAAATTTTTCCGGGCCAAAAAAACGGAAGACGTCGGCAACTATGTGACGGAAAGTTTTAAAATCAGATGGACCAGATCAATAAAAATTAACATTTTAAAAAGGTTCCATTAAAGAAAATTTTGAAGGAATTTGCATTAATGCTGAGGTAATATTTCGGGGATAGTTTTAGTATATAACATATTTTCTATGCTACTTAGTTATATGACTATAAAAGAAAGCTCTAAATCAAGTAAACCTGATTACGAAAGATAGTCTTTTTAAAAATAACTTTAAACGGATTTTGCAATTTAATTACAGATTTTTTTCAAATTTTAGAATATTGCGTATCGTTATGTTGTTCTTTATCGAATGTAAGCATTTATTCTTTTTCAACTCTTCAGTATATGTTATTCTTGTGCTTTCATTCGAGACTGTAAAACTTTTTTTTCTTGTTTAACATTGTATTTAGTACATAAAAAAAAAAAATGAAGAGTATCACTCTGATTTCTTATAACCTTAATTCTTCTGAAAAGTTCTGAAATGAACCATGAATGGATTTCAAATATAATAAATTATCATTTTAAATAATAATTAAAGAATGCATCGACATTCATGTTTTTAACTCAAGAATTTGCTATTAAATGAATTTTTAACTGCCGAACATATTAGCAATATAAATATAACAAAAGATTAGAACATTTGTCTGTGGTTTACTAAAGTATGCACGAAAAAGGAATGATATATTCATTTCATACCATTTATAATTTGAAGATTTAATTAATGAATAAATTCGCTTGATCGACTTACTATCAATACTGGTACTTCTAGTAATTCATATAACAGAAAACGAGAGAGCGCCTATTAGTCCGTACAGATAGGGTTGGGCATTTCAACTCCTTTCGAGGAGTCGACTAACCGGGCAAGTCTTCATCAACCTTCAACCCGCTGTTCAACTCGCAGTTGAGAAACCTTTGGTTAGCAAATCTAACCGTCGGTTAATATTTGAAATTCATCGTTAACTTCAGAACCGAGATCAGTCAACCTCTGGTTAGTGAACTTCAAGTTGAAATAAACATACCTGATTGGCCAAATGAATCACATGACGTACGTATCGCGTTCATGAGTTCTGTACTCGCGTATCACTAGTTTTTAATTACGAAGTAAAAACAAGATTTGAAATACATACTTGTACTTAATCTTTAGATAGATAAATTTGGAATTACTGTTGAGATTTTGTAGTTTTATTCGTTCACAATATTAGATTCAAAGATTAGAAACACCAATACAGTTATAAGATTAAGATTTTTACAATTTACAGTAAAATTCTTTCATAAAAGTTACTTGATTTAAAAAAAATTATATATTTTATTTAATCAGTAAATTTAAAAATCGATTTTCTGACCAGGCTAGCAATAGTAATTTCAATAAAAGAAAAAAAACGAGCTAGTTTATTTATTTATTTTTCAACGAATATTAAAATATTGAAAATACATCTATTTTCTCAAATATTCATTCTAATGTTTTTCTAACGTAAATGTAATGTTTTAATTAATTTAACTAAAGTAACTGATGCGTAGATTTTTAAATGTGAAAATTTTCAAGAGAAAAATGCTTCTAAACAAAAGTAATTTTTTAAAACAAGTAAGATAATTTATTATTATAGTGCATTATAGTTCAGCGGCTTATTATTTTGCGATCACAAAATTCTTGCTTTTACGATTGCATGCTTAAAACAAATATAAAAAAGCTGAAACTGAAATATAGGAAAAAACTGCTTTTCTTTTTTATTATTAAAAAAAATCTTAATTATGTAACCAAAATATTTCTTATCAGAACTTTGTTTCTATTCGCATTCAATAGATGGCGCTACCTGATATCAAAATTGCTAGGCAAACTGAAGCCTACGAAGCCTGGTGACTTATAATAAATTAATATAATTTTCATTTATAGAGGTAAAATGTTGAAAAAACCCTCAAAAATTTAGAGCAACACATTCTTTCATAACAACATCTTTTATAATTAACATTTCGTTTACTTAATAAATTACAAACAGCTCTCTTGAAAAAAAAACTACCAATGTTCAATGCAAAACAGTTAACGGTAAATCAGGATTCACATTCAACTGAGAGTTAGCGCTGAACTCGCGGTTCAGTTTGATGGAGACTTACCGGGTAAGAGTCGATCCACTTTATAACTGAGTCGACTTGAAGAGACGCAAAATAAATGTGTAAAAAATAAACAGTTTTTATTGATTTAAAGATGGGTATGCTTTTAACTTTTAAGAAATATATATTACACTTTTTTCCATAATTTTTCACTGAAAAAAAACCTATAAACAAAATTATCAAATTATAAGACCTTATTATCTTTAAAACATATTTTAAATTCATAAAATACAATGCAATGATTTTTAAGAAAATAAGCTTTCTGTAATATTAAAAAATTAGATTTTATTCTCAAATAATATATATAATATACATCTGTATTCAAAACATATGGGCGTACTTTATATAACTAAATTTTCTGCACCATTTTTTTAAATTTATTTTTAAATTTTCATTTATTATTATTATTATTATTATTATTATTATTATTATTATTATTATTATTATTATTTTGAATGCGTATTATAAGTTTCGATAGGCGGAGTTTAAATAAATAAATAAAAACAGTTTTTACTGATTGAAAGATGAGTATGCTTTTAACTTTATAAGAATATATATTATCCTTTTTTTTCATAATTTTTCACTAAAAAAAAAACTGTAAACAAAGTTATCAAATTATAAGACCTAATTATCCTTAAAACATATTTTAAATTCGTAAAATAAAATGCAATGATTTTTAAGAAAAAGGCTTTCTGTAATATTCAAAAATTAGATTTTATTCTCAAATGATATATATAATTTACATCTGTATTCAAATCATTATATCAAATCAACCGTATTTTACGAATTTAAAATATTTTTTAAGGATAATAAAGTCTTATAATTTGATAACTTTGTTTAGAGTTTCTTTTTCAGTGAAAAATTATAGAAAAAAGGATAATATATATTCTTATAAAGTTAAAGGCATATCCATCTTTCAATCAGTAAAAATATGATTTTTATAAAAATAGGCTCTTTGTAATATTCAAAAATCAGATTTTATTCTCAAATGATATATTTAATTTACATCTGTATTCAGATCATATAGGTAAAATGCTCCGCGTATTTTATATAGCTAGATTTTCTGCACTTTTTTTGAATAAATACGTATTATAATCACAATAGGCGAAGTTTAAATAAATAAAAAACAGATTTTACTGGATTGAAATATGAGAATGCGTTTAACTATATAAGAATATATATTATCCTTATTTCCATAATTTTTCACTGAAAATAAAAACTGTAAACAAAGTTAATAAATTATAAGACTTTATTATCCTTAAAACATATTTTAAATTCGTAAAATACGGTGCAATGATTTTTATAAAAATAGGCTTTTTGTAATATTCAAAAATTACACATTTTTCTCAAATAATATATATAATTTACATCTGTATTCAAAACATATGGGCGTACTTTATATAGCTAGATTTTCTGCACCTTTTTTTTTTCTTTTTGAATACACATTATAAGTTCCAATAGACGGAGTTTAAATATATAAATAAAAAAGAGTTTTTACTGATTGAAAGATGAGAATACTTTTAACTTTTTAAGAATATATATTATCATTTTTAATAATTTTTCATTGAAAAAAAAAGTGTAAACAAAGCTATCAAATTATAAGTCTCTATTATCTTTAAAACATACTTTAAATTAGGAAAATACGGTGCAAAGATTTCGAAGAAAAGAGGCTTTTTGTAATATTCAAAAATTAGATATTTTTTCAAATAACATATATAATTTACATCTGTATTCAAATATATGGGTAAGATGCTCTGCGTATTTTATATAGCTGAATTTTCTGCACTTTTATTTATTTTTATTTATTATTATTATTATTATTATTATTATTATTATTATTATTATTATTATTATTATTTTATTTTATTTTATTTTTGAATGAATACGTATTACAATGACAATAGGCAGTGTTTAAATAAAAAATTAAACGGCGAAGGACGGAGTACAGATGTAAATGGCGTATAATCTGTAAATTAAAACACATAGCTTCATATTTTGGAAATGTATTGTTCACAAAAAGAGATATTTCTGAGGAAAAACCATGAAATTATATTAAAAGATATAAATATGCTTTAAACAAATTTTTCACATTCTTATCCGACATCGTTTTTCATTATTCTCAGAAAGTCCTCTACTGCTCTAAACCTTTTTTAAAATATTTACAATAAGAATCTATAATGATTGTTATAGTACTAATAATCCCTTAATACAAAAATAAATAAATAAATAAATAAATAAATAAATAATAAAAAAACCTGGAATAAACTATCAAGTTGCATAATTTATCAAGAATTGCTTCCTATTCTTATGATTTATATTTAAAAGCTGTAGAGTAGGGTGGAGCGAAAAAATTTTTTTTTTTTTTATCAAAAACGGGTAGGTGCCAAAAGTTGCCTCTATAATAGTACATTAACGGTGTGAAATATTAACACTGAAAAAAAAATGTCTTGAGTCTGCGCTTTTGGTCCAAAAGTCTGAATTTGGGGTAAAATTTGGTAATTTTACAAAAAAAATAAAATTTTTCTATGGAACTGGTTATGATTTAAAAGTGTCATTTAAACCTTTATTTTTAAAGATTTAAAATATTGAAACGATAAAATAATACCTTCAATGTGTATAACTTCAGCGAAGTTGGATATTTTCAGTAAAAAAAGATCTGTTTTCACTGTATACTACACCACATAAAGCTAAATTCTTTACGAGTTGTGGGATCAATTTACGTCCGGGTTTGACCCTTTTTTCAGTCATGCATCCGCTCGGGGAAAATGGGGTAGTGGGCGGAAAATATGCTCACCCATAAACTATAAAAAAGGGAGGGGGTGCAGCTGATCCAGACCTTCTACTGTCCAGTGGTGTTACGTGCCAGAAAATATCTGTTGCTTCGTTATTGACTTTCAATTTCAGCTTCAGTGTCTTAGTTATTTTGAAGCGAGTGTGTCGTAGAAATGTCTCACACAAGGCGAGAAGATGATCCTATTGTGGGAAGTAATCAGGAGTTGAATGAATCAGTGTTACCTACACGTTGTGTTGCAGTTAGATATTATAACTTTTTGTGGCATAAAGAAAAGACTGAGAAGAAAGATAAGAATCCGTCTTTCAAAATTATAAGTAATGCTGTTTTAGAAAAAGCTGAAAGGATTTGGAAAAAAGCCCATTCCTATAAATTCTCGATGGACAATAGAAATCAAGTTACGAAAAGAACTGGATTCAATCCAAAAATTGAAAAAATCTTGTTCTAAAGCTAATTTTGTTGCGCTTAAAACAGCATACTTAGACGAATTAAATAAACTGTTTGATGTTGCAGCATGTAAGTGTCCTGATTTTGAACTATGTTCGTGTTTGATAGAAGAAAGGGTTCCGAATCTCGAACGAGATTTTCTTGTGGACCAACGCGCAAACCGTCTCATGATAATTACCGGGCAAGTCTTCATCAACCTTCAACCCGCTGTTCAACTCGCAGTTGAGAAACCTTTGGTTAGCAAATCTAACCGTCGGTTAATATTTGAAATTCATCGTTAACTTCAGAACCGAGATCAGTCAACCTCTGGTTAGTGAACATCAGGTTGAAATAAACATACCTGATTGGCCAAACGAATCACATGACGTACGAATCCCGTTCATGAGTTCTGTACTCACGTATCACCAATTTTTAATTACGAAGCAAAAACAAGTTTTTAAATGCATACTTGTACTTAATTTTTATATAGATAAATTTCAAATTACCGTTGAGATTTTGTGGTTTTATTCGTTCCCAAAATTAGATTCAAAGATTAGAAACACCGATACAGTTACTATAAGATTTTTATTTTTACAAGATTTTGCGTAACAGTAAAATTCTTTCATAAAAGTTACTTGATGAAAAAAAAATTATATTTTTTCTTTAATCATTAAATTTAATAAACGATTTTATGACCAGGCTAGCAATAGTAATTTGAATAAAAGAAAAAAACGAGCTAGTTTATTTATTTATTTATTTTTCAACGAATATTAAAATATTGAAAATACATCTATTTTCTCAAATATTCATTCTAATGTTTTTCTAACGTAAATGTAATGTTTTAATTAATTTAACTAAAGTAATTGATGCGTAAATTTTTAAATGTGAAAATTTTTAAGATAAATTTTCTGAAAAATGCTTCTAAACAAAAGTAATTATTTAAAACAAGTAAGAAAATTAATTATTATAGTGCATTATAGTTCAACGGCTTATTATTTTGCGATCACAAAATTCTTGCTTTTACGATTGCATGCTTTAAACAAATATAAAAAAGCTAAAACTGAAATGTAGGAAAAAAACTGCTTTTCTTTTTTATTATTAAAAAAAAAATCTAAATTATGTAACCAAATGTTTCATATCAGAACTTTGTTTCTATTGGCATTCAATAGATGGCGCTACCTGATATCAAAATTGCTATGCAAACTGAAGCCTACGAAGCCTGGAGACTCATCACAAACTAATATAATTTTCGTTTACAGAGGTAAAATGTTGAAAAAACCCTCAAAAATTTAAAGTAACACATTCTTTCATAACATCTTTTATAATTAACATTTCGTTTACTTAATAAATTACAAACAGCTCTCTTGGAAAAAAAAAAATCCACCAATGTTCAATTCAAAACAGCCGCCATCTTTGCTTCGACTGCACATGCGCGGTCGAATAACCTGTCTTCCATATTAAGGTTGAGTAACTCAACTTTTGTTTTGGTTTCTTGTCCGAATTCGGCAGGTTGAGTTAACGGTAAATTAGGATTCACATTCAACTGAGATTTAAGCGCTGAACTGGCGGTTCAGGTTGATGGAGACTTACCGGGTTAGTGGTGTTGATACCAAAACCACATTAAAATGTAAAAAAATAGAAGAAAGAAAAAAAATGGTAGAAAGAAGAAAAATAGAAAGAAAAAATTAGCCGAAAGAAAAAAATTCGTAGGAAGAAAAAAAATAGTAGAAAGAAGATTAAATCAAGGATTATCGCAATTAGAAGAGGCCCCAAGTGAAACTGAAGAAAATGAATCTGTATGCAGTGATTCAAGGATAGATATAATTGAATTCCCATCTCCATCTTCCAATACCCAAACTAGAATGAAGCTTGACACTTTTTCTAAGACATGTGACAGGTATGGAATTTCCGATTGGTCTGCTGCAGCCATTGCTTCGGCGATTCTCCAGGATTACGCATGTATATCAAAGGGCACTGGAAAACCTAATGCACCTGTACCAGTGATAGATAGAAGCAAAGTAAGGCGTGAACGCCAATCAACTCGTTCGTCTCAACGTAAAGAACAGCACCCTAAAGAAGAAGTAAAAGCCTTATATTTTGACTCCCGAAAAGATGATAGAATGTATATAGAAAAAAGTAGTGGTAAACATGCGTATCACAGAGTTAAGAAAGAAGAGCATGTTACTATCTTAGAGGAGCCTGGCTCCAAATATTTGGGGCATGCAACTTCTTCATCTGGTGCGTCAAAAGATGTTTTTAAATGCATGTGGAAGTTTTTAGAAGATGAAAGTATTGATTTATCAAGCCTTTCAGACTTAGGTTGTGATGGGTGCCCTGTGAATACGGGAAAGCATACTGGAGTGATCCGTCGAATGCAAGAAAAGCTTGCAAGACCATTACAATGGATCATATGCCAGCTCCACTCCAATGAATTGCTTCTCCGGCATTTATTAAACAAAATCGATGGGAAAACTTCTGGCACACATGGATTCACCGGACCAATAGAAAAATCTTTATCCACATGCCATTCACTTCCTATTGCAGTTTTTGAACCCATAGAGACTAATTTGGATGAATTATTTCCTGAAATCGAGGAAAAGGCACTCAGCACGGACCAGAAATACCTGCTGGACATTTGCAAAGCTATTTCATCAGGATATTGTTCAGATGAATTAGCAAATAGGAGCCCAGGAAAATTATCCCACGCAAGATGGCTCACAACGGCGAATAGAATTCTTCGCCTTTATGTAAGTACTGAGTGCCCATCAGAGTCTCTACGTTTACTGACAAACTATGTAACCCAAGTTTATGCCCCAGGATAGTTTACTATCAAATGTAATCCATATCTAAAAAATGGATAAAAAAACTTATAGAAAATAATTCAGCTAGTAAACAAAACAGAAAAAAGCATAAAAGAAATAGCAAAAAAATTTATTCAGGACAATGCATACTTTGCACACCCAGAGAATATTTTAATTACAATGCTCACCGATGACCGCCATCACATTAAAATGCTAGCTGCTCAACACATAATAAATGCAAGAGGTACAGTAAATGATAATATACGCAAATTTGAAATCCCAACAATCAACTTTCAAGCAGAAGATTATATAAGTTTAATTGATTGGAATACTGTTGCAATGACAGAACCCCAATCACTATGCATTTATCAGATGCAATTTTGATAAAAATAATGAATGGCTGCACAGATTCGATCAACAGCTTACCTACTGCGTTATTTTGTATGCCTTCTCATACGCAAGCAGTAGAAAGACGCGTAAAAGAGGTCACAGAAGCATCATCGAAAGTCTGTGGGTACGACAGAAGAGATGAATGAATTAAGAATCGGTTGGTACATAGAAAACTTATGCCAGTCTTTGATAAAAAGTCGCAATTTAATCTATAAATAAAACATTGTGCTCAGATGGTAGGGTGGTTGGGCTGGGCCTGGATGGGACATGATATGCAGCCACCTCCACGTGGTATGTCCTGGGTAGTTGTGAAAGCAACTAGCAAAGAGCTGCACTCAAATCAATGATTCGTTATGTGTTGTAACACCCATTTTTTACTGAAAGTTGTCAGTTTTGCTCCACCTATACAGAATGTTGACGTTAACTTATCGTTTCAATATTTTAAATCTTTAAAAATAAAGGTTGAAATGACACTTTTAAATCATAACCAGTTACATAGAAAATTTTTATTTTTTTTTGTAAAATTGCCAAATTTTACCCAAATTTCCGACTTTTGAGCCAAAAGCGTAGACTCAAGACATTTTTTTTCAGCATTAATATTTCACACCATTGATGTACTATTATAAAGGCAACTTTTGGCCCCTACCCGTTTTTGATTTAAATTTTTTTTTTCGCTCCACCCTATTGCGGAGTGTTAAACAGATAAAATTAATTAATTTAAACCCATTTAATAGCGAAATATAGCGATACAATATCTAAAAATCCTATCCAGTATATAGAGCAAATGACAAATTATCAAATTTTAGTTGAAAATTTAAAATTTATTCATTTTTTTATTTATATTACTGTAGACTCCCTCAAATCCACAAACCAGAAATATGCAACTCTCTAAAATCCACACATATTTAATGGATGTAAACAATGAAACTTTCAGTTTACATATTGGGACAAAATTTGATTTTTTTTAGTATTGTATCAATTCCATATATTTTTTTATTTGTAATTTTCTGTAATACTCTATTCATGTTTTTTTCATGAAGGAAGAACTTTTTTTTTTTAATTAAGATATTTCTGATATTACTTATATTTATGCATTAATCAAATTTTTTTGGTTTATTAAGCCTATATAAACTTGAAAAAAAAATCGTTATTTTATGATTTTGATGTGAATTAGCAATACTTTTATGAGGCAAGTTTTCTTGAATAGTTTTGGAAAATTACATTTAATCTTTATAATGTATATTTAATCATACATTATTGATTATTAACTTGACCTTTTGCTATTAGTACTTTAATCATTTAAAAAATTATCTAATTTTTTTTAGTTTATTACTTATTTTAATATTTTATTACATTATAAGCATTCATTTTAGTTCCTATTGCACTATTAATTCCCTCAAATTACTGTTTAAAAAATGTAAACAAAGCAATGACCAGAAATCTGAAAATTCTAAAATCTGCACAACCTCTGGTCCCAAGCTGTGCAGATTTGAGGGAGTCTACTGTATTTTCCCCATTATTAGAGTAATATATAGATTCCAAAATATTATTTCTTTATAAAAATAGAAAACACTGTACAGTGAGGAGTTAAAAACTGAAAAATCTTTCAATAAAAGATAATTGAATGGAAACCTGATTAGAGAAGATTAGCACTGTTCATTTATTTATATGTCAATATTTAACAATATCTTTAAAAAAAGTTTGTTTTTAGAGTCTGCTGTGTATGAATAACAGGATAAGTTTGTAGAATTCAGTATAAAAAATTTTACATCCCAAATCTCAACAAAAAAGGAGGGAAAATAGTTTTTTTTTCTTTTTTTAAGAATTAAACTCATTATTTTTGGACTGATTTTTCTTTCAGGAACATTTCAGTTTATGATATAAATTATAATTAATTTGCTATATGTAAATAGCAATATGTTATGAAAATAACAGTTTAAAAATAATAACAATAAAGATGAATCAAACAGATTAATAAAAGAGAGAAACAAAACTGCTCACTGGTATTAATAGAAAAAAAAGATGTCATTTGGCATGGCAATATCTGAAGGGCTACTTAGCAATTACTTTTTGCCCAATAGCAATTCTCCCTCACAACCCATACTGCCTTCTTTGAAATGACTTCTTTTCTTTCAAGAGGATGGAACCAATCACCATTTCCTTAACCTATGATTTTTACCGGATAATTTATTTATACCAATGCACATTTTTTTTTTTTTTCATTTGCATTTAACTTTGTACTAAGATAAAAAAAATTCCAATTTGAATGAGGTTTTAGATTTTTTCTTTTCAAGTTACCAATGAATACAATAGTTATATTGATAAAAATTATTGCTCTAAACACATTTATTAACTATGAAAAATTTTATTTTGATAGTTTAGTTTTATCAATGTTTAAGTTTCACTTCTATTTATTTATTTATTTATACTTTGTTTGAGTATATTTTTTAACCAACTGTAAAGGATTTTTTGGGGGGGGAGGAGGCAGGGGGCAAATTACTGAGTTAAAAATAGAACTCTTCACCACCACTTCCCCTCAGGGTTCCTTCCAAACAAATATGTCTGCATTGAACAACGGTAATACCTAAGTATTATTTATATAAATAAAATTTCTATAGAACAATAATAAAATAACTAAATAGAACAATAATACATGATATAAAATATAATTAATACAATAATATAATAACTAAAGTAAATATATAAATTTTTTAATATTAGTGCAGCCATCAGTATGCAACCCATCTAATATTATGATTATGCTGTAGGGCCAAAATGTTTTTGGAAATGCAAATTAATCAGATACAGAAGATCTTGGTATCATTGCATTATATGCAGTGTTCTCGCTGTCGCTCGCCATTTCGCCGAATTGCGACTAAATTCTTCATTTGGCGAGTAAACAAGCAATTAGATTCGCCAAATTGCTAGTGCTCAATTTTTCTTTTTTTTTCTTTTCATTTTCGTTTTTCATATGTATGCATGTATACATATTTTTAATATATACATATTTTTATATATTAGTAGCGGATAGTTGAAATTAGATTAATAACAATCGTTGTCACAGTTATAAAAACTTAGGTTATTTTAGAACATATTTAAAAAAGGGGTACATTAAAGGATTAAAGATAATTTTTTTGTGCTTCACTACGAATTTATTTTGCTAATACTTTTTTCATTTGGCGAATGTTTTTGATTTTTAATTAGCCAAATTACGAACGTTGGTCAAATGTCAGCGAGAACACTGATTATATGTTCCTGTTTGTCAATATTCTCTGCCTAAAGAATATAAGTTTTGACTCATAATCATTTCCTTCACAGTTTGATGACAATATTTTTATCATATATGTTTATGCAATATAATATTGTAATTCACGAAATGTATTTATTCGTCTGCCACCCAAGTGTGCTGTGTATGAGATTGCATGTTAGTTCACTAAAAAATACTATGAATTTAACATGTAAAATTATTATTATGTTCTTTTATACTATTAAAAGGATGATGCTATAGTAATCAAAATGAATCAATTAGTAACAGAAAATTATGCACATAATGATGAAATTCTTTTCTGGGAACTTAATTATTATTATTATTTTAATGCAGAAGCTAAGCAAAATTAACAAAAATAATGCAATTTTGACAATATTTGAATTGGATAATTGTGTATAAATAAATATACAGACAGCTTTCGCTATAATTTATTTAGACATTAAATACTGGATAATAGGGTGTAATAGAAAAAGCTTAGAAAACCATTTTTTTTTTATAGTTTTAGTAAATAGAAAGATAAGAATTTAGCGGTCTTTTTTTTTAAACTTATGTTCGCAGTGATTGTTTAATTATTATAACCTAATTAATTGACAAAGTAAATTTAAATTGAAAATATTGGTAGAAAATAAGTATAAAGTTAAAAAAAAAACATTATACAATAATAATATACTTAATATTAGTAAAGTGGTGTTGTTAAAAATAGAATTTTTTTTTTTTTTAATACAACAGACTCTCTCAAAACTGCACAGCATGCGACTGGAGGTTGTGCAGATTTTAGTGGATTTCTGTCATTGCTTTGTTTACATTTTTTAAACAGTAATTTGAAAGTAATTAATAATGCAATCAAAACTACAAAATGAATGATTACAATATAATAAAATATTAAAATAAGTAAGAAACTAAGTAATAAAAATGTAGATAATTTTTTAAATAATTAAAGTGTTAAAAGCAAAGGTCAAGTTTATAATCAATAATGTATGCTTAAACATTCATTTTTAAAGTTGAAATGTATTTTTCCTAAATTATTCAATGAAGCTTTCCTCATAAAGATGAGATTACTAATTCAGATCAAATTCTTAAAATAAGGAAGTTTTATTTCAGGTTTAGCCTGACTTAATAACCAAAAAATTTTATTAATACATAAATGTGTACTTTGTAAGAAGGCTGTGGTTACCAATTATATTTGCAATATCTCTAATTTTTTAGAAATAACTTTGTTCCTTCATGAATAAACATGAATTCAGTAATATGAACAAAAATTACAAATTAAAATATACATATGGAATTGATATAGAACTATAAAAATTAAAATTTGTCCATATATTTGAACTGATTTTTTCATTGTTTACATGTGAGGATGTTAGAGAGTTGCAGGTTTTAAAGTTGTGGATTTGAGGGAGTCTACTGTACTTTGATATAATCTTAATCATATTTTACAAAATAAATCAATTTTATTTCAATACCAGTTGCTTTATTTTATTTTACATTGTTACGAAA
Source organism: Maratus speculifer (assembly GCA_964019185.1). Taxonomy (NCBI): domain Eukaryota; kingdom Metazoa; phylum Arthropoda; class Arachnida; order Araneae; family Salticidae; genus Maratus; species Maratus speculifer. The sequence continues at coordinate 34,750,299 of CAXHSM010001376.1, forward strand.
AAGAAGTGAATAATGATTATTTCTCAGCTCTCTTCATGAACCTGTAGCCCCATACGATGTACAGAAAATTATATATAACATTTTTTAATTACATTTCCAAAACTTTTTATTAAAATTAAAAACATTGTTATTATTGTCTCTACATTTGTTTATCTTATCTGATTTCCTTTAGTAATAGCTTGTTAGTTTGTATTTTCTTTTTTTTTCGCTAAGAGAAGAAAGTTTGCTCATTGTAATGACTCCATCCCCATACATAAGTTTTATTATTGTAAATAATAATACGAATAGAATCAAGAGATTATTTGAAGAGAAACTATTTTTAATGATTAGAACTATAAGTTTTAATCACAAAAATATATTTCAATATTATAAGTTTTAACAAGATTTTTTTTCCTTTTATTGATACATGTTTTGAAGTACAAACTATATCAGACAAATAATTGAAGACTATGCTTCATTCATAATTATTTTACATTAAATTTGAACTAAAACTATTGCTAATAATAGACATAGGATTAAAAAAAAAGAATAATAATAAAATGCAAATATACAGTGAAATCTTGTAAAGACACATTTCAAAGGAGTGGTCAAAAGTCACATATTAAGGGTGATTGCACATTAAATGTGATGTTTACAATGTTGCAGTAACTGACTTTATATTTGCATCTAATCATCTGAATCATCTTTAGGGATCTGATTTACATGTGCATGTCCAAAAATGGTAAATTTTGCACTTATTCAGATTAAAATTTGACTGTATTTAACACATTGCTTCCTTTTATAAGATCAACAGGAATAATTACAGGAATAATTGTCATTAATGTGCAACCAAATTTCAAATTGCAAACATAATTTTCCTGCCAGACTATTTTTCTAACACAAAGAAAAAATATCAAATCTCTGAAGCCAGTTACAAAATTTATCTTTGATACTTGCGATAATGAATACTATTATAATCTGTCCTTCTTTTCTAATATGAGAAAAAAACTATTATTATACAATTTTTTGTAAAAAATATTGTTAGCATAGCAAATAATAAGGGATGCATAAAGAATTATATAACTGCAATCTCATTTGCTTAATCTTCAAAAAAAAAATTTTTTTTTATAACATGCATTATAAAACATATAAGTGATACAACATAGATTTAAAAACTCAGTAACTCACTAACAATCTTTAAAATTTTTTATGACATATCAGATCATGTTGATAAAAACATTTTTCACACCGAATGTTTTATCAGAAATTTATTAATTACTTTGATGAACAGTATATATTTATTCAGTTTGGTTCATTTAGCACGTTATTTCATTAAAATATTTACCACTATTTCATATTAAAATTATTTCAAGAACTGGTTTTGAAAATGAAAGTAACTTTATAAAAATCGAAAAAGTAAAAACAATAAAAGCAATGTAGAGATGCATCTCAGCTACCAAATCCAACAAAAATTATTTTAAAATGTCGAAATGCAAATGAGATATCAGCAAATAACCTCCCCGTAGGGTTAGCATGAGATTGTGAGTTCTTCACCTGATGGGGACAGAATCCTTAATTGTGATTTTTTACTTCAAAGAACCAAAAATCTGTCACATGTTAAGTGGGACTGCATAATAAACGTTTAGATATTAAACATGATTTTTTTACCTAAGCATTATGGGACAATGTCAAATCGTTCTAAGGAATAGAAAAAAAAATCTGTGTATTACCTAAATGGTTCATATATTAAAAGCGAGCCTCTAAACCAGCTTTGACTGTATATTTAACAAAAAGTAGATCTCTGTATCCTCATATACAAAGGTTGCATACAAAGCCATAGCCGACAGGGAATCACGAGAGTTTGATCGCCCTCCGAAATTTTTTCTGGGGTGACTTTAAATATGTCATAAACTGTTAATCAAGATAGATGAAATTCTAAATTCAGCTACAATCAAAATTTTAAATTGTCACATGCATATCTATGTTGTTCGATTCTGTTGGCATATGGAAAAAAATAAGTGCAGTTTTTAATAGTCCAAGAGCCGACCGCACAAAACCCTTAGTCATCGAGCACAAGAAAAAAATCCTTTATATTATGGAAGAATAGTCATAGGAGAATCTAATTACCCATGTCTCCCGGAAGTGAAGTGGTACATACACCAAAAATTAATACCACTAGTGGCTCACTTGTAGGTCTATTAATGTGTTTGATGTACAATCCAAAGTATGAAAACGTGGAAAACTGGGTGCAGGAAAACATAATGCTAAGTCAATGAGTCAATCTCTAGTGGTATTCATTTTTGGTCTTAATCACCACTTTGCTTCCGGCAGACATGGATCTATATATATTATATATGTTACAGGCCAAACCCGATTTTAGGCCAAACTAGATTGGCCTAGGCCAAACCGGTCTGTCCTAACGCCCATCGGATAAACTAGTTTTTCCTAGGCCGAACCGGTCTATCCTAACGCCCATCGGATAAACTAGTTTTTCCTAGGCCAAACCAGTTTATCCTAACACCCATCGGATAAACTAGTTTTTCCTAGGCCAAACCAGTTTATCCTAACACCCATCGGATATACTAGTTTTTCCTAGGCCAAACTAGTCTATCCTAAGGTCCATAGGACAAACTAGATTTTCCTAGGCCAAACTAGTTTGGCCTAACTCTTATAGGATAAACTAGTTTAGACTGCTGTTTATTGGTCTGAACTAGTTTATCCTAGGCCAATTCAATTTGGCATGATTTTATTGAATTCAATGACCGCCTCAACGCCAACATTCTTGTTTGTCCTAGGCTGATCTAGTTTATCCTAGGCCAATCTGGTTTTACGTGTTTTTAGCTCACGGGCGTGAAAGCCAAAGAAATAATGGGCTCACAGGCTCTGTATATGCATGTACGCATGTATATACGGATGTATATACGTAACGCGATAACGCTTGATAGAGATATCCGACTTGCTTCAATTTTGGATGTAGGTTCATTCTGATAAGGTACTTTTCTGATTAATTTTGGGAATTCATTGGATAAGAATAAAGGGGGGAGAACGGGAGGCTAATCCCACACCGTTAATTTAGAGAAATGGATTTATCAGGCATCATTATCAGTTTTCATTTAAAATTTTAGATATAGGATCATTGTGACAAGGTACCACCGTGATTAGTTGTGGATGTTTATTGTTTAAGTCTAAAAGAAAGGGCAATGTACGCAACACAACATAATTTAGATAAATGGTTTTTGACGCAGAGTTGACGAATTTGCTTCAAATTTTGGATATAAGTTCTTTCTAATAAGGCGATTCCCCGAATAATTTTGGAGGTTTAATGGTTAAGTATAAAGGGAAAAATGAAAGATTGCCCTCTTACCTTGGAAAAACTAGTTTATCCTATGGACATTTAGATAAACAAGTTTGGCGTAGGTAAAACTAGTTTATTGAATTGACGATAGGATAAAATAGTTTGGCCTAGGCTAATCTAATTTGGCTCGAAATCGGGTTTGGCCGGTAAAAAACATGTCTTACACAAGAATAAGTATAGATGTGTGTAAAGAGTCATTGCTTATAACACCAATACAGAAATTTAACATGTCCTTGTCCACCGTAGAGACATGATGCATTGATGCATTGGACATGGTGTTTGATTATTTTATTATTTATTATTTATTTATTATTTATTTATTTATTGCATATTCAAGCTAGATCGGAGCTGAACCTAATTTGGAATCGAACAACGTTTCCGTTTTTGAGAAATTATTTCCCTGTCAACATATTCATTTTATTTAAAAGAGGGTAATCCCCCATTCCCCCCTTTATACTTAATCATTAAACCCTTAAAACAATTCAGGAATTCGCCTTATAAAGAAAAAAACTACATTCAAAATTACGGCAAATCGGATAAATCTGCATAAAAACCCATTTATCTAATTTAAGGAAGGCGATAAACTACTACCCCATTACACTTAACCAAAAGAAAAAACCCAAATTAATTAAAGAAGCGCCTGATCAAATAAATTCATGTCCAAAATTTTAAGCAAATTGGATAATTCTGTATTATAACCAATTTACCTAATTTAATAAAGGAAATAAATTGTAAGTTTTCCCCTTATATTTAACAAAAGAACCATCAAAATTAATCATTGAAGCGCTTCATCGGAATAAACAAATCCAAGATTTGCGGCAAATCGGTTAATTATGTATGAAAAATTCATGTGTCAGAATTAGGCGGGATCCCCCCGTTCTCCCCGTTGTTATTATTCAATTAACCCCCAAAACTAATTAAAGAAGAGCTTTACCAAACTGAATTTATTTCTAAAATTTGAAGCAAATCAGTAAATTCTGCGTGAAAAAAGCATTTACATAAATTTTGGGGTGTTACATCTATTCCTCCTCCCTTTATACTTAAACAATGAACACCCACAACTAATCATGGAGGCGCCTCAAGAGGATGCTCCTATATCTAAAATTTGAATAAAACGTGCTAATAATGCATGGAAACCTATTTATTTGAATTAAGGGAAGGGGCGAATCAGCCTCTGATCGCTCCCCCCCCCCCTTATTCTTCTCCAATGATTATTCTTATCCTTATTCTTCTCCCAAAATTAATCAGAAAAATTCTTCATAAGAATAAACCTATATTGAAAGTTTGATGCAAATCGAGTATTTCTATCAAGAATTATTGCGTTACGTACTTACGTACATACATAAATACAGAGCCTACGGGCACATTACATCCGTACATAGTTCTCAGGCTTTGGTAACCTGATGATATAAAAGCACGTCAAATTACATTATTTCTATCAAGAGTTATCGCGTTACGCACATACATACATGCGTACATACATACATACAGAACGTGGAAGCCCATTATTTCTCTGGATTTGACGCCCATGAGCTAAAAACACGTAAAACTACATTGGCCTAGGATAAACTAGATCAGCCTAGGACAAACAAGAATGTTGTCGTTAAGGCGGTCATTGAATTCAATAAAATCACGCCAAATTGAATTAGCCTAGGATAAACTAGTTCAGACCAATAAACAGCAGTCTAAACTAGTTTATCCTATAAGGGTTAGGCCAAGCTAGTTTGGCCTAGGAAAATCTAGTTTGTCCTATGGGCCTTAGGATAGACTAGTTAGGCCTAGAAAAAACTAGTTTATCCGATGGGCGTTAGGATAAACCGGTTTGGCCTAGGAAAAACTAGTTTATCCGATGGGCGTTAGGATAGACCGGTTTGGCCTAGGAAAAACTAGTTTATCCGATGGGCGTTAGGATAGACCGGTTTGACTTAGGCCAATCTAGTTTGGCCTAAAATCGGGTTTCTCCTGTAACATATATATCGATATATTCATATATGTATACATATATATCTGAAATTGGTCATGCTGTAACTCTCGAATTTATGAACCAATTTGGATGAATTTTTAATGTGCAAAATAGGAGTACTAATTTCTCGACCAAGTTTGTTGGCCAACTTCATCCACCATCCTGCTTCAAAATGGCAGCCTTTTGATTCTTTTGCAATTTTTGTCTTTTAATTTTGTATACTTATAGAAAAAGTTCACAAAATACAAACTTTTATATATCTTTTTAAACAGAATGTTAGAAACATCGAAAGGCATGTTAAACAGTCACACAATGTAAGTTAACAACATAGGTCATTTTAAAGAAAAAGTTAGAAAACATAAAAATTTCCATAAGTGTCCACAAATTCAAATGGCCTACATCTTCAAACAAAATGGTGGATGAAGCTGGCCAACCATCTCAGTCGAGACATTAGTACTTCAACTATGTACATAAAGAATTTCATCCAAATCGGTTCATAAATTCGAGAGCTAGAGCACGAAAAAATTTGTATATGTATATATGCACGAAAAAATTCGTATATATATATATGCACGAAAAATTTCGTATATATATATATATATATATGTAAGTCAACATTTCAACGAAGGATGGCTTTGGGATCTAGGGATCACAATCAATGCAAATATAGCAAACTTTCCCAAAGTCCTTTCTTCTGGACAGCTGCAGAAGGTAGTTTTTTACTTTTTGGAATGAAAGCTATCTAAAAGTGTGAACAATTTTGGCCACCACTGTATGTACTTTTATTAATTACTTGAAATTTTTTGGACATTCCTGGCCGAAAAAAGGGAATTCTGTTTCAGACTGAAAAACCTGTGTTGTTGTTATTACATGTGCCAGCACACTCACTAGTCAATTATATTTTGAGATCTTTAGTTTTTGAGCATACTATTGGCTCAGGTTCAATTCCTGATGTTGCTGCAACCAATAGCCAACTGTTAGGCTGACTTTATTTTTGTTAATAATTCTGATTAATTTTGTAACTATTTTACAAAAAGAACTTTATGAGTCTGGATTTTAATACAAAATCATCACAAAGCCTTCTTATTGCAGTATAACTTCTTTAACCAGAATCAGACCTATTAGGTGATTCCAGATTATAGAATATTAAATAAATTTAAAATTACATTAACAAATTTGGAATAATTATACATAAGGTTAATCATGTAAAAAATTTAGTTTATAGAATCTAGAAATACCAAAGTAGTAAGTCCCATATTAAATATTAATAATAGTAGCAATAATAAAATCCAACTTTGAAATGTTTTGGTGCCATCTTCTTATGTTTGGAGAAAGAGGAATAGCAAAATTAACATTCTTTTTTAATCTTTAGAAATTAATACAAAAAAAATCTATATTAACTGCTATGTAATCAGAAAGTTCTTATAATTTTAAAACTAGCGGAAGAAGTAAATTAGATAATGTTCTTTTATTTTCTTTAATCTTCTAATGAAATTTCTTCAACTAAGTATGATGGTGCCATCTTATGATAGGCGATTGAAAATAAAAATGAATAAATGTACTGAAATGTCCAGATTATGAAAGTTTCGTGATTATTAGAGATGTCCAGATTGAAGATATTCTACAACACGATTATATACATTTTCGTATGCATCTTCAGACATGAATGAGAGATGATAAAGAGGCTAATTCACTCTTGCTGTGATCTCACTAATAACTATGCTATGAAAGAAATCTTTTAACCCTCTGAGCTTCTTGAAAATGGGTAAAATTTTAATATTGCTTTCTCTACATTTTGTTTTAAATTCTCATAAGATATGAATCTTTCAACAATTAAAAACAACTTAATTACAATATGAATGTAAAAGCTGAAGTCGATCTCTAGAATGTCCATATTTTACTTTTTCTATTTTTGAAGATTGATTTTATGAGGATACTTTCACATTCAGAACTAGATTCAGAAAGTAAAAGTATCCTCATGTCCTCATGGAATAATCTTTAGCAAAATTGAAAAAGTAAAAAACAATGTATGTAGAGATCAAGTACCAGCTATTCAGTAAAAAAAATTACCCTTGCGAATAAAAAAAAATTAATAATAACCTCCAATAATCTCATTGTTTGTGATTCAATCAAATAGAAAAAAAAGACACATCTGTTTCTCTGGATAAACAACAATTTTTATTTTTTGATTCCAAAATAATTTGAATCTAACACAATTTAAATTTGTTAAAAAAAAGGGATTACATAAACAAACAATCCACCTATTCAGAAATTTTTTTTTAAAAAAAGTACATTACTAATAGCAGATTTTTATAAAAAGTTCATAAAAACAAACTTTAGTTGCTAGGCTTCAAAACACGTTCAAGTACTGACATAGCTAAAAAATGTCATTTTTAACAGGAGAGTACAGTTCATACATTTATAAGACAATAATACTTTTAAATAACATACAATATATTTCTTTTTAGGTTTAGAAAGAAATTTTACAGTCTAGTAACACCTACAATGGAGAATTATAGTGTGTCGGATTCAAAAAATCAATTTGTCTCCCATTACAAAATTTCATCTTGTTTACATTGAAGAATATTTTCCTGAATGAATAATATTGAAGTTTAAACAAATGACAGAGTGCATTTTCCATTGATGTGCATAACACGGAAAAACTGCTGGAGCATTCCTTTTTTTAATCAAAATATGATCATTTGTATATGCTTGTCAAGCAAGATTTCTCCACCCCATTTAAATCTAATGACTTTAAAACATAAGGTATCACCTTCTGTTCAACGCCAATGCACTTTGACTTTGCAAATAATCATTATATAATTAATAATATTATGGTTGTGGTTGTGCTTATGACGGCGAATTACCAACATGAGGGATATTGGCCCAAAGAAATGGCAGAATGCTTTCTATGAGGGTCTTTCTATGGAAGCTTTATCCATATTGACACAAAGAAATCCAAGATTTGAAGAAAACCATGGTAAACTCCGAACAATTAGGCCAAAGGATGTGATTGATTCGAATTGAGTATTTCCTGTCAACCAGTTTTGAGAGCAGAAATCTCTCAGCCACTGGTGGGGCAATAGCATTGTTCATTGCATTTTGTTTAATTTTTTTTTTTATATAAAACTTTATCAATGTCCTTTTAGTTAACACTTTATGTTCTAAATCATAAAAATTTCATTTTTCTAGAGGATTTTTTGTGAATTTTTGAAACTACATGAGAAGATTTACACAATCATTTAATTAATTTTAGAAGGATTTTCCAACTAAATTTAAGTTACAGGAATTTTGTGGCATATTTATTACTCCTCTCAAATCTTTTATTTACTTATTTATTTTGTATTTTGTAAAATTAGAAAATGCACAAATATAATAAAAAAATTTCCAAACTGAAATTTTTCTTTCCCAATATTCCTCGAACAAGAAAGCTGAGAAGGTTCAAAAGAAAAAGAAATCCTCTTAAAAAATATTTTTTTTTTGAAACCAATAATGTTTATGAATCAAGGTAAAGCAATGTATCTATAACTCATTCTAAACTGCATCGCCAGTTCATGATTTATTAACTGAATTTTATAACAAGTTACTTTAAAGCGACGTTGGGGCATAAAAATTTAAACTAACACTAGCAAGACTTGTACTCTTTTTGTATGTTTCTAAAAAATAATGCTTAAAAGCCACTTTTTGTGGTCTCCTTGTAGTTCTCTTCACTAATAATCATTTGGCAGCAAGTTCCTTAAAGTATGTTTTTTCTGCAGAAACAGTGTTACAACAGTTTCATTAACCCACAAAAAAATCACCTTACAAAACAAGGATAAATACAAACCAACATATGTATTTTAACATTTGCATAAAACACCATTCACTTTTAAAAACCCGCTAACATTATAAACAAAAACCAACAACTTAAACACATTATGAACAGAAATAATAAAAAGCACATAAAAAACCACATTTGGAGAGGATATAGAAAGGAATAAATGACAATCCCTACCTCCAAATCATACTTTCAGTACATTAAAGCATAAAAACAAATAGTAATCCCCTACCCCCACTCTTTTCTTCAAGGTATGCTTATGGTTCTTTAAAATTTTGTAATAAGTAGCTTTTTAAAAAATTATCCAACACCTTAACTATTTGAACTATTCTGCTGATCTGCAGTGACGCCTAAATGAAATATTTATTGAATTTTCTCGAACATGTGGAAATTCTTATATTCCAAAATGGTAGGATACAAAATTCAGTCAAAAATATAAAGCAATTGTTTAGATAAAATTTTCATACAAACATTTCCTGTTACTACAAAATAGCAGCAGGTAGGGCGAAGCATAGCTTGGTCAAAATTGGTCTTCAGTTCAACTGATTAAAGCAATGCATTCTCGGCAGCATAACAATTATATCTCACTGTCAAATTCTGAGATATTTTCTAATTTTATGCCAAGCAAGCTGCAAATGTTTTGGCATTGATAATCTTGAAATTCGATTTAGCTGCCAAATCGGGTGAAATGTTGTCACTTTGCAACTTAGTTTATTGTTTAATTTTCAATAAGTTAATAACTGTTTGAATCTTCATTCCCATTAAAATACAATGATAAATAGGATATTAGACACCAAAATGACTCATTCATAAAACATTTCTCAACCATGTAACCTATCACAATGGTTTTCTCTTACCTGAAAATTGTAGGATACAAAATTTAGTAATGATCATTAGAGATTTTGTTTAGACAAGATTTGCCAGAGAATCCAACAGAGAAGATTTGCTTAATGATAGGAAACAATATTGCTGTGCGATTAAAACTTCTGAATTTGGTTATACAAAATACAAACAAACAAACAAAAAATAAATGAAAGTAAATCTCAAAAAATAAAGTGTCCTATCGATTAGGCTATACAACTGGTATTTATGAATTAAATAAACATGGTGGATAAATATTGAATTCGTTTTTTATAAATTTTTAAGAAAACAGGGTAAATTTCTTCATAATGTGTGCAAAGATTACATGATATTGAGATAAACTTCGCTTAAATTCCTGGAAAATTTTTTAATAAAAAAGTTAATAAATACGATTTTTTTCAACAAAAATATTTATAGCAAATTTCTCATATTTGTTAAAAAGTGTTACTTCAATAAAGCCTTTCCTATTCGTATACGATCTTGAGGGACAATTTATCATTTCAAGTTCAAATTAAGTTTTATATCAGGGTAAAATTACAGTAAAATAACAAAAATTGAACCCAAAAACTATAAATACTGTACAGGAAGATTTATTAAAAATCTAATGAATAGGTCTAGAATTATTTGCTAATTTCGAAATGACAAGTGTGATAATTATGGAAGAATTATACGTTTTTTTAAATCAATAAATTAAAAAAAAAGATATCTGATACTAGTAAATGCAAGACATATACTAAGTACATATTCAATTTTGACAATAAAAATATAAGCGATTTTTCAGGAGGTGACTATTTGGTATGAGACAAATAATGCCTTCTTAGACTACTGTTCTGAGTAAATCTTTTGGAACATATTTCACAAACAAAGGGTTTTACTCCAGTATGAATCAAGAGATGTTTTCTTAGTGTACTTTTCTCAGAAAATGCTTTGGAACATACTTCACAAACAAAGGGTTTCTCTCCAGTATGAGTCAAGAGATGATTTCTTAGAGTAGAATTCTGAGAAAATGGTTTAGAACATACTTCGCAAACAAAGGGTTTCTCTCCAGTATGAGTCAAGAGATGAATTCTTAGATTACACTTAACAGAAAATGCTCTGGAACATGTTTCACAAACATAGGGTTTCCCTCCAGTATGAGTTAAGAGATGTTTTCTTAGATTGCACTTAACAGAAAATGCCTTGGAACATGTTTCACAAACATAGGATTTCTTTCCAGTATGAGTCAAAAGATGTTTACTTAGAGTACTGTTTTGAGAAAATGCTTTAAAACATATTTTACAAATAAAGGGTTTCTCTCCAGTATGAGTCAAGATGTGTTTTCTTAGATTACCCATGTTAGAAAATGTTTTGGAACATGTTTCACAAGCATAGGGTTTCTCTCCAGTATGAGTCAAGAGGTGATTTCTTAGAGTACTCTTATGGGAAAATACTTTGGAACACGTTTCACAAACATAGAGTTTCTCTCCAGTATGAGTCGATAGGTGGCTCCTTAGATTACTCATCTGAGAAAATCCTTTAGAGCATGTTTCACAAACATAGGATTTCTCTTCAGTATGAGTCAAGAGATGTCTACTTAAAGTACTGTTATGAGAAAATGCTTTGGAACACATTTCACAAAGTGTTTCTCTCCAGTATGACTCGAGAGGTGGCTCATTAGATTACTCTTATTAGAAAATGTTTTGGAACATACCTCACAAATGAAAGCTTTTTATCGTGTACCATTGGAGTAATGCTTTTTTTAACCGCAATCTTGAGTAAAGTGATATTCACCAGAGCAAGATTTTTCTTGTTTAATCAATGACATTGTCTCATAAGTTATGTTTCGGATGATAACAGAATAATCTTTAAAGAATCAATATGAAGAGATCATAGCCATTTTCATTCAAGTAAATGTCTTATTGAACTTCAATAAGAGAGTTTAACCAACATTTCAATCTAAGAACAAAAATAAAAATAATAAAATAATGCATATTTTTTATAAATAGCAGTACATTTCAATTCTGAATTAAGTTATGACATACGATAAGTTTCATTATATTAACCAATACAAAAATCTATACATTAAAGTATCACATTATACATTAAGTATTTTTAAGTACAACAGAACTTGAGTATTTTTTATACGAGGGCGGTTCAATAAGTACCCTAGTATGAAGACAAAGGACGTTCCTCAGGGAAGTGTCTGTTATCATCGTGTACTGCCATCTATAAAACGACATCTATAAAAATTTCAGATTGATTGATAGGTTAGTTTGGATTTGGCAGCCATTCGAGTAAGACGTGTTTCGTGATTTTCGCTACGATGGATATCGTTCGGTAATCCGCTTTCTGTTTTTGGATGGGAAAAAATGCGAGGAGATAAAAGCAAAGTTGTATGCTGTTTATGGGGACACGTCGCCATCCAAGACCACAGTTAGATATTGATTCAACGAATTTAAACGCGGGCGAACTTCCGTTTTCGTTGAAGAGCGACCAGATGTGGTTACCGAGGAAATCATTGAAAAAGTCCACGACATGATTCTCGCAGATTGACGAACGAAGGTGCGAGAAGTAGCAGAGGCCGTAGGCGTGTCGACCGGAACGGCAATTCATATTTTACATGACAAGTTGGGGATGAAAAAAATGTCGGCCCGATGGGTGCCGCGATCACGATAACGCACCAACTCATTCATCTGGAGTTGTCGCCGCCAAACTGCATGAATTGCGTTATGAATATCTGCCGCACCCCCCTATTCACCCGATCTGGCTCCCTGCGACTTTTTCTTGTTCCTAACATGAAGAAATGGCTCGTGGGAAAAAATTTAGCTCAAACGAGGAAGTCATCGCCGAGACAGAAACATATTTTGCAGAGTTCGACAAATCCTATTTTTGAAGGGGTTAGAAAAATGACCGGAACGTTGGGAGAAGTGTATCTTTCTAAAAAGGAACTATGTTGAAAAAAAAATTGAAAAAAAAAACGGTGTCTTCATTTCTAACAAGGGAACTTATTGAACCGCCCTCGTGCATACATATGTGTAGGTGTGTATGTAATACAGTAGACAATCGCATATCTGGCTTCCTCACATCCATACAGATAAAAACTGAAATTTTATTTCATTACACACTTTTAAATTTACTTTTTTTCCTTTAAAATTCCGCCTACTTTTTCAGCATAGTCACTAAAACTATCCAAAGTTTTTCCATCTTTACCGTCCATACATTTAGCCTCAACTTAATTTCATCACTCTTTCTTACCCATTATACAAATAGTTATTCATATTTTTAAGCTTTAGTTACCGTAATTTCTGGAAAAAACGCCGCATTGCGAAAAATCACTCAAAAAATTTAGAACATGGTCGTAAACGCCGCAGTTGAAATTTCTGCGGTAATCGCGATTGACGTGCTAAACAGAAACATATTAATAAGCTGTATTAAGAATGCATAAAAATGAAATTATTTATCAGAAATTAATAATTTAAATACAAAATTCAAAATTAATAATATTACTTAAATACCGTACTTTCGGGGATAAGCGCCGCAGGTCATACGAGTTTAAAAGTTAAAAATATACTCAGTGCGGCGCGGCGAATACGGTGATTTTTTTCCCCTTACAGCAATATGTATTAAAGAGGTGATTATGTTCCAAAAATTATGAAAAGACAGTCATTAATACAAAAATTTGAAATGTAAAAAAAATATCGCGAAAATCAACAAATGGTCATAAAAAAAAGTTTATTCGCAGAAAAAAAAACTAGCTTCATGGAAAATCGCAGCAAAAGCAAGTAACTGTTTCTTATTTGCATAACAAAACATTATCAATGAATCACTTATCGGATTTTCACGATGTCGCCGCAGCTAAATATACGAACAAGTCATGATAACGGGATTTTTTTTATCCAGTGTATCAAACAGTGTGCTTTTTGATAGGTATTTATAATATCTTCAAAACTTAATACATTTTAATAAAAATTTGATATTACTTATTATTACTGCCAATTGCTGAAAATTTGAACAAAATCGGCTTATTAATACTGAAAATATTTTTTTCGTTTTTTTTTTTTTTTTTTTTTTTTTTTTTTTTTTTATAGAGGAAAAAGAGAGTTTTGCTTTAGTTTCATATTTTCAGTTCATTATTTCTTTTTGCTACTCGAACATTTCTTTTTTCAACAACGCAAATCTTTCTGACTTATTCACGGGATTTTTTTTTTTTTTTACTTTTTAAAGGAATACAATTCGCACGAGAAACTCTATGAGAAATGCGTCTATGAATTCTATGAAAAATTGAGTCTGGTTACGCCGGGCCCGGACTTGATTTCATTGAGTTTTCTTGGCTGGATGGGGCAAACTTTTAACATTTCAGGCAGGGATAATATATTTTGTTCGACTGGATCTGAAAATTTCGGCTAATCCACATTATTTTAAATTTGGTGTCTGAAACTTCGGAAGAGGTAAAAAATATTTTCAGAATTTTTTTTTCGTTTTAAAGATTACAAAAGATGAGGGAGGTAGAAGAGGGAAATCCACTTCCTACAATAACTATGCATTTTTTCGTGCCCGTTTGATGCAATTTGTGTTTTTTCGCAATCTTATGCGAAATTTGCGTCATTCTTTTGCTGTCTTTTAATGAAATTTGCTATTTTTTTGCGATATTTTGACAAAATTTGCCGTTTTTTGCGATCTTTTGACGAAATTGGCGATTTTTCTTTGAACGATTAACGCAATCGAAATTAATTTGTTTTCGCGACCATTTTTCGGAATTCACGATACATTTTATTTCCGAAATTTTGGAATTATGACCGATTTTTTTTTAATTTTCGGAAAAATTCAGAAAAAATATCACGCTTGTTTGAAAAAAAAAATGCATGTAAACGCCGCATTGGTAGAAACGCCGCATCGCTTGAAATTTTATTTTAAAACGCGTAAAAGCTGCGGCGCACAGTGGAGCAAAATCCCGAAAAGCTGGCCAAAATATGAAAATGTTATTCAAATTGTACGAAAATTCGTATACAGGCGCTTTTTGAGTATGCTAAGTAAAAATACAAAATTTAAATTAAAAAAATGGCGGATAAATACGGCGGAACAAAAATTAAAATGTCTCGAAAATTATTCAATTTGTATGAAATTTCGTAAACTTTTCAGGATGCTAATTCAGATTCAAAGATTAAACTTTGAAAATAAATAAATAAATAAAATGACAAATTAAAAGTAAAAACAATTAGATTTAAATAACATTTAAAATTTTGAGGCTAAACTTAAAAAGGAATCGAAATTAATTAATGGAAAGTAAAATATTAGACTGTTTAATTTTTATATTATAAAAATAAAAATGGAAATATATTCCAGAGATTCACTTTTAGAATCAACTGTAGTATAATAAAAAGATTCTTCAGAGGTCAAGGTGTCGAAATAGTTAGCAGAACTTGTTGGCGGTATTAGACCCGCCATTATAATTAGGCGGTATTAGATCCTGTGACTCTTAGGATCAATGATTTTAATTTGTTTGGCGATAATTTACCTAAACTGGAAATGAAAGAATCTGATGACATTAAAAGGCGTAAAAATATCTTTCTTTTTTTCGCGTTACTGCATGTTTGAAATAACTCTTCTCGATGCCTTTCGATCAGTCTGTTGCATAGATATTCTGAATTCTAAATTTTCTCTATCCAACTTAATTAAAAAATGTTATATCGGTAAGAAGATATTTTGATACTGTCTGACATAGGTAGCAACGTTGAGTATTACACTAATTCGTTGTTAACGACAATTTCTTCTGTATCAATGATTGTATTAAAAGAAATAAGTTAATTCTCCTGCTGTTTAATACAATCCAATTCATTGACATTAGCTTCTGTATTTCTTGAAAAAGAAAATGGATCTTTATTGGCCCGATAAAATCAGTGAAATGAAAATCTCGGAATTTTCAAATTGAGAATTCATGATTTATTCCCAATATTTATGTATTTTAGTAGCACAGGAGAAGTGAAAAATATATTAGAACTGCCTGCCATCTTCATAGAGAAATATTTGTTTAAATGAACTTAGAATACATTTGCAATCAAATCCTTACTTGCAAACCAAATCCAAATTGTAGGTGAAAGTCATATTCATAGTGATTTTTATTCGCATTAATGAAATACAATATGCTCAGTAGTTTGATTAAGCAAAAATTGCCATTGACGAAATAATTCTTCTAATTACAATAGAAGAAACAAAATTACTACCTATAAAGATAAGAAAATGTTGTTCTATCGGATCAATAATAGAGAATTTTTTTCATTTTTTTTCATTACTAAGCTTACTTATCAAATTAATTTAAACTTATGATTATAGTACTTATTTACAATATAATAGGTAATAAACTATTACAAAATTGAATAATTCAAAAATTTGAAAGATATTTATCAGCTAAATTAATGTGAAAAGTACTCAATTTCAGAATTTTTGAAGTTGCCGAAAAAGTGGCATTTTTACTTGCGGTTACTAAAATATGCGTGAAATGCAGAATGGCAGTTTTTGGCAGCTGATTTTTCATGAACCATTAGACAATAGCCCAGGTTATTATTTCCATTAAATTTCATTGCGGAACACTGTGGAACATTTAAACTTTTTGATGTTTGAAAGCAAAAAAATAAAATATTTTCTACAATATTTTATCAAAAATGACTATGAATTTATTATTTTTTATGTGCTTAGTATAAATTTGGTAATACATACAAATAAAGTACATACTATCATAGTGTGAATCCATTTCAAATCATTAAAATCGGATAATATGATAAAATGTAGCGCGCGTTTAGAGAAACTATTGTATTGCTGTTTTTGTTCACTCTAAATGATAGTCCTTCAAACACCATATTTGAAATAATGCTGTTTAGAAGGGCGAAGCAAAAATCTTTTTTTAAATACAGATTCTGACTCTCCAAATATTATTCTAGCCAATTATATAATTAAAATTCCCTAAATCGTAACTTCATTTTTCGACTTTTGGCCAGCTTTGGGGGGTTTTGCCCCAATGTGCGGCTTTTCTTCATAAATTACGGTACACATTTTTATTTCAAAATTCTTTAATTTTTTGAGTTGATACTAAATATATACATATACATTTATATTATACACTAGATGCCTGCCTCTGTTGACCAATTTGGTCATCTTTAAATGTAATGTTTAATATTTTATTATGTCAAAATTTAATTTACTTGTTCATTCCTTTGCCAAATCAGGAAAATTCTAATGCAGAAATCAAGAATTCATTCATTCATTTTATATAAAATACACAACTTTTATTTAAAACTGAAACATTTTAAATTCTTGACTTTTACATTACTTCTTTTTTAAAAAAAAATGAAAAATAATAATAAACCATGACATTTAATTTTAACATCAAAGAATTGTTTTAATTTACCATGTAGAAAAAAAAATTAATAGGTAAGTTAAAAAGGTGGAAAGATTTTTACTCGGCTAATGGAATCTAGATAACTACTAAGATTTCTTCGCAATCATAGCAAATTTTATGTACCGTAATTTTCGGAAGAAACGCCGCGGCGTTTACGTGTTTTAAATTAAATTTTCAAGCGATGCGGCTTTTACGTGCATTTTTTTTCAAACAGCCTGATATTTTTTCTGGATTTTTTCGAAAATATAAAAAAAAAGGTCTTAAATTCAAAATTTCGGATATAAAATGTATTGTGAAATGCATTGCTTTAAATTAAATGTAATGCCAACTGAAACAATAATTGTGTTTTGAACAAAAATTCACTGTTAATTCAGGGGTGGTCCAGAAAAGGACATTTCGCATATCCGACCTCCCACCCTGCCAAAAAAAAAAAAAAAAAAAGTAGTGACACGTCCCTACTATGGAAAATTGAGATTTTGTGTTTTCAATGGTTGAAAGGTGCAAATCCTGTCCCTTCCGGAAAACTATAAGATTTCCTGCAGGAGCCATAGAAAGCCCTCTGGGAGAAAAGTGTCTGAATTCAACAGTGCAGGCTGTTTTTAACAGTCTCCCTGTTTCTATTTAAGATGTGGCTAAGTCAATAACAGGAATGTTTAAATAAAGTAAGCTAGAAATATTACAGTCGAGGATTGATAATCTGTGCACCCATAATCCGCAATGCTCTATAATTCGCGTTGCTTTACCAATATAAACAGCAAAATAAATAGTTAAAAAATTTAAAAATTCGAGATCCAAAAATGATTTTTTAAAACAAATAATAAAAAACGTGAAAAAAAATCATAATAAAGTATCTATTTTTTGAATATAGCTATTTTATTTTATCAACAGTGAAAAACAAACTGTATTATGGAACATATGAAAATATTTTTATTTAAATGCACATATGTAAAAAAAATTTTAAACAAAATAACTTTAAAAAAGCATTTTTTGAGACAGCATATTAAATTAATTATTGTATTTTTTATTTATCTATTCATATTATACTGATTATAGAATTAAAATATTGTCTAGGAATAATAGAATAATGTATAATCCATAATACTTTATAATGCACAATATTCCATAATCCACACAACCTTTGGTCCCAACTTTTGCGGATTATAGAACTTTGATTGTATTATGAAGAAGTATAATTAAAGAAATCTATTGCCTTCTTATAAAGGCTATTTCACTCATACATAAACATCGCCTCGCTAATATTAATCCTATGAGAGATTTTTTAATAAAATATCCTGTTTACATTTTAGTATTTTTAAAAGATATTTTCTTGCATTGGAGAGCTCTACAAAGGTATAATTTTTAACTTTTTATTACAGTTTGGCTGCAATGTGAGGATACTTTGATTTTCAAAATTGGTTTAAAAAATAGAAGTATAAAATAATTATAATAAATATATCAAAAAACTAAAAAGTAGCCTTTGTACAGATTTCAACCTCATCTATCCAATTAAAAAAAGAAAAAAAAATCACATAAAAATATATAAAAATGCCAAAAGGATTAAACTTAGCAAGGTAGTGCTATTGTGAGACTAAAAAAGCATTTTCAGATGCATACATTAAAGATTTTGAAATGATGTCGTACAAAATAAGTATTCATCAAGTCATTCTCAGCAGAAGCAGCATTAGCACAAAATTTTTATTTGCACTTCTTGTAGCCATGAAATTGATTGTTAAAAGTGGCTAACAGTTGCCAGTCTTGTTTATGATAGCACTCAAGCTCAAAACAACAATATGACATAAGCGTTCACCTAATTCTTAAAAACAGTAAACAACATTAATTTGGTAAAAGTAATGGTACTTACGTATTAACGCTACTGCAGTTAGCTTTTGGATTCCTTGTTGCCTTGTTTTTTGCTGATTTTTGACGGCATTTTTTAGTGTTTTAGTGCTTTTTTAGTGCCTTTAAATGCAATTTTTTGCTCATTTTTTGACACAATTATTTTGCACAAGTTCTGCTGCGGTGGCGTTAATACATAAGTACCAAAGTAATAAAGAGTAAATAATATAAAAAAGAAAAAATAATAAATAATTGAAAAAATGGTAATTCTAAAATTATAACTTAATGCACATTCACTAAGTGCATAGAATCCACTTGGAAACATATAGAAATGCAAAATACTAACTTATTTAAAAAATAAACATATGAGTATGTATGAGTATTATTGGCAGAATTGTGTGTGGCTTGGGTTGGATCCTCATAAAATAATTAACTGATAAGCAACATATTAAGTCAAAATATCTAAAAAATACAATAAGCAAAAAAAAAAAAAGTTGTAGCATTTGTGAGTAGAAATTTTGGTACTTCTAGGTTATCCCGTCGACCAATTTCGCCAGATTATACAAATCGCCAAATTATATATTTTGACATAATTTTTGTTTTAAATAATGAAAAAACAAGTAATTAGTAGAATATTAATAAAAATATTAATAAAAAGTCAAAATAAAAATCACTTAATGACATTTTAAACACGTGAATCTCATTTAAAGTCATTGAATGTCACATTCACGATCATCCATTATTGGCATTTAATCTCATAGTTTGGCGATAATTTTTTGGTCAACGGGATAACCTAGAAGTACCGAAATTTTTTGTTACAGATTCATAAAAATATTTTGAATCTGCAATTTATGTCATTTTTGAAATGAATTCAGAGAAGTAATACAGAAATTAAAATTTTAACTTATTTCTTTTTCATACAGTGCTAAAATTACTATATGAAATGGCAAACTTTAAAATTATGAATAATTGGTACTGAACTGATAACAAAGTACAACTTAGCAAAGTTCAAAAGTCTCAAAATGTTTAACATTATGGTGGTCATACTGGGAGGCAGTAACACAAACAATCACCTCATCGAGTTCATGCCACTTAGTCGAGAATTAGTTAAAATTTGATTTGCATGTTAAAACACAGATGGTTTGCCAAGTTCTATCTTGGTGAAAAACAAATTTGAATTTAGTGTTGTTTTACTGCTCTCAGTCCTTTGCATTTATCATATCTTTGAATGTAACATTTTTTCTACAGGAAATTTTACTTAATGAATGCAATGATTCAAATATAAAGTCGAAGATCGATAATCCATGCATCCATAATCCACAATTTTCTATAATTTGGATTCTTTACAAATGTAAACAATGAAATAAACAGTTAAGAAAATGTAAAAATTTGTAATCCAAAAAGGATTTTTTAAAACAATTAATAAAATAGTAATTGAAAAAAAATCATAATAAAACATCTATACTTTTTTAAATATAACTCTTTTATTTTATTAACAATGAAAAACAAACTGTATTATAGATTATGTATGTGATTATTTTTATTTAAATGCAATCAATTTTTATAATAAAATAACTTTAAAAAGACATTTTTTCAAATAGCATATTAAATTAATTATTAGATTTCTTATTTTTTTTTCATATTATACTGATTATAGAATTAAAATGCTGCCTAAGAATAATAAGTGAAGCATAATCCATAATACCCTATAATCCACAATATTGCATAATCCGCACATCCTTTGGTCCCAGCTTCTGCAGATTATGGAACTTTGACTGTAAAATGTACACATGATACATAGCTTTCACACGTTTGTTCAAATTGAAAAAAAAAAAAAAAAAAAGATAAATATTGTTGGTACAGTATATTTTTCTAGCATGAGAATAGACAAGTGTCATTTTCTAAATAGAAAACAATAAAATACTTTTCTATTTATTTATTTATTTTTAATCTGTACAACTGCATTTATTGGCAACAGATCAAATATTATGATGATATTGGAATTTCAGATTCGAGATTTCTAAACTTGTTTTATTATTTAATGTGAATTTCGATAAAATCTATATGGGTGATTCCCAAAATAGGGGACAATTTCAAAAGTGAAATCTTAAAAAAATTACTGTTAGCAAAATTTCTGAAAAAAATAGGTGTTGTTAATATAGTATTAGGTATACTTTATATGTAGTCAGCAGAGCTAAATATTTAAAAATTAACTTTGAAAAAAATAATTAGCATTTTTTGAGCCATGCTAATGACAAAACAAATTGCATGAAATAAATATATTAATAAATTTTTATTTTCTTCCTGTTTAAATATTTTTTTCTATATTTATTAGCCTTCCTTTTCAGCAAATGGTTTCCATTTTTACATATATACATATAAGGAGAATAAAAACATTACCAAAGAGCAAACTTTGTTTACATGAGCAACATTCTGACACTAACAATGTAAGAAGCTGTCTTAGTGATTTTCTGACAGATTTAATGCATATTTTAGGGATAATAAATGTAATACCTAAATTTATATGTAAAATTAAACTTTATAAAGGATACAATATAAGCACTGGTTACATTTATGCACATAGGAGTCTTTAGCATGGACAGAAAGACCATGCTAATGACACTGATATTTGTCCATGCTAATGACAAATTTTAATTTAAATAAGATTATGAGCCATAATATAACCACAATGCAATAAGTTCTTTCTGGGGCTTTTTAAAACACAAAAGTTCTATGCAAATAAGTAAAATAAAAATTTTAACTATAAAATAAACATGAAAATTATTATCCATTATAATGACATACAATTGATGTACGCCCCTAATATTCAAATTATATTCTTAAAATACAATACATGCTTCTATTTTCAGGCTGGGATAAAATGGCTACTTGTTGCCATGGAGAAACTTTATATTTTCAAACTATTGTTATATGTGAAAATGAAATTTTGATTAATAACCAGCTGTTATAGTATGATCTTGTTTTGAAAATAGAATATGGAGGACAAACTTTAATTCTTTTTTTATATGCTATAATTTTATTTTTAAAAAGAAATTTATTGGATAAATCCTCTCCTTGATTAATTTAAAGAAAGAATAGCATTTGTTTTATTTTATAAACGTGATATTAACTCTTGAAAAATGCTAGTATACACAAGGCACAGCTGCTGTGGACATCCATGCTAATGACATTTTGAACATTTATTCTGTTATTTTAATGTGTTTTTAACTAAAAAATGAGTAATTTTTGAGTGCAAATAAGGAATAATATTAAGACAAACATATCTAAATATAAAATCATGACAGAAAACCTCTCATTTTTTTTGTATGCCGAAAGACATAAATTGTCCCCTATTTTGAGAATCACCCATATAAGCATCTCAGTATGCTAACAATTACATAAAAAATATTTACATTCTCTAGAACAAAATACAACCGAATTCTGTCTTTGAGCAACACTGTTTTAAATTTTAATATTTTTTTAAAAAATCAAACCAATTTGTTGTTTTGAAATTTAAATTCGGATAATTTTCTCTTAAGTAATTAAAAATAAACAAATAAATAAAATTATCTGCTATATATAAAAGATTTTAATGATGCTTTAAATGACTAACTATCTGCATAACATATGAAATTTTGTGTATTATCAAACTACATTTCACATTATCATGCTACAAATTGCATAATTTTAGTTGAAGATATGTTAGAATGAACTTACTTCAGTAAAGAGAGTAAGATTAATAAAATGACGCTTTAAAAGTTACCTGATATTACAATCAAGGCGAAACACAAGACGCCAGTGCAAGAATGAATCTCAATTTTTAGTTCATGTCATATTGCAAATGATTCATTCATTCAATCGAAAGGACGGATTCGAAAAAGATTGAATTGATACCATCCAATGTATTTGACTAATTACTTATATTATTTATTATATAACTGTTAAAATGACAATATGACTAGTACTTTTTTTTTATCCCAGGTTGAAATACTGGCATTAACTAAAATAAGCTTTACCAAAGAATCTTAGCTTAATTTTTATCAGTTTTCAAACTTTATACCCAAGTAAATATTTAAGTGTTATATTCGTGAATTTTGACCATTCTTTTTTATTCCCTTTTTTTTATAAATAAATGTTTTATTTTCTTAATTAAAATTATTCATGGATTGATTCACTATTCATGAATGAGTTCGTCTATCGTGATTCATTATTTAAGAAAAGTTTCTTTCGTCGTGATTCATTCATTATGTTGGCGTCTGTACTTTTTATAAACATTTTTTTTTTAAATAAGTTTACTGATCCATTATCTTTACTAAAATAAATTGATGGTAAGACATGTTTTTTATTAGTAATTCTTTTAATAAAAATTTATAAATTTTGATTTGATCGTGGAGTTGGCACAAAATTTTCGTTTTTGCTGGCATAGTCAATTAAACTGGGTTTACACAGGTAAACCAAGTAGAAACAATCAAACCGAATATTTTATAATTTAAAGGTGTTAAAATTTAAAATTTACGTAATATTTAAAGTACGAAATTAATTTACGTATTTAATTTACGTAATATTTATATTTTCCACACGATTTTTTTTTTACAATTATATTTTACACTATGAAAACTATGTTCTGAGTTATTATTTAAGAAAACTTTTTAAATAAATTTTTTAATGTCATGCATGGGAAATTTTTCTTATATTCTAAAACAAATATTTAAAAAAAATTTTAAATCTCATTCGGAAGAAAACTTTTACAGTCAACCTTTTTCTTTTTTGTCCTTGTTGGATTATGTTGGTCAATGACTTTAAAAAAGTGCTTGTTCTTTGTAGTGAAGAAACAATGCTACATAATTTTCAGATTTTGCTAATGAAAAATTTTTGTACCCAACTACAGGGCATTTGAATAGTTTAAGATAATTTAAATTTTTCTTATTGGCAACACTGAATATGTTTATAAAAAATTGTTTTGTGTGTGCATTTTAACCATACAAACTTTCTATAGTGAAAAAAGCCAGAATAGAGCTACAAATATAATAAGTGTCAAAATATTACCTTTATTGATGCAGTACAGATCAGAAACTTAATTAACGGAAGATTGAGCTACCATTTTCGGTACTTATGTATTAACGCCACCGCAGCAAAACGCAGCCCACACAGTTATCTTTTGGATTCCTTGTTGCCTTATTGTTTGATGATTTTTATGCCATTTTTTACTGCTTTTTTAGAGTTTTAGTGCATTTTTAGTACTTTTTTCTCATTTTTTAACGACATTTTTTCTGTGCTTTCGAACACCACGATTGCTCTTTATTGATGCATTAGCGCAACTTCTGCTGCAGTGGCATTAATACATACCCCATTTTCTTATCTAATGTGTTGTTGAAACATTTAAGATGTTACATAAAGAGAAAATCCTACTGTCTCATTTCACCCCACTCTACCCTATATTACTCTAATGCAGCGGCAAAACTGGCCTTTTTTGCATCCGGGGCAAACATGGATTTTGCCCCCCGCTCTTCACATATTCTTCACATACTCTTCACATTCTTTATAACAAACACACCAAAGAAATTCTTAATTTGGCAACCCCTTCACATTCGTCCAGGGCACATGCCTTATCTGCCCCCCTCTAGTTTTAGCTCTGCTCCAATATTATATACAATGTATAAACACACAATAAATGTTGAAAATATGTGTATTCCAATGGATTCAGATTCATTCTTTATCATACAAATTGCAAGATTCTTTGTGTTTTTAAATTCTTCTCCCAATTCTTATCATTTCATCACTACACTATTTGCATATTACAATTACAACCGAAATTCTATAATCCGCACATGTTGCAGCCAAAGGTTGTGCAGATTATGGAATGCTGTGGATTATAGAGTATTATGTATTATACATCATTTTATTATTCCTAGACAGCATTTTAATCAGTATAATATGAAAAGATAAATCTGAAATCTAATAATTAATTGAATATGCCATCTGAAAAAATGCCTTTTTAAAGTTCTTTTATTAAAAAATTTATATATAAGTACATTTAAATAAAAATAATTACATATGTTTCATAATGCTGTAACCTGTTTTTTACTGTTAATAAAATAAAAGAGTTATATTAACAAAAAATGAATGTTTTACTATGATTTTTTAACTTTATTATTTGTTTTAAAATCATTTTTGGATCACAAATTTGTAAATTTTCTTAACTGTTTATTTCATTGTTTACATTTGTCAAGTAACGTGAATTATTAAAAAATTGCAGATTATGGGAACGAGATTTATCAATCTTTAACTGTACACTAAGGTGGGCCGAAAAAAACTTTTTTTCGATTTTCGATTATGGCGGGTGCGGAAAAGTGGCCACTGGTGGCACTCAGTTCATACAAAAAATTTGATATTTTTTGGACATTTCCTTACCCTGCCGCAAACGGCTTGAAGTTTTGCAAAAATGTTCACTTTTGAACTTTTTTCGAAAAAAAATAAAAAATGTTAAATTAAATTTATTTTGGTTGTATTTACTTGAAAAGGCATATTTAATGTACCAAATGTTTAAATAAGATCTGATCATGCATTATTTAATATCTATGTGTAATATAACTTAGGCTATTTTTATAGCTTTTTCGCGTATAATAGGCAAAAGTTGTATTTGTTTGAATCGATCGTTAGTTTCTGTATTATTTATATCCCTTGGTCTTCTTTATATATTTTCTATGTGTCAAACGTCATATATTTGAGGAAAAGACAGCAGTATACTTCAAAAACAAATCTGGAAGGTGAGAAAGTGGTGTAGCAGGACTATAAGCGCGCGCAATGATTCGTCGTAATACTCAGGGAGTGAAGGACGAAATTGTTGAGAGCCAAAATGCGATAAAGAATTCTTATTATTTATCCTTGCTAAATTACCTGCGGCATTTGTTCAGTGTTTACGTGAAACCCTTTTGTGGTGACAGAACTCTATTGTGTATACAGCGCTTTTGGGGTCGTTTAATGCGCCATTATAGTGTTTTGTGCGTTTTATTACAACGAGCTTAGAAATGGCTAGTATAAAGGGCCATGACAATGCAAAGACACGCGATAGCGTGAAAAGTAACTCTTCGGGGTCATCATGCATATTGAAAGAATTGCAGTTGCCAACTTATGCTGATAATCATGCGCCACTAATACTGGTTGCTTCACCAAGTAGAAGTTGTGACAGAAGAGAATACGAATCTGGTCATTGATAAAAACAAAGCCAGAAGAGAGAAATAGTAACTTGGAAAGAAGATACAGGCAGAAGAAGTTATTGAAACAAGGAAAATTAAAAGCATATTTTTTGATGGTAGAAAGGATAAAAGTATATTCAGAGGAAAAAAAGAACAAGCGGCACTGTCGAAGAAAAGGCGAGGAACACATCACCGTGTTGTTTGAACCTGGTTAGGAATACTCGGGTCACTTGATACCTTGTTCCGGTCACGGAAAATAAATAGCAAAATCATTATACAATCTTCCAAGTCACCACAACTTAGACTTTTCTGAACTGACGAGGTATCAAGGTAACGGAACGAGGTATCAAGTGACACAAGTATTCCTAACCAGGTTCAAACAACGCGGTGATGTGTTCCACGCCTTTCTCTCGACGGTGCTGCTTGTTACTTTTTTTCCTCTGAATATACTTTTATCCTTTCTACCATCAAAAAATATTCTTTTAATTTTCCTTCTTTCAATAATTTCTTCTGCCTGTATCTTCTTTCCAAGTTTCTATTTCTCTCTTCTGACTTTGTTTTTATCGATGACGAGATTCGTACCCTCTGCTGTCACAACTTCTACATGGTGAAGCATCCAGTAGTAGTGGCGCATGATTATCAGCATAGGTTGGCAATTGCAATCCTTTCAATATGCATGATGTCCCTAAAGAGTTACTTTTCACGCTATCGCGTGTCTTTGCATTGTCATGACCCTTTATACTAGCCATTTCTAAGCTTGTTGTAATAAAACGCACAAAACACTATAATAGCACATTAAACGATCCAAAAAGCACTGCATATCAATACAAAAGGGTTTCATGTTAATACTGAACAAATGTCGCAGATAACTGAGCAAGGATAAATAATAAGAATCCTTTATCGAATTTTGGCTCTCAACTATTTCGTCCTTCACTCCCTGAGTATCACGACGAATCATTGCGCGCACTTAGAGTCCTGCTACACCACTTTCTCACCTTCCAGATTTGTTTTTGAAGTATACTGCTGTCTTTTCCCGAAATATATGACGCTTGAAACATAGAAAACATATAAAGAAGAACAAGGGACATAAATAATACAGAAACTAACGATCGATTCAAACAAATACAACTTTTGCCTGTTATACGCGAAAAAGCCATAAAAATAACATAAGTTATAATACACATAGATATTAAATAATGCATGATCAGATATTATTTAAACATTTGGTACATTAAATATGCCTTTTCAAATAAATACAACCAAAATAAATTTCATTTAACATTTTTTAATTTTTTTCGAAAAAAGTTCAAAAATGAACATTTTTACAAAACTTCAAGCCGTTTGCGGCAGGGTAAGGAAATGTCCAAAAAATCTCAAATTTTTTCTTTGAACTGAGTGCCACCAGTGGCCACTTTTCCGCACCCGCCATAATCGAAAATCGAAAAACGGTTCTTTTCGGCCCACCCTAATAGACATGGATTGCTTAATTTTTAAAATTTACTTTTGAATATATCTGGTGTGAAAGTTTGACTTTTCTGAAAATTTTATATAGGAGGAAGATGTAACCATGACGTACACTTATTCATTTTTTTAAAAACTAACACGCGAATCTTGTATTAAACATCAAAATAAAAGGAATAATAAGTAAGAAAAATCATGTGTTAAGCATGGATCATAAAGCACTTTCCAACACTTCATGAAATCGTTAAAAAAACTTCGTTATTTCAAGAAATAATAATGTATAATACACCCAAGTATGTATTCCAGTACTTTTGAACAGCCCTGTGTTTCATCTGTCAGTTGATATAATGGGGAAATTTAGTTTAGCAAGAAAATGCCCAGTAGCTTGAAATTTCTTTTCCAGCAATATTATCCAGCAAGTTTTATTTATCTATTATTAAATAGTTATTTATCTATTAGATAAAAACATACTTGAATACTTTTGTTCAGCCCTGTAGTTTACCTTGTACCTTTAATACGTCAGGATAAAGCTAAAACTTATTTTTTAAATACTCTTAAAACAACTGAAATCACATTCTCATAAATTATCATTCATAGGCGTCCATGTACGAATTCTTTGCGTGGGCCTGTATATCCTTTTATCTATATTCTGCAAACATTTCTCAGTAAATTGAATGCAGTTCAGCGTAAAAATGCATAACGTATTTAAGAACCACGTTTAAGTAATTTACGCTCATATTCAGTAACGTTGGCGAACTCTTTTGGGTAGCCCTGTAAATCAACCATAACGTTTATGCACACCATATAATATGCATATATTTAGTGAAACCTAAACGCGAATATCATAATTAAAATGCATTACATCCCTTCATGAGCCATCATCGGACACATATACGGTACTTCGGAAAGATTATACTGTTTGAAATCTTTTATGTGACCCTGTAAATGCTATGTACTTCATATTATGCAAGACGGTATCGTGTAATTTATATTAAGCTTCAGTGAAATACACCAATTTGACTATACATGAAACAGTTTAATGTATTTAAAATATGTCGCACGCAATTCCCCCTTTACCATTATCTTATGAAATTCTTTTGTGCGGCCCTGTAAATGAATAATAGCTATATTTTCACTGCACACATTACGCAATGCATATTTTAGTGCACTTTGCGAATCCATATGAATATGAATATGTTTGACTGGGTGTAACACCTTTAAAATTCATTTGAATTTTTCGCCATAAGCCGTAATGTAATGGAAAACTTTTGACTCTCCCTGTAAATAAACTAATCATGCTAGAAACTTCATTTTCAATAGGGTTCGTGCTAGGGTAAATATAAATAACGTATAAAATTTTCATAGCAACCCGAGTATAGTTACGATAGTTAGAGCGCGGACAGACGGCCATAAGGACAGACGGCCATAAGGACAGACGGACAGACAAACCGAATGCATAAGCACTTTTCAACTTTGTTGGAAAGTGCTAAAAAAGGAAAAGTCGCTGTTGTAAACGACTTATTCGTTGTTCGTTTTCTTTACTAAATGTCTAAGTATATTTTGAAAGAAAGAAGAAGAACCCTTTCTCAGGCGATGTTGAATCTGTTAAATATTGCAGACAAGCTCCGCCCCCTCCATTTATATGCATATATACATGAAATTAATATTAACACACACTTTTTCTAAATCAAAAAAAAGAGCAAAGGTATTTTTTTCAGGTTTTCTTAGAAAAGAAAATTTTTCATGATACATATATTGAAGTACTCGTATACACATATATTTAATTATAACTTCAATGTTGAAGAATATAAATTAAATGTTTGGTAATAAAAGATATACTTTTCCCTTCCCCCCCCCCCCCCAACACACACACCTCATTCGTTCTCTTTTTATTAAAAAAAATAATATTTGAAGCGATATAAAATGGAACTTTTATGGGCAGCCACAGAAAACACTTCCAATGAACACAATATCCATAGAGAAACAGTTCCAATGCGAAAACACTTAACATGAAAAACTGGTTAGTATGAAATGAAATAGCCTTCCGGATAGTATACAATGCAAATTAATGCCTTTTTTTTTTCTTTTAACATGAAATGCCATTTAACAGAAAAATTTCGTGTGAAATCTAGATTCCGAAGTCGAATCGGAAAACGGAATCAAAAGTGCAGTTCCTGTCCCCTGTACTTCAGAAAAGCAGAAAATGAATAAAATTACACTCAGTTATTTAGATGCGCATTAGAAGGGAGATATGAATTAAAAAAATGGATGAATTACAACAATTTGTGGAGAATGTTTTGCACCCCCCCCCCCCCAAAAAAAAAAAAAGAAAAAAACCCGAAATTTTCCGTTTTATTGTTATTTTTTTTTTTATTTGCTTCTTATCTTAATATATGCTGCCTATTAGTAGTTTAAAAGGAATTCGAAATAGAATTTGTCAGCATAAAAAACTGATCAGTTACCTAATTTTTTGTTAAGAACCTTTTAGTAGGAAATTCCTTTAACAAGAAAAAGATTTTCAGCCCCATTAGTTTCGTGTAAAACGTGTTTCACTGTATTACTATTATCATTATTACTATCATAAGAGTACAATAATGGTTTTAATTCATTGTTAAGAAGAATTAAAAACAAAAACTAATCTAAAACTAATTTCAATAACTTTTTAGGATTTTTTTACAGGATTAGTCAGTAGGCGGTGCTTATTTTCAGTGTGGGTGGAGTCTTCGATTAGTTTATCCCGTAGTGTTGTGAGATTTAGCGTCAATCAAGTAAATCTTGAGGAAACGAAGAGGAGCCATTTCTCAGGCTACTGCGAAACCGACCATTTTCTCTATTACAGACAAGCCCCGCCCCCTTCATTTGAAATATTTGTTTACATTTCTATTTTTCATCTCAGCTAAATTTCTAGGATAAATTGGACTTATAAATGAAGAATTATGTGAGAAATTTTATTGAGAGAAATTATGAAATATAATTATTGTGTAAATCGCGTGAATTCGAGAAATTCAGTTACTCCTCGATGTATTTTGATACTTCAGAGATTTTTTTTTTTTTTTTTTTAAAGCATGATATACTGAAAAGAGCAATGTAACAACTGTGCCTGAAAAGCGTTTCTAAAAGAAAAATACTTCACCTTAAATTCAGCTACAAGTCTTTCCATTTAATTCTTGTTGGAAAAAGCTACGCGCTCAAAACAAAAGACATGGTAAGACGTTAAATAAATGCAAAACTGTATACACACAGCATACTTTTTTATTTACTTTTCTCGTTTTCAGAATGTAAGAACCAGTCTTGCTTGTTTTTCATTTTCCTTAATAATCTTGTCCCTGGCAATTAAAAAAAGATAATGATCTAAAGTTTCCCACGGTTTTTCGAGAAGCTGAACAGCATCGGAGATACTGAGTCCTCGTCAGATTCTACATTATCCGCTTTAGCAAAGATGTATTATCTCCTTCATGTGCAGAAATAATGTCTGCTTCAGTCACATTTTGAAATATTGACTCATTGTCATCAAAATGTACAAGGCGGAAATTAAGTTTCCCTTGTCGGCTATTGTCAGAGTTGCGTATAAAAGTCAGAAAATAGAATGAGACATTAAGGATAAGACTGCAGGTTATCAAGAAGTATGACAAATACATTAATTATAAATAGAAGTTTTTTTATACGTCCATTAAAAACATTTCAAAAATATATATTAAAATATTTAATTGCTAAAAAGGACGTCAAATGCTAATAAAACACATTAAAAGATCTTAATAATTTGACATGTTTCGATTGAATTTACTCAATTATCATCAGAAAAACAAATTATTACATATATGTAATTTATGTTAGATCTATCTAATAAACACAAAGATGGAAAAGGACAATAAACTATTATAAA
The DNA here is from genome assembly GCA_964019185.1 of Maratus speculifer. Taxonomy (NCBI): domain Eukaryota; kingdom Metazoa; phylum Arthropoda; class Arachnida; order Araneae; family Salticidae; genus Maratus; species Maratus speculifer. The sequence continues at coordinate 34,782,022 of CAXHSM010001376.1, forward strand.
TGAAATTTAAAAATAAATAAAAATCACGCGCGTTATATTTTAATTATGTTTCACGTTGCTTAATTTTAATTTTCAAATTAACAATTCAATCCAAAATTTTTTTTATTTGGAATGACAAGGATAATAAATTTCAATAAAAATAATTTTTTAATAAAGAATAAAATATTAAATTAATTAATTAAATATATATTTTTGAAAAATATGACAAATGTCTGACCGTGTTTGTTATTGATCTTGACAAATAAAGTTGTGTCGTATCTTTCACATCTCATTATATTGCTTGGCTTTCATACACTCATCTGTCCATAAACTCCAGAAGAAACTTCTTTTCAAAGAGCCCCTCTTATATAAAGAAATGCCGCTGACGATTTCATACATTCTTTTATCAGCAAATCGGAAATTTATCGAAAGACAACTAAAAATGAGAGAAATAGCAATCTATGAGATATAAATAAGTGTTACGGTACAAGAAAACAGACGTTCGCAACGTGGCATAGCTCATAAATAGTTTTGAAACTCATTTCGAAGACCTAATAGCTTAATTTCTTAATAAATTACGTAAACATCGCCCGAGAAATGACTTAGTATGATTTGATTGGTTTGATAAAAAGAGAAATTCAAGCAAAGTAGCAATAAAAACCTAACCTATTGTGTAATTCAGAGGTTCCCAAAGTGTGCTCCGCGGAGCCCTTGGGGCTCCGCCTGAACTTTTCAGGGGCTCCGCGGCGTTACAGGAAAATAAACAAAAAATGAATGAAAATTAGCATATTGCAAGTGAAAGATTTTTTAAAGTATGAAGGAATTTTTGTCCGTGTTTGTAAAAAATAAATATATCTATAAAAGGATTGAAAAAATACAATAATACACATTAAAAACTATTTAAATATTCACATTATACATGTACCTATTTTCTGTATAATATTTTTGGTTTAAATGGTTTTATTTTATGTTTCTGTATTTAATGTGTTTTAAAAATTCGATTTAAAATAAGATACAAGAAATAGTATTCTGAATCGAATATACAACGTGAACCGAAACAGAAAATATCCTCCAGTGCTGTTATCTCTGCCGAACAAAAGGGAGAACAGTTTTGTTCTTTGGAACTTCTCCTATTTATATGTTTATACTTAATTCTTTTTTGTTTAGTAACAAGTTTCTGAATAAATTTCAGAAAAGTATACAAGGTCGTCTCAAAACTCTGATAGATTCATTTAAGCATTACTTTCCAGCTCTCAAAATAAGATGCTGGACGATTTTAAATGGGTACTAAATCCATTCAATGTAAAAACAAAATCTCACTGATTTAGCTCTGAGGAAAACGAAACTCTCTCTGATTTAACATCTCAAAACTATCTAGTAATTTCTTTTCAAAGCAATGTAACACTGAATTTTGGTGTCATTTGCCAGATAAATACAAAATCTTGTTAGACGGAGCAAAATTAATTTTACTCCCATTTTCAACGACATATCTGTGTGAAGCTGAATTCAAATATTAAAACAAAATACAGTAACTGGTTAAATGCAGACCCAGACATTCGCTTACAATTGTCGAAAATTGCACCAGACATCAAAAAACTGTGCAAAACAATTCAAGCACATTTTTCACACTAAACTTTTGTATTTTATTGTTCGTCAAACTTTATGCCCCCCCCCACACACACACACACACACAAAAAAAAGAACTATCGGCATTTAATTTTTATATATATTGTATTATTTTTATTTTCGGAATTTTAATCTTCTTAAACTGTTTATTTTATTTTTATTAAATTTTACTTATTTAAATCTTCTATCCTAGTTTTAAAATTGTATTTAATTTTTAAAACAATGTCTGTTGCTTAAAATGTCTTTTCTTAAAAGATCTTGTATCATTTAAAATCCCTCACTAGATTCACTTGTGTGTAATGTGTGTATATATTTCTTTTTATTTTTATATCTTTATTTTTTTTTAAATCTGTTTATGTTATTTGTACTAATTTTTAATTATTTAAAAAAATTTTATGCTGTTTTTCATAGTAAAATAATATTTGTCGCTAAAAACCTATTTTTATTGCATCTTCTATCATTTACAGCCCCTCGTTAGATTCATATTACATTTGTGTACATTGTGTATATATATTTCTTTTTTTTTATACGTATAAATTTAAATTCTTTAATTTGTTTGTGCTATTTGTATATTTAAATTTTCTATATTGTTTTTCCTTGTACAGCATCGTTTGTCGAATAAAATGCACCCTTTTTGTATCTTTTATCAATTAATAAATCCCTCATTAAATTCATTTAATAGTTATATACTTTTTGTATCGAGATTCTTTCTTTTTGTAACTTTAATTGCTTTAATATATGTTATTTATTTTTATAATTTCTTAGTGTTTTTAAATTTTCTATGCTATTTTACATAATTGTATTTAATTTTATAAACAGTTTATATTGATAAAAACTCTTTTTTTTTTTTTTTTCATATTTCATCACTTTACAACCCCTCTTTAACATTTTCTTTTAACTGGTCCCTGCCACATTTTCCAATAACAAATAAGTCTGTAACAATTTTAAAAATATATTCTTTACATTTGTTACCACATTAAGTATTTTAAAGTTTGGCTCAGCTTCACCCCTCGCTTAGACTTTTTGTCAAGGAGTACCCGCCATAATATAAATTTAATCCTATATATGTATCCCATTGTGTTAGTAAGGTTTTCCTACTAGTTTCAGTTCATTTAACATGTGTAGTTTTTAATTGCACAGCTCTTTTGAGGCAAAAACAATGACGAAAGAAACGTTCTTTAAGAACTATAATTAATAAGCAAATACTTTAAATAAAATATTCAAAAAAGTTAACCCCTTCGCGATGGGTGTCTTTTACAAAATTTTTAATGTTTTGTCACCGGTTTTAAAAAACAGAAATTCGTGCCTTATTAATCGAAAAAATGCCCCGATTAAATATGGCAAATTTTACAGTAAAATTTTACTGGTAAGATAAACAAGGGTTCTTAAGCCTTTTTGCGGCACGCATACGAGTCGTTCGTTCCCAAGGGGTCGTTCGTCCCCAAGAGGTTAACAATGCTGCATTTAACAATACAGCTTATAGATTTTGCCGCGCCCATTTAAACAGTAAAACGATGACCTACTTCTGAATGTATTTTTAAAAAATGGTTTTAAAAAAAAAGAAGGTGAGAGGCGATTCATTTTCGTTGCATATTTAGAAATACTAGAAACTAAAAAAAAAAAAAAAAAAAAAAAAAAAAAAAAAAAAAAAAAAAAAAAAAGATGAAATATACCATAATTGCATGATTTTATTACGGGTAGGTGGGACTAGCGAAAACGTGTTGCAAAATTACTCATGGGATGCTACTATGCATTTTCTTCTTTCTTCGCGACTAGCCTTCTGGAATTATACAGAAGTATCTCTCTGCAAACAAAAACTGTACAACTTACCTTTATTTCTGTGTGTGTGGTTTTCGCCATAAATAATAATAGTTTTACGTAAGCCCCAATGCATAATGAATAATCCAAACATGTTACCATTTTGATTTTTAATTCCGAGTTCTTACTGGAAATCTCAAAAGAATAATTCTTATTTAAAAAATGGATTATCATTAACCCCAAATCAGTACTACTTGAATATAAAAAAGAACTTGTTTTCCTCGTTAGTAAAAGCTTTCAGGAATCACAAATTTTTAACTATAATTTTTGCTGCAATATCTCGATTACACAAATTAGATATTTTAATTTAAAAAAATGAGGGTTTTAATTCTTATTTTTATCTTATTGCATCCAAAAATAGTAATATAAAAAAAACTGTTAAAGGGTTATGTAATAGAAAATTTGATTTTTAAAATTTCTATTTTGAATTCAGTATTTCTGTATCAAGAGAGGTCCAAACGAAGAAGCTTAGTCCAATGTTGGAAATTACTGGCCTGGATTTTTAACCAGCAGATTTTTCTCTGTTCCATAGACATAAAAAAACATTAAATGTTAATTTGTAAAACATTAAAGCATTAATTTGTAAGTCACAGAGTATCGTTGGGTTCAGGGGCTCCGCGTCAGAAATTTTTCCCAAAAAGGGCTCCGCGAGTACAAAAGGAACCGATGGTGTAATTTATAAATATTAATATGAACCTTATCTGGTGTGAAAGTTTAAATTTTCTGAAACATTTGTTTCGGAGATTAAAATTACATGTGCTTAGTTTTTTTTCTTTTTCGCAAATCGAACATGATGATATGATATCATAAAATAGTGAATTTGAAATAAAAATATTTTACCATAAAATTTAAAAAATGGAGCGAGAGGGGGTGGGTAAGTATTTATGTTCATACCAAATATTTAATTTATAAGCTTTACCGTTGCAATTGTATTTAAACATATGTGTGTATTTGTCTTGCAATTTATGTATCATAAAAAACTTTCAAGAAAACTTGAAAAAAAATTACACTTTATCTTGATTTAGGAATAGCCTCTGTTAATATTGGCATGTTTTTATTTATTTGTTCTTTTTTTTCTTTGTTTTTTATATTTTTATTTACTTTAAAGAAAATTTATTTCAGCTGTACCAGTATGCCATGCAATAAATTGAAAAAAAAATTAGTCATAGAAAAATCATATTTCATAAGAATTATTATTTAAGGGTGTATTTAAAAAAGAACTTTCCCAGGCTCAGCTATTGAAAATTTTCGGACACATTTTTCAAGGAAAACATGAAACTTTCAGACGTTATTTTTGAAAAGATGGATAAGCGGCCGTATGCTTTCAGTTTTCATTCATTTAATTAGAATTTGATTTATGAACAAAAATTTTCTCAGTTGGAAGCTTTTATTCGTCCTCAGTTCTCTTGCTTCGGGAAATTCAGTTAAAATGCTAACTTTGACAGACATTTTTGCAATATTCTCTTAACTTTCTCTGAAACTCTACAAGCACGGCACATTATTTGAATAAGAGAATCTACTATTTTGATGCGTTTGATAGCAAAAGATGAATATAAAAATAATTCAGAAAAAATGCCGATTGGATTTGAATACACTATAAGAATTCAAGGAAGAGGATTTAATTCCTTATTTTCGTATCATGTTTTTAAAAAATTGAAGATTTCTCTTAGGATTTTATTTTGAAAAATAATATTTTCAATATAGATTTAATAAAACAGAAAAGGAGATAAAAAATAATAATAATAACAATTATTTTATAATTAATTTAGCCACATATTACATATCAATACCATTGGCTAAATCTTTCTTGAATGTTTAAATAATTACAAAAAATAAAAATAAATATACAAATTAATTATAATAGACATTAATAAGTGTTTAATAATTTAAAAGAGAAAATAAATAATTTTTTATTTTAAAACAACAAGAAAGAGCACTATTTATTTAAATTATTTTTGATAAAAATCTGTTATTTTATATATATATATAAAAACTTTTTTACTACATTTTGATTTTAAAAAATGCTACTAAGGGTTTTTTTTATTATATTAAAAAATGTTCAACCAAATTTTGCATTTACAACATTTTATATACCTTTTAAATTAATTCAATAATTTAATTTAATACGTATAGTGCAAAAATTAAGTAAGATTTCCTTTAATGTGTTTTAATGTAATTGTTAGGAAAAATTATTAAAAAGTAATTAATATTATTAATATCATATTTTTTTCATTCATCTTTTTCTTTTATTAAGTATAAATTGCTAAATTTTTTGTGATAAATACAATTTTAGAGGTTCTACTACCTCTGACAACAAAATTCTATGAATGAATTCAAAACGACCGATCTGGCAACACTAGGGAAACAAAACGCTGCACCTGCATAGAGACAAGTGTTGGCCATCTTCCCCCACCGTTGTTCATTTGAGCGTCATTTATGTTCTGTAAAAGACGTGCTTTACTAAATGATTGTTCAGTGTGTTGGTTCTTAACTGAGAACAGGAAAATGAACGAACAAAAGATCAGTTTAAAGTTTGGTTTTAAGCTTTGCAAGACACCAAAAGAAATTCATGAGGGGTGGTGCAAACTGAACATCCACCATACTCGCCAGATCTCAATCCTCCAGATTTCGTCCTATTTTCACCACTCAAACTCTCTTTGAAATAGATTTGATCATATTGCTGACATCCAACGAAACGTGACGAAGCTTTTGAATTTCATCCCAGAAGAAGATTTCTTGCGAATTTCTCAGGACATGTATTGCAGATCTCAGCGGTGCATAGTTATAGGAGATGACCTTTTTTGAAGGATGGTATGGTAACTTTTGTTAATATTTCATCTACATTAACTTTACAGGACTATTTACCGAACTTTATTGTCAGAGGTAGTATAATTAAACATTTTTGTTTCTTTAAATGAAGCAAAAGTAAATAATTAAAGGAAACTGTTCCTTTAATTCTTAAATAATAATTAATAATAAAATATGATTTTTCTATGGCTATATGTAATTTTTAAGTTTACTGCATGACACCATAAACTAGTAAATAGAAATAAATTTTCTTTTACGTAAAAAATAAAATAAAATAAGTGAATAAAAACATGCTAATATTACCTGATGCTAATCGTAAGTAAAAAAAAAGAGTGCGTTTTATTAAAGTTTTTTATGTGTTTTTCCAGAAAGAAAAGTTTTTTTGACGCATATATTGAAATACAAGTAGTCATATTCACAGAACTTAGATTCTGAAGAATATGCATTAAATATGTGGTATTAAAAGATAACTCCGCCCCTCACAGATACACACACCTCAGACTATCTCTTTTTATTTTAAAGGAATTATGTTTCGAATATATTAGCTTATGACGTCATACCATGAAATAGAAATTTTATAGGTAGCCATATAAAGAACATTTTTTTAAAATCATTATTACTATTTTAAGAATACAAAGAGTGTATTTAATGAAAAATGTTTTTAATTCTTGTTAAGAAGGAAAAATTAAATTTAAAATAAACTAAAAAAAAAAAAAACATTCAGGATGTTTTTTTTTCTTTATGTAGTTTAGTTATAATTTTATTTTTAATATTATTTTAAAAATACAATGAAGAAAGTTTTGAATTTATCCGTTAAGAAGAAAAATGAAAGGCAAAATTAATTTCCAAAACATTACGGGATTTCAGTTTTAGAAGATTCGCAATTAGATAGCGTTCATATCTAGTGTGGGAAGAGCCTTCAGTTTGTTTATCCCTGAACACTGTGAGATTGAGCACCGGCCAAAAATATCTTGGAAACGAAAAGTCGCCATTTCTCCGGCGACTGTCAAAACGTCCTTTTACAATATTGCAGATAAGCTCCGCCCTTTACATTTAAAATACTTGTTAGCTTTTCCGTTATTGGTACGAGCTAAATTTTTGGAATGAAGTGGAGTTGTTAATGAAAATTTAGAAATGTAATTTTATTGTAAGAAATTATGAAATCGCGGGAATTTGAGAAATTCAGTAACGCCTTTATATACCGTAATGCTCAGGAGATAAAAAAAATAGGGCAATATAGCGAGAAAAAAAAATCAACTCGATATTTCGTCATGCGCTTAGATAGATCGAATGAAGCCTTGACCGAGTGGAGTAATATAACCAGGGGTGCGCGAACGTCTCACTCCAACAAGCTCGACCCAAATAAGATAGTAAGACATTAATCAAATGCAAAAACATATATAGAAATGCATTTTACTTATATTTGACATTTTCCGAATATAAGAGCCCAGTATTGTTTTGCAATATCTTTGATAATCTGTCTGCCACAAGAAATAATAAAAAAAGACAATGAAATAATTACAATTCAGTTATATTCTTAGATTTTGACATTTCAAAACTTTTATATGATTTTTCGAGAAATTTAACAGTATTGGGTATACTAAATCCTCGTTAAATACTTCCTATTCGTCTTTTTTTTTTTTTTCGGGCAAATAGAACTATTATCACCATGAACAGCAGAAATAATTTCTGCGTCAGTCAAATTTTGTAATAGAGATGTACTTAAAATGTAATTAATATAGAGATGTAAGATGATTAATGTAAAATAATTAATGTAACGATGTATTAAATGTAGAGATGTATTAAAATGCATGCAAAGAAATGCCGCTAACTGCTCCATATATTCTTCTATCAACAAACCGGGACTTTAAAAATCGTGGGACAGCCAAAAACGAGCCAAATAGCCGACTACATTATTTAACGAAGAATTACTGCAGTAGAATACTACCCCGACCATCATAGCATAGGTCATTAATAGTGCAAAAACTGAAGATAATAGAAATACTTCAGTGCTGCATTTCGTAAATTAACAAAGTAAAAGTCGCCTCGAAATCAGCTAGAAAAGCGTACTGCACTCTGGGTCTATAAGGCCCGGCGCAGACCTCACGTGTTATTTAAGATATTAAAAGTCGTTTCGAAAAAGAAACAACTTTGTTAGTATATAATCCCTAATAATGCAATGTGTTGCTTAAGCTCGAAATGGAATATATTATTTAGAATTTTTGTATTTTATCTTTTCTGGTGTGAAAGTTTGATTTTTCTGAATGTTTTATAGATGCATTTTAACTTTTATTTTTCCTTTTGGTGGGAGAGTGCCATCTTCTGTCTAATCTTCTAAAAATGAAACCCTGCATTATTCTTGAAATCAATATAGTATTTCATTTTTCTTCTTAGCAATAATCTAAAAAAAATTCTTCTTTGTATTCTTAAAATAGTAATGAAAATAAAATTGTGTAATTCTGTCTGTGACTACCCATAGGTTTTTCGTTTTATTATATGACATAATAAAACATTTAATTTGTAAAAAAAAAAAAAAAAAAAAAAAAAAAAAAAAAAGGCAAAGATTTTAACGTAAAGTTAAAAAAAAGAAAGAATGATAGATAGATTGCGAGAGGAAGTGAGGGACATATTTTAATATTAAATGTTTATTTTATAGCATATCATAAACCAGTGAATTTGAAATAGATGTTCTAAAAAAAGGAAAAAAAAAAGAGGGCGCGAGTGTGGGTTAATACATATTTTAATACCAAATATTTAATTTATAAGCTTTAAGAGTGCAGTTAATTACGTTACAGTAAAAATAATGTGTCAGTACATGTCTTGCAATATGTGAATCATGAATAATATTCTTCCTTCTAAAATCTGAAAAAAAATACTGTGATTTATGAACAGTATCTGTTAATATTGTCATGTTTTTATTTATATGTTTAATCACTTTAAAGAAAATGTATTTTAGATTTTTTAGATTGTCATGCCATAAATTGAAAAAGTTGCATCTAGTTCTTGAAAAATCATATTTACTAATTATTATTATTTAAGAGTATATTTAAAAAATACTTTTCCGCGCACAGCAATTAAAAACTTTTCTGTACATTCTCAGACTTTTTTTTAATAAGGTGAAAAAATGAAATTTTCTGACGTGATTTTTGAAATTATGTAGAAGATGTGCTTTCAGTTTTCGCTCAATTAATTAGAATTTGAGTTATAAAGAATTATTTTCTCAGTACGACCATTTTTACGTCCCCAGTTCGCTCGCTTCAAAAAATTCTGTTCAAAATGCATACTTTGACAGCGGTTTTTGCAATTTTTCTGCTTTTATCAAAATATAAAAAAGCACGGCACATTATGTACTTTCTGAATAAGACAATCTGTCATTTTGATGCCTTTGAAAGCAAAAATGAATTCAGAAATAAATCAAAAAGTTTGTTGTTTGTTTCTATTTTAATACACCCTTAAGAATTCACGGAAGAGTTTTTTTTCTAATTCATTATTTTATCATCTAGCTGAGAAACAAGAAAAGTTTATTTTGAAGAACCACATAGGATCTTATTTTTCATCAGATTTTCAATCTATACTTAGTTAAAAAACATATATATATATATATATATATATATATATATATATATATATATATATATATATATATATATATATATATATTATTAGCAATTACATTTTAATAACTTTAGGTAACAATTTCTTTCCAATACTATTAGCCAGATCTTATTTAAATATGTAATCGATTTCTATAAATAAAAATAGAAAAATATACACCAAGAAATTCTCGTGTACATTCATAAGTTTTTAATAATTTAATGAAGAAAAAAATTATTTTTAATTTAAAAACAATAGCTAAAGAGGCACTATTTATTTAAGCTATTTTTGATAAAGATCTGTTTAAAAATGCTCTATATTTAAAATTTACATTTTCTAAAACATTTGGGCTTAAAACAATTCTAATAAGATTTAAAATTTATGAATATACATATATAAAGATAATCGCAATTTTGCATTTACAGCTTTTTAAATGCAATACTAATTTTAATGACTTTTTAGAATATTATTTTTACAGGATTAGTATTTAAATTCTGTCATAATACTGGACTTCCCCCCCCCCCTCCATCTGTTTCTCAAAAACACATTGTATAAAATCCGTTGAACCTGAGGCTAAGGGTCTCTGCCTTACAACATAGATTTAAAAAATCAAAATATGTGATTATCAAATTTGGTCCTCTCCTTGTAAAACTAATTTCAATATCCTTACAGGATATTATTCTTACAGGATTAGTCAGTAGACAGTTCTCATTTCCAGTGTGGAAGGAGCCTACAGTTTGTTTATGCCGGAGTGTGATGAGATTTTGCGCCAACCAAGTACATCTTAACCCGTTCGCGACTGCGCGCGCTTTCAGAAGTGCGCATCTGAGGACGGAGCGGGAAAATTTGATTTCTTCTTCAGGGCCGAAGGATTTTTCGCAGCTAAGCCTAACTCTTGTAGAGTGTTCTTTAAAAAATTATATAAAATTCGTTTATCGACTGAACCTTTTGAAATGCACATACATGAAAGAAGTTGATATTATATGTATTCATACAAAAAATTGGGGTATTTTCTCCAATATTTTAATATAAAAATGACGTTTTAAATATATATAATGCATATTTTAACCACGTTTTCAAGCTAAAAAACAATATAATACGATTTCAGAAGACTTACTTGCTTCAACTATAGCAACATATGAAGCATTTTACTCAAATAAATAATAATTTTGTTGAAAGAAACAACTTTGTTTCTAAATAATTTTTAACACACTCCTTAAACAAAAACAATGTTTTTATAAAGCTGTAAAAAATCATTTGAAAATGTTCAAGTTAATTTTAAATGTTTTTGAAAATTCAAAAATTTTATTTAAATATATAATCAATCAAAAAATGAGCATACTTAAAGCAAGATTAATTTATAGAATTAAATGTATTGAATAATAATTAATGAAACTGAATAATCAATTCAAATAAGCTGATCACAAATGCCATTGATTTTACAAGTATTTTAAAAATGGAAATAAACAGATAAATATAGAGATAATTAAATATATCGAATAAATGTATTCAGTTATTTTGGAAAAAAAACTGACTTTTAATTTGTAATATACAATTATTTATCAAAATTGCAAAAGTTAAATTATAATCAATAAGTTATAATCAATAACTCTCAACAATGCTACTTTAAGAAGACTAAATATTTTTCAAAATTTCTGCTATTTCATTTTTTGGAAAACATTTATGTTTTCTGATATTTTAATAAGTTTGGATAATATGATATATAAATATAGATAACTTAATTGAAAATAACTTAATTGTTAAATAATAAAGAAAATAACTGAAGATAAAAATTAAAAATTAAAACTAAAGTAAAACACAAGAATGTTTTTTAAACTTCTTTTTTTCTTTTCTTTTTTTCTCTCTTTCTTTTTTTTTTTTTTTTTTTTTTTTTTTTGTTGTTTTCTTTCTTTCTTCCAGAGCAAATTAATTTGCCACAACAAAATAAAAGTATTAGTTGGATTAATCCTTTCATTTTGAAACATCAGGCCTCAAATCGCTGTAATCACAACACACAAATAAACAAACAACAACAAAATAAAATTAAGAAAATATTCACCCGTCGACCTGAAACTCAACCATTTTAAATCATCCAGATAACAGTAGGAAAAAAAAAAGAAAAATAAACAGAAACCGCATTAGCTAGAAATCTTTAGCGTCAGAGACGTAAGCATATCTCACAAGGCATCATGTTTATACTGAATCAGCTCATTCACTCCCCCCCCCCCCCTTTTCAAATACTGTACAAAACTTTACGATAAATAAATAAAAATAAATAAATAAAGCTTTACCACACATGTAAAAGATTTATGATCGAAAAGAGATTGCGTTTCAGAAAGTTTAAGAAACAAATGGATGAACTAATCATGTTTCCTTTTTACTGCAGTAATATTTTGAATAATAAAATAACTTAGATTAAAAAAAAAAAACATTCACTGATTCTATTTGCTTTTTATGTTAGAAGGAAATGTATTCTTCCCAAATATAAAGTCAAATATGATTATGATAAATATTTTATGCGTTATATTATTTTCGATAAAACGTTCTAAACGGTCGGCACGAATGTTAGTCGCACGGGATCTGAGTGCCAACAGCGCTGTCGCGTATACCGGTCGCGCGGGATGTAAATGCCAACGATGCCGGCACAAATACCGGTCGCTCGACCCGAAGGGGTTAAAGTAAATAAATAAAAATATGCCAATATTAATATATATTATTCCTAAATCAAGATAAAGTATAAATAGATTTTTTTTCAGGTTTAAAAAAAATACATATACATATATATATATATACATATATATTCATAGTGCATTTATATTGAAGGACATGTACACACATATGCTTAAATATAACTGTAATTTTAAAAGATGTGAATTAAATATTTGGCATTAAAATATATACTCCCCTCACCTTCTCTCTCTCTCGCTTTCCTTTATTTTTCTTTACTTTACTTTAAAGAATTTTATTTCAAATTCACTAGCTTACGGTGTCAAATAAATTGAATATTTGGTATTAAAATATGCCCCTCCCTTTCTCTCTCACTTTCCTCTATATCATTATTATTTTATTTTATTAAGTCTTATTATTTCAAATTCACTAGCTTATGATATGATATAAATCAAATATTTAATGTTAAAATATATAACCCCTCCCTTTCTTTCTCATTTCTTCTTTCTTCCTTTATTTTTTAACTTTAAGTTAGAGGTTTTTTTTTTTTCTTTCAAATTCACTGTTTTATGATGTCATATCATAAAATGAAAATTGTACGGGTAGTCACCGAAAGAATTATATAATTTTATTTTTGTTATTATTTTAATAATACAATGAAGACTGTTTTGAATTTCTTCTTAAGAAGAAAAAATGAAATGCAAAATAAGTTTCAAGAACATTACGGGATTTATTTTTTGAAGATTAGCCAATTGCACGACACTCGTTTGTAGGGTGGGAGGAGCTTTCTTAGTTTGTATAACTCTGAACGTACTGCGATTCAGTGACGATCGATATACTTAAAACATTTATTAATGAAAACGAAGCAGAAGTGAGCTGTTTGTGGGGATCTGACATCCTCAACTCAAGGTTTTCAGAAGAGCCCATTCCATCCTTTGACTGCATCCATGGTTTTGCCAGGACGGACAGTAGCTGCAAACTTCACTGAACCGTAGCTGGATGAGCGGGAATAAAAAATGTATTTTGCAGTGGACATTCGGACTGTCGTGTTGGTGGTTGTGAGCGGCTGTTAAATCTGTGTATTATCGCACGCTGGTGCTCGTCTTGTAATGTGATTTTTATGTAATGATTTTTATGTAATATAATTCCCTTTTGGTTAAGTTTTCCAAATATGACTACAATGGTCAATAATTTCACAAACCAATACAACATCAACAATTATGTGAAATTAGGACTAAATTAGGCTGAATCAGCACGGTCCTAAAGTGGTGACATCGTGAGTGAATTTGAACATTTTTTTCGTGTGAAAGCAATCCGAGTTCATCGGTCGAAAAATGGCCGCATTTGTGAATTATAAAGGACAGTTGTGACCCAAATGGGTATATTTCCTGCTAGTGATCTCCAGTTTTCAAGTAGTGTGTTTTATTTATTTCCTGCTGGCATGTGATACATTTCTCCAATTCTGGTGACGGTGAGTCGTATCTTTAGATGATTTCAATGTTTATTACCTCTGTGTGTGTATTTTTGATTACCCCGTATCATTTATCATAATTTATCATGAAGTTTTGCGCATGTGGCTTTATTTTATTTTTTTGTATTTAATATTGTGTCACGAGGCATAATGTCAAGTACAATTTTTCAAAAATTATCAAAATTGGTATTTGTTGTTTGTGTAATAATATTTGAAGATGCGGGGTACCATGCAGTTATTGTGTTAATTTTATAATTAAGCCTGGCCAGATCGTGTCGTATGTTTAGGGGGATTGAAATATTTTTCATATCATATGCCCAAACTTTTATTTTCATAAATTTCTTATTGTTATAATTTCATTTTATGTATATTTTAACATTGGTGCACACAATTTTTTGGTTGGGTTTTTGTACTTGATTATACTGTATATAAATTTTACCTCAATTTATTAATTTTTGTTTATATAATTGTGTATTGAATATTCTTCAAAATGACACCCCCAGCCGATACGAGCATTCAGAGAGTGGGCGTAAAAGCAACCCCATTTTGGCGTGCTAACCCAAAACTTTGGTTTTTCCACCTGGAATCCCAATTTAAACTGGCTGGAATTACTGATAGCGTGACCCAGTTTCACCATTTAGTTGCATCAATGCAGCCGGAGGAACTGGCGATTGCGGGCGACATTATTACGGAACAGCCTTCAGATCAGCCGTACGAAAAGCTCAAAACTCGGCTGATAAGCCAATATTCTATGAGTGAGGATCAATGTATCCGAGAATTGATTTCGGGCCTACAACTGGGAGATAAAAAACCTTCTCGATTGCTCCTAGAAATGCGGAGTAAGGCGGGTAATCAGGTTAAAGACGATTTACTTAAGACTTTATTTCTCCAGCGCCTACCTACTCATGTACAGCAAATTTTGGCAATTTCTAATGACCCGCTGGACAAATTAGCCGAGATGGCCGATGGGATAATTGCTGCTAATGGTCCGTCCCCTATGGTTCAAAATATTAATTCAGGTAATGATGAAATTAAATCGTTAATACTGGCACTCTCCACACGTTTGGAGAAGTTGGAAGTTCAGGGAAATAACAGGCCTAGTCGTTCTAAATCCCGTGATCGCTTTAGGCAGTTCAGGCGCGATAAAAGTAAGGAAAAAAAAGATTCCCAGAATTTATGTTGGTACCATGCCACATTTGCTGATAAAGCACATAAATGCCGAAAACCTTGTTCATGGGAGGGAAACCAGTAAGGCCGTCACTCAACTCTGAGAGTGACGGCTTAGTTCAAATAAATAGGCTCTATCTAAATGACAGAACTACTCATTTGAAGTTTTTAATTGACACGGGGGCGGATGTCTCAGTTTTACCAGTTTCCAAAAGCAATAGACCGCGTGTGGCTGATAAATTACAACTTTTTGCGGCTAATGGCACAGTTATCCCTACATTTGGTCAGCAGCTTTTAAAGCTGGATTTAGGCCTGCGCAGGGAATTCCATTGGTCCTTTATTTTAGCAGAGGTTTCCCAACCAATTATTGGCATGGATTTTCTTAGACATTTTGGGTTACTAATTGATGTGCGTGAGGGAAAATTGCATGACCCCATTACAAATTTGCAAGCGCAAGGGGTAATTGATAAGTCCGTTAGTAGCAATATACGCACCGTCTCCGAGGGAACGCCATTTCATACATTACTTAATAAATTTCCTAACCTTACTGATACGTCAGCCTCCCTTAAGCCCCCAAAGCATGATGTGCAGCATGTCATTGAAACAAAAGGTCCACCTGTGTTTGCTAAGCCTCGCAGACTTCCGCCGGATAAGCTTCGCGCAGCTAAGGAAGAATTTCAATTCATGTTGTCGGCTGGCATTTGCAGACCTTCCAGCAGCTCTTGGGCTAGCCCACTGCATATGGTCCCTAAATCAAAAGGTGATTGGCGGCCGTGTGGAGATTATCGGAAGTTAAATGCTGTTACATTGCCGGATCGTTATCCTGTTCCTCACATTCAGGATTGTACACAGGTGCTGCACGGTAAAAAGATTTTTTCAACTTTAGACCTGTCGAGAGCGTATCACCAGATCCCGGTTCGGCCGGAAGATGTTCAAAAAACAGCGGTCACGACCCCATTCGGTCTTTTCGAATTTTTATTTATGCCGTTTGGTTTAGCCAACGCTGCTGCCACTTTTCAACGTTTTATCCATAGGGTATTGTATGGGCTTGAATTTTGCATCCCATATTTTGATGATGTATTGGTGGCATCCGAGAATTACGAGCAGCACATGCAACATTTACAAATGGTTTTTGAGCGATTATCTCAGTATGGGGTACGTTTGAATCCATCTAAATGTATTTTTGGCCAATCTAACGTAAAATTCTTAGGGCATACTATCTCTGCGGAGGGCATTAGTCCACTCCAGGATAAGGTTGAGGCAATTAAAAAGTTTCCTCGTCCGGAAACAATTAAAGAGTTACGTCGTTATCTGGCCATGCTTAATTTTTATCGTCGGTTTATCCACCATGCTGCGCACACACAGGGGGTTTTAAACAAATATTTGCAAGGTGCCAAAAAGAATGATAAAAGTGTCATTCAGTGGACAGCAGAGTCCAACGATGCTTTTGTACGAAGCAAGGAAGAGCTGGCAAATGCTGCTACTTTGGCTTATTTCATGCCAAATGCACCTCTATCAATTGTTGTCGATGCATCCGACTTTGCAATGGGTGCAGCTTTGCAACAGCAGGTAAGTAACAATTGGCAACCCTTAGCATTTTTTTCAAAATCTCTGTCACCTGCACAACAAAAGTACAGTGCTTATGACCGTGAACTTTTGGCGGTATACTCCGCTGTACAGCATTTTAGACATATGCTTGAAGGTCGTAACTTCACGATCTTTACTGACCACAAGCCACTGACATTTGCATTTCGACAAAAAGCTGATAAGAGCTCACCTCGACAAACTCGCCAGCTTGACTTTATAGGCCAATTTTCTACAGACATACAGCATATCAGTGGTTTGGAAAATGTTGTAGCTGACGCTCTATCTAGAATTAATATTTCATCCATAAAGTCTGGTGTGGTCGATTTGGAGTTGATGGCTAAATTGCAGGCAACGGATATTGCCCTTCAACAGGCTAAGCAAAGTAACTTTGATTTAAAATTTCAGTCAATGCCAGTAGGTGATTCAGCAATTGAGCTGCAATGTGACATTTCTACAGGTCGCATTAGACCTTTTGTGCCTACAGAGATGCAGAAAATAGTTTTTCGTAAATTGCATGAGCTATCCCACCCAGGTGTTAAAGCTACTCAGAAACTGATTGCTGAACGTTATGTTTGGACAGGAATGCAGAAAGATATTGCATTATGGGTGCGGTCGTGCATCCCCTGCCAGAGAAGCAAAGTTCACCGACACACGAAAAGTGCTATTGGCACATTTGAACAACCATCAGCCCGGTTCCAGCATGTGCACATAGATTTGATTGGGCCATTGCCACCATCTAATGGTTTTCGATTTTGCTTAACATGTATCGACCGGTTCACCAAGTGGCCAGAGGCCATTCCATTAGTTGATACAACTGCAGAGAGTGTGGCAGAAGCCTTCTATGCTGGTTGGATTGCCCGTTTTGGACCACCTTTGCGTCTGACGACTGACCAAGGTCCTCAGTTTGAGTCATCTCTGTTTTCAGCACTGAATCTTTTCCTGGGCATCTCAAAAATCCACACGTCTCCATACCATCCGGCAGCGAATGGACAGGTAGAGCGATTCCATCGCCAACTCAAAGCTGCAATTATGGCCCATAGCACTATAGAATGGACCAAGGTATTACCATCAGTGCTTCTGGGCATACGGACTGCATGGAAGGATGATCTACAGGCAACGGCAGCTGAAATGTTATATGGTACTACCATAGCCCTGCCAGGAGAGTTCCTCGTCCCAGCAGCTGACACACCTGATCCAATCAATTTTCTTGGCAGGCTACGTGAGGTTATGCAACATTTACGCCCAGCCACTTCTCGACCTACAGCTGACCGCCCAATTTTTGTCATCAAGAGCCTCCAGTCATGCTCTCATGTGTTTCTGCGCAGAGATGGGGTGAAGAAGAGCCTTCAACCTCCTTTTGAGGGTCCTTACAAAGTGCTACAAAGGTCCGATAAAAATTTCTCCCTGCAAATCAATGATCGAACTGTGACCGTAAATATTGACAGGGTGAAACCCGCCTTCTTGTGTTCTGATGAGGAGCTGCGTTCCATCCCTAAGCAGGTGGAAAAGCAACCTATAAGTGACCTCGATATGTCAACATCAGCATCTCCAACAAAACCAGCAGAAATTCCAGTTTTTAAACGTGCAACTGTAACTACACGTGCTGGTCGGCATGTCAGATTTAACCCTCGATACCTCTAATAGTGGAAATTGTTTCGCTATTGCTCAGGGGGGGCTACTGTGGGGATCTGACATCCACAACTCAAGGTTTTCAGAAGAGCCCACTCCATCCTTTGACTGCATCCATGGTTTTGCCAGGACGGACAGTAGCTGCAAACTTCACTGAACCGTAGCTGGATGAGCGGGAATAAAAAATGTATTTTGCAGTGGACATTCGGACTGTCGTGTTGGTGGTTGTGAGCGGCTGTTAAATCTGTGTATTATCGCACGCTGGTGCTCGTCTTGTAATGTGATTTTTATGTAATGATTTTTATGTAATATAATTCCCTTTTGGTTAAGTTTTCCAAATATGACTACAATGGTCAATAATTTCACAAACCAATACAACATCAACAATTATGTGAAATTAGGACTAAATTAGGCTGAATCAGCACGGTCCTAAATGTTTGTATATTATTTTTAGAAATGTCAACTAAAAAGTATTAAATATTTTCAAAGAAGGTTTTGAAAAATCCTTAACAGATAGCTTTTAAAATTTTGAGCGGAATAAAGAATGCTAATAACACTATCGCCATAAAATATCTATTTACACTGTGAAATAGCCATTTTAGGAAAAGAAGAATGTCTATTCCGATCCACGCGTCTAACAGAAATGATAATTACCAGTCCGTTCCTGTCTTCCCTCCTGTTACAAAGACCCCCTACTTAAGGCATCCCCCCATCGGATCGGCCGCTATAAACAACACCAACACCATCATTATTTCGGTTAGATTTAATATAAACTGGATCAGAGTACCGTCTTCTTTACAAGACAAGGTTAAAGAAATGATAAACTAGACACAGGTCACGTTTGATGAATACCATTGTTTTCAACACTCATCATACTCCTATTAGAGCACTGCAATTTTTTATATAATTAAAGCGAAATTTCCTATTAGAAAACAGCGGTGGATGTATGTTCTGGTTCTGTAAAATAATTATTTGCATCACCCCCTTTTTTACTTACCCATCATACGTAGTATAGGGTAAGTCTTGCAATCGTTTTGAAAATCGAAAAAAAAATTTTGACGGATTTACACGTTTTAGATAGTAGAGATTCCGAAAAACATATTTTTAGAAAAAAAAAATTTCCGTCTGTCTGTCTGTCTGTAAACGCTCTATCTCCCGAACGAATTGAGATAGAGACTTGAAATTTTGTATGTAGTTAGTATGTAAGAATGGGACGAACCCTATTTAATATCAACAACCTCGATTATCCGGAACTATTGTTTTCGGACTCTCGAAAAATTCGTTCTGATGAAAGGTATATAAAAATTTTCGAATTTTTTTGTTCTAAGGAATGGACGTAAAAGGAAATAAAATAACACACATTTTGCATATAGAACGAAGTCAATCGGATTATTAGTTGCCGGGATATTTGTGATCCTGTTTTCCACATTCTTCGATTTTTCATGACCCTGTATTTCATTCAAATTTCAATTCAGAGGTATATTTTAATTGGAAATGAGACGCTTAATCCGACGCAGTTAATTGTTAGTTAATAGAATTATTATTTTTGGAGTTATAAGGATGTTTCTTTTACGCAGTTCGGTACTACTTGAGTGGTTTGGCGTTTTATATAATTTGTCGAAATTGGTACATCAGCAGTTCTTTAATATAGCATTACTATGTATATTAACAACATTTAAATTTTGTTTATGAATTGCAATGCATTGTATAAATAGTTTTCACATGTTTTATTTTCATAAACATATCCATGATGGGTAAATATTACGGTGGCCCCCAACGACTAGTTTTCTAGATGTGTTTAATAAAATGGTTTTTTCTAATTGTGTGTGGTAAAATTTTTTTAAATTTCAGTCTAGTGAAAAATTTATTTGCGTTTCCACCTTTTATTTTACGGGGCATGAGTGGTGACTTTAACTATTACAATAAAATTAAAGAGAAACCGATTTTTGGCGCTTTCCTGAGTCAGAGGCATTTTTACACTTCCAGGAGCATAACCAGTGATTTTTCGAGAAATATTTCTTTCTATGTGTGCGAGGAGGCATAAAATTCGTAATTTTCTCTTTTCGGGTACATTGGTCGGTCAGCGACATAGACTAACCGCATGTAACATTGAATGCCTATATAAAACTTTAAGAAAATTCAAAGTTTCACACCAGGTAATGTTTAAAATCAAATTTAAAGATTAAAGAATACATTTCAAAACTTATATATCTCTATCCATAACGTTCAATTCATGCAAAGTCGCTTCATAGGTGACTTTTATTTAATTATTTATAATTTAGTAAGTTGTTAAGATTTTGATTTTCTACTTAAAAATGTTTTTACTATATGTAAGGAAGGTAAGTTTTCTAATTCCTTAACACTTCGTTATATCGCGTAATGCAGCAAGTGGTAAAAATTATAAAGCAGTTAACCCTTTATATGCATATGGTACATATCTGTTAGAAATTTGTCTCAATCCCCATACAATGGAAGTGATGCACTGTGAATGGATTTACATGCAGAACTTTAATCTGGGATAAAATTAGAAATGGCATAACCCTATTCGATGCTAAAATCCGATAAGACCATGGACAATGTTGAGGCTGCCAGTCCCTCAACTTCCAGATTCCTCCCGGTCATTTCAAATCTATGGGTGTTTAATGATTCTTATATTCAAAATATTTCCTCAGGAAATTCACATTTTTAACTTCTTCTATCAATGTCTCTTATTAAAGGATGTCTTCCCCCCCCCCCCCTTAGTTCACAATATATTCCTAAAATCTATGTCTAATTTGTTGTCCATTCTGTGTCATTTTTACTGTAGTAATTTAAATGGCATAATCGAATAAGCATAGGCTAACTGCACTAAACTAAACTAATTTTGCCTTTTTTTCGTCCCACAGATGTTGTTGTTTGGATAACAGTAAATTTTCTCTTAACAACAGTGTAAAAAAATTTATTATTGTTATTTAAAACAAAAATATTTTTTGTATTTAAAGGAATATTTTTCTCCGAACTTGAATAAAGTCAAGATATGATGTAGACCTAATAATAAATTGTTTTTTTTTTTTGTTGTTGTTGTTGTTGTTCATTTTTCTTGCATAGTAATTAAAATGTAATTAAAAACGTATTTTATACTCGATATACTGTTAAAAACTGGTAACCTAGTAGCTTTTTTTTTTTTTTTTTACAAACAACGATTTAACATGTATCTCTGCATAATTTTTGTCTCGAAATTATGCAATCAGAATCCACATAACCCCTGATACTTTTATATCAAGCATATAAACAAAATAATATAAAACAAAACAAAACGGTGTTGGGGCGGCGGAAGCAGTATTTAAGGCGGAGCTAGACTAGTGACAAATTTGATGAGAATCACTCCATTAAACATTGTCTTTTCCTTTACCTACAATTGAAAAAAAGTGAAATGTAATTTTTTCTCATGCTATGTAACGTAAATACGCCGATATTTTATAAATTCATCGATCGTCGATATTATTTGTGATTGTGTTTTGTAAACCTCATACAGGACCTAATAGAGGAGCGGATTATTTCCAAACTGGCTCCTTAAAATGATTTGTCAATTTTAAAATGTCTTATCCACATAGCAATGGCTCACTCAATGCTCGAAAACAAAGAAATATTACAAATTTTGACGACTTCGCGCTGTTTCAAGATTTTTTTTTAACTCCGCCCTTTAGAATGAACTCGTATAATTAATTTAGTTTTACACACTACTAAATATTTTACTAAATACATATTAAGTTTAATTAAACAAAATTGTGCTTATTGGCTTTTGATATAAGTAACTTAATGTACTTTGTAAATTAATAAATACTAATCTATTAATATTTGTCTTAATTTTTTTTAATTAATTTATTGGAACGTTACATTTTTTATAATTTAAGCATACTTAATATTTAGCTTTTTAATCATTAAATTACTTATTTATTAAATAATTGTTTGAGTTTGCAGACAAATAAAAGAAAAAAAAAATTATGACCGTAATTTGACAATTTAATGATGATTCCCAAATTTAAAAGATGCATTTATATATATCTTGTAAACAATTTATATTACTTGAGAGAGGTGTTGAAAAAAAATATTAAAAACAAATAACATTGACACGTTTTGGTCTAATCTGATAAGAGCCACAATCATAATAATAATTAAAAAAAAAAAAATTACAAATCATCTCACGCTTAATGCAAATTACACGCGATAATAACATATAAATGAAAACAAACGCTCAATTGTAAAAAAAAAAATAATAATAATAAAATAAAAAATAAAAAATAAAAAATAAAATAAAATAGATTATGATCTAACACTATTTTATATCGTGGCACGCGTATAATTTTTAGTGGACTCCCCCTTATAGCAATTCGATACAAAACATAATTATTTGCTTTCATTAATCAGAATTTTTATCTCCCTATCTAAATATAATCTAGATAATGCAGTGTTAGTACGATGAAATTTAATATCGGATTCATGTTCACCTTTTCTAATTCCAAGTTATCTCCCACTTTATGAAATACAAAATAGGGTTTATGAAATACCTTATATTCAGTCCCGTACTGGTCAGGTCGGCCAATCGACAATTACCGAGGGCCCATAATCCAAGTGGCCTCAGAAATGCACCAAAATAGATAAGCTACTTTATAATTTGTTACATCATGGTAATTCGATATTTTACCAGTAAATCGTTACTTTATAATTAGTTATATGAATGTAATTTGTATTTTTACCAGTAATTCTACTCGTTTTCATTCAATTTTAAGCAATTGCAGTTGGCTTTTGTTTATAGTAACTTAGGTATTGACGTCGTATCGTGTCGCTGTTCAGAGAAAATAGGGCTACTGGCTAACACATGGCTCTCTGCGCAGTTGCACAATATCAAAAATGCTCTAATTAAATCAGACGTATTTAATTTTCTCTAGTACTAATGCAAAAAAAAATTTATCATGTTTAGTTAGCCTGAACATACAAGTACAAAATGTCAATGAAGTGATGATTAATTGTTTCGTCTATTATCCTTCCTAAGATTTAGTAAAGTACTAGGAAGAAAGAATATTTCTATCATGCAGGGAATTTCCTGGATTTTTACCTACTTATTGGAAAAAAAACTAGTTATTTTAAATTATATACGAAGTAACTATACTTTATAGTTAATATAATGAAACTTCAGTGCTCTATTTTGTTTAATATTTTCAAAATCCTGCGTAATTCTTGTCTTGTAGATAGTGGTAGGTTGATTTAAAAATAAATTAAGGCCACGCCTACTTTTGAAATCATTAACAAAATGGTAGCCTAGATAAGCTTTTTAGTTTCTAGTATCAGCTAATTGCTTAATCTAGGTATTTTACATGAAACTGCATACAAATTAGAAATATATACGTTTAACAAATAGTGCCAAAACATGTGTCTTTCGCATAAGCGATCATAAAAAAAGGAAATAAATAAATAGATAAGAGGAAATTGAGTCTGATTAATGCAAAGACAAGCTTTTACCGCTTCGCCAAATCGTAATTTCTGTGTTAATTTTAGAAGAACTCTTGCCTTAAGTAAAGCGGTTAATACTATTTAAAAATAACGGTGGAGTTTGCCCCTATAATAATCAGGTAGATCTAATTGTGAGAAACAAAGATGATTCGGAATCACATAGGAATGTAACGTTGGAAATGCCTTTTTTGCAAGTTACGGTTAAAGGAAGCAGGGAAAAAAGCAACAGAAACAGCAGAGAAAGAGCGACACGTTAATGTGATAGAAAACAGTTTATTTAAAGGCTTTACTTGAAAAGTTGTTCAAAATTATGACCAGAAGTAGTCCGGCAAGTTTGATAGCGACGGTTGATGGCGCTGCGGTTTCCTTGCGGTAGATGGCGCTAAACGGTAATGCGCCTGAGCAGCGATCACTTTGAAGTGATCATTCGCGAACCGGTTCCAAAGGTAGCAGAATGAAGTATCTGAACGATGAACAGCGCGATAGGGCTCCTCCACATTTTACGAATGACATTTGCCGATACTTCAAGGTAATATATGGACAGTAGTGGATAAGTCGTGGTGGCCCGGTTCATTGGCCTGCCAGATCGCCGGACCTATCATGAATGGACTTTTTCTACTGGGGCCAAATAAAAAATTGGGTGTATGAGACTCCCTTTCCATTAGTTGAAGACCTCGCTGCTAGTATTTCTGTAGCTGCCAGAAAGCTATCAGAGATGCCAGGAATCTTTCAAAACGTGAGGAATTCCACTCGATGCCGCTGTCAAGCATGCCAGACTACTTCTGGTCGTAATTTCGAACACTTTTTGTAGTAAAACATTTAAATAAACTGTTTTCTGTCACATTAACGTGTTGCTCTTTCTCTGCTGTTTCTGTTTTCTTTTCTCTGCTGCCTTTAACTGTAACTCGCAAAAAGGCATTTCCAACGTTACAAATCTATGTGATCCCGAGTCGTCTTTGCATCACAAACACTTCCTGGAAGTATGTTGCTCTGGTAGTAAAACACTCGGGAGTAATGCCATTGAAATGTCGGAGATGTAACAGAAGCGCCCTCTATCAAAAAATGAGGACACCAAAGCTGTACGTCATTTTGAATAAAATAATTACTAAGGAAATGACCTACACTCAAACCACAATAAAATTGATTAGTTTATCCTATGTTTATAAGTGTTTTAATTCCCTTCGTCTGTTCACAGTTCAATATTCGCTAATTACCTGATCCCAATGTTTCCGATTTTGGGCTTAAAATTTAAATTAAATTCTAAACTTTAAAATATTTTCAAGACCATGCACAAAATAACGGTAAAAAGTAGTTGTTCCTTACTCTAAAGTCTAAAGCGCCCTCTATCGACAATTTTTGAACGTAACCTTTAAACAAAATTTCTAAAGAAATCGTGATATAAAGAATGAGTTTAGTGAAAACCGCAAACGAATCGACCCTTTTCTCCGTTTGAAATTTTGGACCTTAAACTTTAATGGCCCCTAGCTCCTACAGAAGACGTTTGCGCCCCATGGTTTCCTATTTAATAATGTTTGTTTTCATGTCTACTATCATCCCTCAAAGTTTGTCGGTCTGGTAGTGAAACACTCTGTATGCTAGTGATATAAATAACTTTATTTCAAAACGAAAATAACGACTAGCTTCGTAGCACGTTTTAACCAAAGACATTACAACCACCACCTTTGACATGATATTGGCGTCCAGCAGTTATTATTAAAAACGAATGAACAACTAGCAAAAGCCAAGCTTTGTTTGAATTTGCGCAGCAATATTTCATAAGATAAATATTTCAGAAATAACAAAATTTATTATTTTCGAATCTTTATTAAGCAAATGTGTTGCTTTATGTTTTAACGCATTTTAATTTTATAAATATAAATTAAGTTAATAACTAAGAATTTCCTCAGAAATATTTTATTTATGATATAAGACTGGTATAAATAAAAATATTTTCGAAGCAAAAGTTTGCGAAATTAATTTTATTTGTTTATAATTCTTTTGTTGCCACTTTAGAAAAGTAAAAAAAATATCGCTAAATAATTCTTTAAAAATGCGTAAAAGACATTTGATGGGGACATTTATTTATTTCATCATGATTCTATCTATAATTACCAACTCCATGATTTATCTTTTCTTGTGGAAATACACGCGGCTCATTTTTATTTGCAAAAGAAATTTCAAATCAAAATACTATTTTTTTTTTCATTATTATTAAATGTACGACAAAATGTAATTTGTGTAGCCTAGTAGAAATATCGCTTCGCTCATTCTAATAATAATAATAAAAATGTTGATGGATGAAGAATATTGCATAACGATTTAAATTGAAATTTTCGAGATGAGGACAGAAAAGGTATAAGTACTCATGCAATATGCTTTGCAGTAGGCGGAGCTACTAACATTGCATTACCAATGATTTACTAGGCACAAGGGGCCTTTATTTTGTATGCAGCATATTGCTTTTACATATCTCTTAACTCTATAATCTAAAACTATCATATTCATTAAGCGTTTTAAGTTAAACCATTTTTGTGATTTCCGTCATTATTGCTGTTTTCACGTAACGCAGTTTCGGAATTGCTGCTAGAGATCCATCTGGAAAAAAGAAACCATTTTCAGTTGTGTCCTTAGAAATTCCTCCCCCTTATCAGCTCGTTTCTCTAAGCAGTCCTTATTCTCTGCTTACCTTTCAAGAAATAAATGTACACGAAGGTAGAGCTTTAATGATGCATCAAAATAAACACTAGTAAGATAAGAACTCTGCACTACGACTTCACTCAAATCTTCGGGAAGATGGGAGAAAATGTAATTGCTAACACACTATGCATAGCAGTGGGCGGAGCTACTAACATTGCATTATCAAGGAATTATTAAATATAGGGGATCTTTCCCCTTTATTGAAGTGCAACATTTTGGGTTTACACACGATCTAACTTTGTAATCTAAAATTATAATTTTCTTTATGTGTTTTGAGTTAAATCATTTTCGTGATTTTGGCCATTATCATTATTGTTTCCACGTACACCAGATCGGGAACTGTTGCTACAGATCAATCTGTAGATGAGTTCTCGTTCGATTTAAAATTAGAGATGTTCCCAGTTAATAAAATTGTTGAATGCATTGGTTAAGGGGCTACATCGATCAAGAAAACCCTAATTTCTCATCAGCTATTAATAAATATAATAAACATAATAAAGTTGCTTAGCTGTGGGTGGAGCTACTAACATTTCATTATCAATAAATTACTAGGTACACGGGGTCTTTTCCTTATTTTTAGTGAAACATATAATCTAACTTGATAATCTAAAACTATCATTTTTTTATGTGTTGTCAGTTAAACCATTTTTGGAATTTCCGCCATTATGGTTATTATTTCTATGTACACCAAATTGGGAACTGAAAAGGTGCTATACGTCAATCTGGGAATGAGGGACTATTTCCAGAAACCTTTCGAAATTCTCGCCCTCTTATAAACACATTTCTCCGAGCAATCGTAAAGGATTTAACAGTAGAAAATTCGGCTTAGATGCAGTATCTTCCCGCGAGCCGCCATTTTGTTTCCCTGTTATTTCTCATACATTATTATTTTACCTAAAACTACAAAATGCAACTGAAATGATTATTTAATGATTGAATCATACATTTAAAAAATGATATGAAATTAAACAAGACAATTTACTTTGGAAATTCAAAGATTGAAAGATCAATTTTTTAATAGTAAAAATAGTTTGATTTACATATTTATTTGTTATGTAAAACATTCAAGTAAAGTGAAAATATTTTTTTAGTATGCATAAGCTTTAAAAATATTTATTTTATGTTTCCTCAAAATAAATAAATGCTAAATAATGATAATAATAGCAATTTTTGAGAAATAATAGTGAAACAAGATGGCGGCTCGCGGGAAGATACTGCATCTGTTCCGAAAATTCATGAGACCTTTGCATTTTTAGGAAGAAAAAAATATTGCCGAGCGGTGCGAAAATCTATACACCTGCGTGCAGCCTCTCACCGCTGAATTTTATTAGTTTTCTTTGCTTCAATTTGAATTACTTGTTTACTTAAATTACTTTGAATTACCTGTTTAAGTCTTAAAATACTAACAATAAAATTTATGATTAAAAAAAAGGAGAGTGCTTGTATAATATATCAAAATAAACCACTTAGATTCAAAGCAGAAAAGTATTCTTTGAATGAGCACAACAATCACATGATAAAAATACATACTCAAACCGGTAAAATGAAACAGATATTTATAAATAAACTTTTACGTTATACATGGTCACCATCACTCCAACGGTAAACTTAAAAGAACGAGTGAGCGCCTATAAGGTATTAAGTTCTCCTCGTTGGAATTTAAAGATAGGAACATCCCAGACTTTCATTTATTAATTAAGAATCACTAATTAAAAAATAATAATAGCATTAATTACTTTGTAATAATTTTGCTATTAAGTAAATCCCACTTAAATTTTGTAAATGTACTGAATTAAATAATTCAATTAATTTATAGGGTATTTTAAAAGTTGTAAATGCAATATTTTGATTAAATTTCCTAAATGTATTTTGTAAAAATATCTTATTAGTATTTTTTTAAGTCCAAATAAAGTAAAGAAATGTATTATTTTAATCTTAGACACTTTTAAATAAACCTTTGTCAAAAGTAACTTAGATATATGGTGTATTTTTTGTTATTGTTTTTTAATGAAAAAAAAAATATTTTCATTCTAAAATCTTGGTTTAGAATGGAAACCAATGGACGTAGTCAGAGTTTTTCTTGATAAGCCAACTTCTGAAACTCACAACTCCAAATATATATCATTTATTATATTTGTAAACAAGTTGGAAATTGAACGTCAAAAGTGGTAAATGGGGTGCGTTTGTACAATAACTATTTTTAGCAATATTCAGATTTTGATGTAATAGCTTTTAAACTCGTATGCAAAAATGCATGGATTCAAAATATTATACGATTATATATCTTAAATTCAATAATACGAAAATGATAATATTCTGTTACCCTGTATAGGATCTAAAGTATTTATACACACACCGTGATATGCAAAAATTTAGTTAAATTTAACTCATATTCCAACTAAAAATGCACTTCTAGCAATCATCTCTAGTATACAGTATTTCAGTTGCAATATAGTATCCGAAGAATTCTTTTGTAGACTCTGTAAATGAATAACAACATTTTTTGCACCACATATTGAACAGAGTGTACTTCAGTAAATATATATCAATTTCATTAAGTTTGAAAGGCTGTAACACTATTAAAATGCACTTGAAACATTTTTTTCCATTGCCTGTAATGTAACAGAAAACTTTTGACAGTCCCTCTAATTAAACCATGCATCCGATTTTCATAAAATTTGAAATGGCTTTACAAAATTTTGCGATCATTATACATTTAAAATTTCAAAGGATTCGGTTGAGTAGTTTTTGCGTTGTTATATGCGGACGGACGGATGGATTGAACGACGCTAAATGCTTCGTATTTCCATAATTACGAACGCATCTAAAAACGAGCTAGCGTACATTTTAATCTAAAAAACGTTTTTATTTCAGCAAATATTAAGAATTTAAAAATTAAAGAGATGTATTGTTGAATACAATGCATAAAACCATTGTTGTCGTTTTGGAGTTTTACTTTACTCAAATCATGTTCTATTCTTAAATTTAATTTTTTACAATAGGAACGCGTATTTTTATTTACATCTCATTGTCGCGTGTCATTTGCATTGACCGTGAGACGATTTGAGTTTTTATTTTTTTTTTAACGATGATTATGATTTTTATCAAGTTGGTACCATAACATGTATATGTTATTTATTCTAAAATTTTTTGCACCACCTCTCTCAAGTAATAGAAATTGTTTATTAAATGATTTATAAATGTATTTTTTTAATTTTTGAGAGTCAACATTAAATTTCAAATCTCTGACAAAAATATTTTTGTTTTCAATGTCTGCAAATTCAAGCGATTATTTGGTAAAAAAGTAATTTAATAATTAAAAAGCCAAATATTAAGTATGCTTAAGTTATAAAAAAAATACGTTTCAAAAAATTTATTTAAAAAATGATGACAAATATTAATAGATTAATATTTATGAATTTACAAAGTACATTAAATTACTTTTTTTTCTAAAAGCAATAAGCACAATATTGTTCCATTAAACTTAATATTTAGTAAAATATTTAATAATGAGCAAAATTAAATTAAATATATAGGAATATTTTGATGAGAGAAATTTAAAAATCCTGAATACAGCGCGAAGTCACCAAAATTTGTAACATTTCTTTATTTTCGAGCATTGAGTGAGCCATTGCTGTGTGGATCAAACATTTTAACGTTAACAAATCATTTTAAGGGGCCGATTAGGAAAATATCCGCTCCTCTATTAGGTCCCGTATCAGGTATACAAAACAATATGACATATAATATCAACGATCGATGAATCTATAAAATATCGATGTATTTACATTGCATAACATGAAAAAAATTATATTTAATTTTTTTTTTTCAATTGTAGGCCATAAGTAAAGAAAAATACAATATTTAATGGGGTGATTCTCATCTTTCAAATTTGCTACTAGTCTATGCTCCGCCTTAAATACTGCTTTCCCCGCCCCAACCCGGTTTTGTTTTATATGTTTTTCTTTCTTTTTTTCTTTCTTTCTTTTTTTGCTTGGTATGAACGCATCTGGAGTTATGTGGATTCCGGTCGCATAATTTCGAGACAAAAATTATGCAGAGGTGCATGTTAAATCCTTATTTGACAATTATAATAATAATAATTGCTACCAGGCTACCAGTTTTTAACAGTCTATCGAGTACAAAATACGTTTTTATATTTTAATTATTATGTAAGAAAAATGAACAAAAAATTAAGATTTATTATTAGGTCTATATCATATCCTTATAATAATAATAATTGCTACCAAGCTCCAGTTTTTAACAGTTTATCGAGTACAAAACACGTCTTTAATTATATTTTAATTACCATGAAAGAAAAATAAACAAAAAATACAATTTATTATTAGATCTACAACATATCTTGATTTTATTCAAATTCGGAGAAAAATATTCCTTTAAGTACAAAAAATACTTTTACATTAAATAATAACAATTACGTTTTTACACTGTTGCTAAGAGGAAATTGAATGTAATCCCTGCAACAACGTCTGAAAGGCGAAAAAAAAAGGCAAAATTAGTTTAGTTCAGTGTATTTAGCCTATGCTTATTCGATTATGCCATTTAAATTACTAAAGTCGAAATAGCACATAATGGACAACAAATTAGACATAGATTTTAGGAATATATTGTGAAGTAAGGGGAAAAGAACATCCTTTAATAAGAGACACTGAGAGAAGAAGTTAATATGAATTTCCTGAGGAGATATTTTTAATATAATAATGCAAAGAACATCCACAGACTTAACATGACCGAGAAGAATTTGGAAGCTGAGTAGCTAGCAGTCTTAACATATTCATGGTCTTGCATGATTTTAGCATCGAGTAGGGTTATTCATTGAACGATGGGGAGGTTGGCGATGCCCCATTCTTCTTTTTACCTCCTTTTAAGTTCTTTAAATCCATTCACACTGCATCAGTGGTATTATTAGGTGTATTGGAATTAACTTGAGAAACTTTTCATACACATACCTAACTGCTTTGAACATTTTACCATTTGCTGCATAACAGCGCTAGTGGTATTCCAAGAATTCTTTTTTGCGATAATACGCGTTTGCAATTCGTTATTGAACTTACATAAAACATTTCTCCTAAAAATTTCTGATATGAGTGTAATTTAATTATTTCTGTGTTTTTAATTATTTAAATACGTGTTTTACCCATGGAAAATTATTTCTTTAAAATATTCAATATACTCTTCAAACACAACTATGTATGCACACATGCAACATATTATATTTTACCTCAGAAAAAAAATATATATGTATGTATACGTATTTTATCACTTTAAAAGCATCGAAATAGAAAAAAATATATAGATAATCGTCTTCTATTCTGAAATAATGGAAACAAATTACACCATATGAATCAGATACAAGAGAAAAATAGTTAGAATTTCTGTTAATAAGATACAATTAGATTTTAGTGCAGGAAAGAGTTACAGTGGGAGATCGTCAACGAGCTTTTTGGTGTAAGAACAGATCGATTAATGACCAATTTCGAAGGTAATATTTATTTTTGAATAACGAATGCATATTCGGATAACGAACACCTCACTAAACAAAGCCATGAAGAACCAATGCTGGGTTTCAGATTTGCCGAGCTGTATTTAATTGCATCTATTGTCGATTTTCATAACATTTTAGAAGTTGTATACGTACAGCCCAATTAATTCATGGGTTACCGCTATTTTGGGTCTTACATTTTAAGACCCCCAAATTGCAACGAACAGGTTAGAAACATTATTTTTTCTATATTGCGTCCCTTATTAAAGAAATATTTCTAATTGAAAAATTAATTATTTCAATTGAAATTTAATTCACAGTTATTAACAGACTCCAATTAAGTCACTCAGCGGCCAAATTCCTTTCCGTAATGTTAAGTTTATGGCGTTTGATACATTTTTATATTCAAAATATCTTTTTGGGAAATTAATATTTTAAATTTCTTTTTGAAGTGTTCTCTTTTTAAAGAATGTGTGTTTTTGTTAGGTTTCAAAATATTTCTAACATCAATGCATAATTTTGTATGAAGTGTCAAAATTTTACTTCCAGTTTGTTAGTTTTTAAAATATAAAATATAAAATTGAGCATGAAATTTTGAAATGTTTTCACAACTAAGAAAATGTGACATCCTTTAAGAAGAGAACACTGAAAAAAAAAGAACATAAAAATTTTAATTCCCTGAAGAGGTATTTTGATTAAAACAATGCATCTAACGCCCATAGACTTAACATTAGAGAGTAGAATTCGCCCGCTGAGTGACTAGTATCCTTCAGTTTTATCGGACCATGCAATAAATGTGATCTTTTAGAGACTAAGGAGTTTTTGAAAGGTCAAAGTAACAAATTGACATGATTTATAGTCGTTGTCCATTTCTATAATTCTATTTTTTTTTTTTTTTTTTTTTTTTTTTTTTTTTTACTAAAGACTTATTATATTTTTCGAAATACGCCATGACACGGACAAAACCATCAAAGTACGATCTGTCCTTATTAAATTAGAACATAAATTATACCTATTATAAAAGAATTATTAATGATATTTTTTTACATGATTTATATTGTAAGAAGGTATTATTTTAATTCTTATACAAATAATTACAAAATCTATGATGAACTAATGAATACTGTTTTGGAATGGACTAAACTCGTTAACCGATCATCCACTGTATACGAAATTAAATAAAAAAATAACAAAACATTATTAAAAGAATATAAAAAAATAGATTTACTTATTACATTATTATCTGTTTTTAAATGATTCAGTATGAACTATGTTTTCGATGATGACACACCTCTGTATCATTCATTCATGTGCGTAATATATCTCCACACTTCGGTTATGAGTTATTTTTTAAAAATAGTATTTTTCCGTTGTCGAATCACAGTTAAACTAGAACTTATGAATTTTTGGATTACATGTACTGAAAGTATGCTTACTTGTCAATTTTCACATAATAGGATTTTCATTCTCAGACACAGGTTTTTGTTTCACGTTAAAAAAGTTTTCCCATTAAAATCTGAAATAATCTTCCTTGAAATTTTAATATAATGATAATGCATAATAATAATATATAAATAAAATGCATTCTTCAGAAATTGTAATTCATCTCATTTTATACTATTTATACCTATTTATAATATATACATATTATTATAGCATTTAATTTAGTTTAATAAACAATTATAATTAATATGTAATTTGTTATTTCAAAAGTCGAGGTTATGAACATTAGCATGTTTCCATAATTCTAAAACTTCTCTTCATTTTCTTCCTTTTTTATATAAAAAAATTAGAAGTTTTTTTCTCTAAATAAATTTTTTTTTGTAATATATATTCATCCTTTTCTATTTAGCATTTGTGGTTATTCTGTAAGTGAAATCATTAAATTTACCGAGTTCATCTTAAAAATGCCATTAAGTGTGGACTAACGATGAAAGATTGATGTTTGAAAGGTTGAAAAAATCGTAAATACTACAGCGCAATATTAATTATCTAATTAAAGACACTTAAGTATGATTGTGAATCTAGGAATATTGCAAAATACTTTTAGATTATATGTTAAATAGTGTTTAAAGGGGTATCTCGCGTAAATCGATTCTCGAAATGCTTTGGAAACCGATATTTTAAATACTTTTTTCCATGTTTCTAAAGGCAGAACTATCTGCGATTAAAGATCATGAAACAAACCGTGAAAAAATGACCACTTTTGAGAAAGAAATTTTGTCAGTTCTTCGTTCGTCATTCAATTCTAAATCATTGTTTACAGTTTCACAGCCAATTGAACTACACTGATGAGCGTTTAATGATGCATCATTCAAACCAATTTTGTTTCAACGTTACAGAGTTACAGACTTGATCCATGTTGCAGATTGATTGTTGGACAATTGATCACCTACTACAGAAAAAAGTCACAAGATTAATATGTAATATTAGGATATTTTAAAAAAAATTGAATTATAGATATCTGAAAAACCCCTGTGAAAAAAGAGCAAAGAAATTTTTAGAAACTTTTAATGTCACAAAAAAAGTATATGAGCTTTAATTATCTGTTTAACACAATATTTCAGATTGTATTTGCAGCCCTTCATATTTATTTTCTTTAAGTTAACACATAAATGACCGCAAGCACATTCGATAAATTTAGGGAATTGGAACAAGACACAACTTACAAATAATCATAAAATATGCGTAATTTGCTTAGACATTACTAGTCATAGCCCACCCCATCAGTTGCGTTTGAAATTGATGCAGACACGACAAAATAAAGAAAGAAAAGAAAAAGAAATACATATACCCAAAAACTGAATAACACACTCATACACACAATAATAATAATAATAATAATAAATAAAAATAATTAAATTCTATCACAATACACGTTCACTGAATAACTTTCAAATATTTTTATGTATTTGAAATAAAGCAATTGGCGGTGATGAGTTTATGTCTGCAGCTCAAATTGAAAGCAATTGTAAAAATTCTGACACGTACGTATGCACACAAAAGGAATTTATTTAAACTATTCAACACAATGTCAAAAAAAAAATTCTATATGAATAATTCAAATAAATTAATACTTTTCTGATATGTTTTATCCGTTTAAAATTGTATTAAAATTGAGATAAAAAAAAAAAAAAAGAACTCGTATAAAAATGAAAATTTCCTGCTCAAGATTACGAAATTTTCAGACTCATATGCAAAGTCATATATGAAAAAAAAAGAATTTTCCAGTCACGAGAACTTGAATTCTTTCAAACCAAACAGTAGTTTTTATTTTCTGATCAATGCCTCCCTGTTTCTCGTCTGCATTCATTCGACACCCCTCCTCTTGAAATTTCGACTCCTCCCTTTTCTTCATCACACAAAATTTTCTAACAGAATCATTTAAATTATTAGATGTACTTTTTCGAAATTTTCTCTTCGCCATTTTTCTTCACAGCACATAAAGTTTAAAATACCGTAAAATGAGGGTGAATCAGAACACTTTTCAACTTTAACGTTAAAAAAAAGTAACTGCTTTTCTAATTTTTTAATTTTTCTAATAGAAACTTCGGTTTTGTTTTGGTCTTTACTTTTTAAGCAAAAACGAAACATTTTTACTGTTTATATATACATTATATATTTTTTTAATGGTGTTCCGATTCACCCTGGAGATAGGGGTGAATCGGAACAAATGTTATAATCTTTATTTATTCCGATTCAAACTTTAATAGGGTTTAGAAAAACAGGTAATAATGATAAAGGAGGAACAGGAACACGTAGTTACTGTGAAACCAAGCCTTTATTTTATATACAATTAAAAATATGCCTTTTTAAAAATTAGAAAACAATTTTGAAATCAAGAAAAATTAAAATTTAATTTAAGAAATTATATTCGAATTGCAGAAGTAGAATTTAATACAAATTCAGTCGTGTTCTGTTTTATCCTTTACTAGTAGTCATTGGGCAAGTGAATCTATTGAGTAGCCCCAATTGCTGCATGTATTAATACGATCTACTAATACGCCTTCATCCCCAGCCCTTAGAACTGTTTGCATCCCTCTTTTTTTTTATTGGTTTTTCATTTTGAGATGTTTGTGCAATGTTGCTGATGTCAAAGAATAGTTTTGTGCAGTTTTTCTAACTAATTTGCTATTTTTAAATTCTTTTATTGTGTGCTGCATGTCTATTGGATTAGGCGTTGACTTTTTTTGTTTAACCAAGTAATTTCTTGGCACCGTTAAAATCTTCAAGTAGTTAGAACAAACAAAATATTGTTACAATACATATTCATACATATGTTTTCATATATTACATGAAACTATTACTGTATAGAAAAATAAAACATAAGAGAAAACGTGTTCCGATTTACACCGTAAATCGATGATGCCGTAATACCTCTGATGCTACAAGCAATTTTCCACTTTCCCATTATGCAGTTTAGAAATAAGTAGAATTTAATGCAGCATATCGTTTACAGCTCTATCTTTAATTGAAAATCCAAATCCCCTCTTTTAGGTTTAGAATACGAAAAATACTGTAGTTACATCCAAAGTTTTGAAGACATTGAAAAAAATGAGGTTTTTGAGGATCCTCTTGAAGTTTTTTTATATACTCCAGTAGTTGCGAAAACATGTCAAAACTGAATTTCTCAATTTTTAATGTTATTACCTTCTTATAAAAAAATTGGCAACTAAAAATATCATCACATATATTTATAATGAATTTATTTATATGACAAGGAAGTTTCGTTCCTATTCACCCCGCTGTTCCTATTCACCCCATTTTACGGTACCATGATTCTATAAAAAATTAATAAAAGAAAAATGTTGTGAACTTGTTTTATTAATTTTATCACCTCATTTTAAAGTAAAAAAATATAATATGAAAACTATCTGAAGCTGAATCATTTGTAAAAGGAAAATATTCTTAATACTTGCACGAAAAGGAATATTGTACAAATAAATCTGATGCATCCGAAACGTGTAAAAAAATTGTTGATCCATTGAAAAAATAAAATTTTAATAACTCAAAACAAAAGTAACAAAAAATATATAAAAAAACAATAGTGTAAGCGTGAAAAAAAAAAGGTTATGAAAGAGGTGAAATTATTCGCTCAAAACAGAGAACATTCCCAAGAATGCACGTATTGCTTTCTTGAGAAAAAGAGGGTATACGGTGTTCCTAAAAAATCCAGAATATACACGGCATATACCCTTTTATATTCTTCAACACATCCAGATTCAACACATCAAATCTAATTACCATGTGAATGGTCTTGATGCAATAGTATTGCTTTATAGATATTACCATTTTACTATACAGGGTGTTTCTAAATTCATGGTACAAACTTTAAGGGGTAATAGTACACATCAAGACAAACAATATTAAATAGGAAACTAAGGGTCCCAAACGTCTTCCGAAGGAGATAGGCCCCATTAAAGTTTAGGGTCCAGAAATTCAAATGATTATAAAAAACAGAAAAATTGGTCGATTCGTTTGCGGTTTTCACTAAAACTATTCTTTATGTCAGTATTGTCTTGAAAATAAATTATAAAAATAAATTTCAAAAAATGCCGATACAGGGCGCTTTAGACTTTGGAGTAACGAACAACTATTTTTTACCGTTATTTTTTGCATCTCATTAATTTTTTTAGAAGCTTAGGCATAAACTTAAATTTTGAGCTCAAAATCTAAGTCGTTGGGAGTGGTTAAGCAGCCCTATCTGAACTGTGGGGGGAGGTTCAAATTCCAAATTATTATAAAAAACAGAAAAATTGGTCAATTGATTTGCGATGTTCACTAAAATTATTCTATTATCTTGAAAATAAATTATAAAGATAAAATTAAAAAAATGCCGATAGAGGGCGCTTTAGACTTTGGAGTAACGTACAACTATTTTTTTACCGTTATTTTTTGTATATCATAAAAATTTTTTAGAAGCTTAGACATAAACTTAAATTTTGATATGATAATCTGAATCGTTGGGAGTGGTTAAGTAGCGAAAACTGAACTGTGTTCAATAAAAGGGTGGGGAAGTTCAAATTTCAAATGATTATAAAAAACGGAAAAATTGGTCGATTCATTTGCCGTTTTCGCTATAACTATTCTTTATGTCAATATTTCCTTCAAAATAAATTTTAAAGATTAATTTCAAAAAATACCGTGAGAGAGCGCCTTAAACATTAGAGTAACGAACAACTATTTTTAACCGTTATTTTTTGTATCTAATTAAATGCTTGTAAAAGTTCAAACTTAAATTTTGAGCTCAAAATCTGCATCGTTGTGAGTAATTAAGTAGCGGAAAACTGAAATGTGTTCGAGGGGTGGGGAGGGTAACATTTTAACTCCTGAACACAGTTCAGTTTGCGCTTCTTAACACCTCCCATCGATTTAGAATTTGAGCTCAAAATTTAAATCTAAGCATTTGCAAGCATTTAATTAGATACAAAAAACTAGTTGGATGTATCAATCCCAAAACTTTCTTCTATCTCATAAGTACATTTTAATATATATATATATATATATATATATATATATATATATATATAAAAAAAAAAAAAAAGGTGGTGACCCCAAAGTTACCCACTATCGAATTTCCTCGAACATTTGACCTAGCCTAATGAGATTCTGGTATCCGAAAAACCTAAAGCGCAAAATTTAATTAATATTCTGGGAAAATTAGCTTAGTAGTGCCTCATGTTGGGTAATTTATACTAAAACCTAATAAGCATCTATTTATGTCAAGACCTAACATAATCTGAAATTTGATGGAATTTCGTCCATTAGTTCTTGAGATATAGTTATAACAAAAAATTTGCAAAACGTAGCACAGCAACACCATATCTTAGGCAATTTATGCCAAAACGTATAAAAGCGTCTAAATATGTTATGGTGTAAAAGAATCTGAAGTTTGATGAAATTCTGTACATTAGTTCTTGAGATATAGCTAGTTTTAAAATACCGTGTAAAATATAGCACAGCAGCACCATCAGTTGAAGGATTTATAACAAAACGTAATCATCATGCAATTGTGTTATACGTCATTTTGTAACAAAATCTGAAGTTTGATGAAATTCTGTGCATTGGTTGTTGAGATATAGCTATCGGAAAAATCGTGCAAAATGCAGCATAGCTGTACCATCTGTTGCAAGATTAATACCAAAATGTAATCAGCATCTAATTATGTTACATATTCTAGTGTAACAGAATCTAAAATTTGATGAAGTTCTCTGCATTAGTTCTTGAGATATAGCTATCGCAAAAATCGTGCTAAATGTAGCATAGCTGCGTCACCTATAAGACAGTTCACATCAAAACCTTATCAGTGACTATGTAGCTGAAGGTATCCCGGAATCTGAAGTTTGGTGAAATTCTGTGCATTAGTTCTTGAAATATAGCTATCATGAAAATCATGAAAAACGTGGCATAGCAGCGCCACCTGTTAGCCAATTTACACCAAAACTTAATCAACGTCTATGTATATCAAGGGATCACAGAATCTGAAGTTTGGTGAAATTCTGTGCATTAGTTCTTGAGATATAGCAATCTTGAAAATCATTAAAAACGTAGTATAGCAGCGCCACCTGCAGGCCAATTTTCACCAAAAACCAATAGGCACTAATTCATATCAAGGTCTAACTGAATATAAAATTTTATTAAATTTCGAGCATTAGTTCTAGAGATAGAGCGCCCAAATTTTTTTTGTCACATACAAACAGACTCACAGACAGACAGACGGACAGACTCACAGACAGACATTTTCTAAAAATAGTCAAAACGTGTTCAGGACCTTCTAAAACGTATAAATCCGTCGAAAACCGGAAGTCGAAATTTTTCA
Organism: Maratus speculifer; assembly: GCA_964019185.1. Lineage (NCBI taxonomy): Eukaryota > Metazoa > Arthropoda > Arachnida > Araneae > Salticidae > Maratus > Maratus speculifer. The sequence continues at coordinate 34,821,877 of CAXHSM010001376.1, forward strand.
CGAATACTTTCTTCTTGTAAATATAGAAGAAAGTAATAACGGTTAAAAATAGTTGTTGGTTACTCTGAAGTTTAAGGCACTCTCTCACGGTATTTTTTTAAATTAATCATTAAAATTTATTTTCAAGGAAATATTGACATAAAGAATAGTTTTATCGAAAACGGCAAACGAATCTACCAATTTTCCCGTTTTTTATAATCATTTGAAATTTGAACCTCCCCACCCCCCCATTGAACACAGTTCAGTTTGCACTAATTAACCACTCCGAACGATTCAGATTTTCATCTCAAAATTTAAGTTTATGTCTAAGCTTCTAAAAAAATTTTATGACATGCAAAAAATAACGGTATAAAATAGTTGTACGTTACTCTAAAGTCTAAAGCGCTCTCTATCGGCATTTTTTGAATTTTCACGATAATACTGACATAAAGAATAATTTTAGTGAAAATCGCAAATCAATTGACCAATTTTTCCGTTTTTTATAATAATTTGAAATTTGAACCTTCCCCCAGAGTTCAGTTTGCGCTACTTAACCACTCCCAACCATTTAGATTTTGAGCTCAAAATTTAAGTTTATTTCTAAGCTTCGAAAAAAAATTAATGAGATGCAAAAAGTAACAGTAAGAAATAGTTGTTCGTTACTCCAAAGTCTAAAGCGCCCTCTATTGGCATTTTTTGAAATTTATCTTTATAATTTATTGTCAAGACAATACTGACATAAGGAATAGTTTTAGTGAAAACCGTAAACGAATCGACCAATTTTTCTGTTTTTTATAATCATTTGAATTTTTGGACCCTAAACTTTAATGGCGCCTATCTCCTTCGGAAGAAGTTTGGGACCTTAAGTTTCCTATTTAATAATGTTTGTCTTAATGTGTACTATCACCCCTTAAAGTTTGTACTATGAATTTAGAAACACCCTGTATATATATATATATAAACACAAAATTAGAACTTACTTTTTAATTTAAAACTCATACCGGAAATTATTGAACAGTTTTTTTATTAATTATTTGCAATGATCAATCTCAGTTTGTGACTTTTAATGAATATTTCAAATAGAGCACAGCAGAGATCTCTTCGTTCTCGCTATGAAATTGACAATACTTAATATGCGTTTAGGTTTAAGGCATTCTGAACATGGGCGCAAGACCTTCAGTCTTGAACAGATTTTTAATTAATTCTTTAAATTCTGCTTTATATATTTAAATAACAGCAGTTTTATTATCAAGAACATTATATCACTTTCTTTTACTGTAAGGAATCAATTTTTAGCCATAATGCAAGGCTTAGAAGTTTTCTAACTCCTTTTCATTTAGTTATTTCTAATAAATAAGAAAAGATTTCAGTTTTGACTTAGACGAACTTTTTGCACCCATAATTCTGAAATCAAGGGGAAATCTTTAGATTTAGGCCAAATTCAAGTTTATTGGAAGATTTTGGAAATTCTTTCTCAGTTCTAGCAAATTATCAAGAAGAGTAATAATACTTTTTCAACATCTAGGGAAAAAGTTTTTTTTTTTTTTTTTTTTTACGTACTTATTGTGATTATAATACGTATTTTTTTTTTTTAAGTGCAGAAAATCCAGCTATATAACGTAAGCGGAGCATCTTACCCATATGATTTCAATACAGATACAAATTATGTATATCATTTGAGAATAAAATCTAATTTTTGAATATTACAAAAAGACTTTTTTCATAAAAATCAATGCACCGTATTTTACGAATTTAAAATATGTTTTAAGGATAATAAAGTCTAATAATTTTATAGTTTTGTTTACAATTTTTTTCCAGTGAAATATTATGGAAAAACGATAATATATATATACTTAAAAAGTTAAAAGCATACCCATTTTTCAATCAGTAAAAACACTTTTTTATTTATTTATTTAAACTCCGCTTATTGTGATTATAATACGTATTCTTAAAAAAAAGGTGCAGAAAATCTAGCTATATAAAGCACGCGGAGCAGCTTACCCATATGATTTGAAAACAGATGTAAATTATATATATTATTTGAGTGAAAAAAATCTATTTTTTGAATATTACATAAAGCTTCTTTTCTTAAAAATCGTTGCACCGTATTTTAGGAATTTAAAATATGCTTTAAAGATAATAGAGACTTATTATTTAATAGCTTTGTTTACAGATTTTTTTCAGTGAAAAATTATGAAAAAAAGGATAATATATATTCTTAAAAAGTTAAAACATACCCATCTTTCAATCAGTAAAACCTGTTTTTTATTTATTTATGTATTTATTTTAACTCCGCCTTTTGTGATTATAATACGTATTTAACATATATTAAAAATTACGTTATAACATATATTATTATTATTTACGTATTTATTAAAAATTATGAAAAAAAGGATAATATATATTCTTAAAAAGTTAAAACATACCCATCTTTCAATCAGTAAAACCTGTTTTTTATTTATTTATGTATTTATTTTAACTCCGCCTTTTGTGATTATAATACGTATTTAACTCTATTACGCTATATAGAGTACGTGGAGCAGCTTACTCACATGATTTGAAAACAGATGTAAATTATCTATATTATTTGAATGAAAAAATCTATTTTTTGAATATTACAAAAAGGCTATTTTCATAAAAATGATTGCACCGTATTTTACGAATTTAAAGTACGTTTTAAAGATAATAGAGGCTTGTTACTTGATAGCTTTGTTTACAGTTTTTTTTTTTTCAATGAAAAATTATGGAAAAAAAGGATAATATATATTTTTTTTAAGTTAAAAGCATGCCCGTCTTTCAATCAGTAAAAACTCTTTATTTATTTATTTATTTAAACTCCGCCTATTGTGATGATAATACATATTCATGAAAAAAAGTGCAGAAAATATAGCTATATAAAGTACGTGGAGCATCTTACCCATATGATTTGAAAGCAGATGTAAATTATATATATTATTTGAGTGAAAAAATCTATTTTTTGAATATTACAAAAAGCCTCTTTTCTTAAAAATCATTGCAATGTATTTTACGAATTTAAAGTGTGTTTTAATGATAATAGAGGCTTATTATTTGATAGCTTTGTTTACAGTTTTTTTTTTTCAATGAAAAATTATGGAAAAAGGGATAATATATATTTTTTAAAAATTAAAAGCACTCTTGTCTTTCAATCGGTAAAAACAGTTTATTTATTTATTTATTTAAACTCCGCCTATTATGATTTAAATACTTATTCATTCAAAAAAAAAAAGTGCAGAGAATATAGCTATATAAAATATGTGGAGCATCTTACCCGTATGATTTGAAAACAGATGTAAATTATATATATTATTTGAGTGAAAAAATCTATTTTTTTAATATTACAAAAAGCCTATTTTCTTAAAAATCATTGCAATTTATTTTAAGAATTTAAAGTATGTTTTAAAGACAAGAGAGGCTTATTATTTGATAGCTTTGTTTAAAGTTTTTTTTTTTTTTTTTTCACGGAAAAATTATGGAAAAAAGGATAATATATATTTTAAAAATTTTTAAAGCATACCCATCTTTCAATCAGTAAAAAGTTATTTTTACATTTTTTAAATTTTTTTTATGTATTTATTTAAACTCCGCCTATTGTCATCATAATGCGTATTCATCCCCCCCCCCCCCGAAAAAAAAAAAACAGCGCAGAAAATCTAGCTATATATAGTACGTGGAAAATCTTACCCATATCATTTGAATATAGATGTAAATTATGTATATTATTTGAGCGAAAAAATCTATTTTTGAATATTGCAAAAAGCCTATTTTCTTAAAATCATTGCACCGTATTTTAGGAATTTAAAGTATGGTTTAAAGATAATAGAGACATTATTTGATAGCTTTGTTTACAGTTTTTTTTCAGTGAAAAATTATGAAAAAAAGGATAATATATATTCTTAAAACGTTAATATATTCTTAAAACGTACCCATCTTTCAATCAGTAAAACCTGTTTTTTATTTATTTGTGTATTTATTTTAACTCTGCTTATTATGGTTATAATGCGTATTCATTCAAAAAAAAAAAAAAAAAAAGGTGCAGAGAATTTAGCTATATAGAGTACGCGGAGCAGCTTACCCATATGATTTGAAAACAGATGTAAATTATCTTTATTATTTGAGTAAAAAAATCTATTTTTTTAATATTACAAAAAGCCTATTTTCTTAAAAATCATTGCACCGTATATTACGAATTTAAACTTTGTTTTAAAGATAAGACAGGCTTATTATTTGATAGCTTTGTTTACAGTTTTTTTTTCTATGAAAAATTATGGAAAAAGGGTAATATCTTATATTTTTAAAAAGTTAAAAGCATACCCGTCTTTCAATCGGTAAAAACTGTTTATTTATTTATTTATTTAAACTCCGCCTACTGTGATTATAATACATAATCATTCAAAAAAAATAAAAATAAATAAATAAATAAATAAATAAATAAAAAAGAATAAAAAAAATAAATAAATAAAACAGTGCAGAAAATCAACCTATATAAAATACGTGGAGCATCTTACCCATATCATTTGAATATAGGGTAAATTATCTATATTATTTGAGTGAAAATATCTACTTTTGAATATTAAAAAAAGCCTATTTTCTTAAAAATCATTGCACCTTATTTTAGGAATTTAAAGTATGCTTTTAAGATAATAGAGACTTATTATTTGACAGCTTTGTTTACAGTTTTATTTTCAGTGAAAAATTATGAAAAAAAAAGGATTATATAGATTCTTAAAAAGTTAAAACATACTCATCTTTCAATCAGTAAAAACTGATTTTTATTTATTTATTTTTTTATTTAAACTCCGCCTATTGTGAATTTAATACGTATTCATGAAAAAAAAAAAAAAAAAAAAAAAAGTGCAAAAAATTTAGCTTAATAAAGTACGCGGAGCAGCTTATACATATAATTTGAAAACAGATGTAAATTATATATATTATTTGAGTAAAAAAATCTATTTTTTGAATATTACAAAAAGCCTCTTTTCTTAAAAATCATTGCACCGTTTTTTACGAATTTGAAGTATGTTTTAAAGATAATAGAGACTTATTATTTGATAGCTTTGTTTACAGATTTTTTTTTCAATGAAAAATTATCGAAAAAAGGAAATATATTTTAAAAAGTTAAAAGCATACCCGCCTTTCAATCGGTAAAAACTGTTTATTTATTTATTTATTTAAACTCCGCCTATTGTGATTATAATATGTATTCATTCAAAAATTAAATAAGTAAATAAATAAATAAATAAATATTTTGTACAAATGTATATTAAAATTCTTGTTTTGTGCACCATTGAGCAATGTGTTGTATTTTAATAAATACATTCTTATTAGTTAGATTTTATGGTGCAACTGTCCTGTATACATTTATTTCTTCGACTGTTAAGTCCTGGCAAGAGGTTAATAGGAAATTATAGTTTTTTAATAAATTTAAAAACTTTATATTAAATATATAATTTATTGAATACATACTTGTTTATTAAATACATAACTGCAATATTTCATGAAAAAAAAAAAAAAAAAAAAAAAAAAAAAAAAAAAAAAAAAAAAGATTGTTCGTTTTGTTAGTGAACATGCAGAAAACTGAAAAAATTACGGCTAGTCATAGAAAAATCATATTTTATTTATTATTTAAGAATTCAAGGAGGAGTTTTTTAAATTATTTATTTTTTGTATCCTTTAAAGAAACGAGGAAAGTTTAATTATAGACTCATCCCTTCCCGGCCTTTAGACCTTTTTTTAACCGACTTCAAGGAGGAGGTTATGATTTCGACCTGTATGTATTTGTTGTTCACGCATAACTTTCGTAAATATAAACCGATTTTGATAATTCTTTTTTTGTTTGAAAGCGTATGGGACTCATGTGGTCCCATTCAAATTTCATAAAAATCTGTTGATTAAAACTTTTTAAAAAATTAAAACATTAAAATTCAATATCTTTTAGAAGCAATCGACCAATTAGAAACGTTCATATTTCATGTTTTTAAGTTACACTTACATAGACACACGATCTTTTCAAAATGTGAAATCCTAACTGAACAAGGTTCACATTTATTAACAGTGTACACTGTAAAAAAATTGACCCTTTTGCTGCATAATCACTCCCCCGTTTTTAAAGAATATCTCTCTCTTGACCCATGAATATTCTGCACGATAGGCCGAAGTAATCGTTTTCTATAAAGGCGGTGGATTGACGATGCAGCAAAAGGGCCAAATTTTTTACAGTGTACACTGTAAAAATTTTGATCCTTTTGTTGTATCGTCACTCCCCCGCTTTTATAGAATATCTCTCCTTTGACGCATGAGAATGCTCCATGATACATTGTTAAAAATTTGACCCATTTGCTGCAGCGTCACACAACAACTTTTATTGAATATGTCTTTATGACCAATAAGAATGCTCCGTAACACAGTGAAGTAATCGTTTTCTATAAAAGCGGTGGACTGAATATGCAGCAAAAGGCTCAAAGTTTTTATAGTGTAATTGGGACCAAAGCGTTTGTAAAAAGAAATATTTCCGAATCAAATGCTGTCACTCTCTTATAGAGGCAGCCAGATGTAGGTAATGAGTTTCAGATTACTCATCGAATACGCCACCGCTCATTTCCGATTACAGTGTCACTGTAAAAAATGTGACCCTTTTGCTGCATCGTCACTGCCCTGCTTTTGTAGAATATCTCTCTTTTGACTCATGAGAATACTTCGTAATTGGGTGAAGTAATCGTTTTCTATAAAAGCAATAGAGTGATGATATAGCAAAAGTATCAAATTTTTTACAGTGTAGGTTCCCTCGATATGAATATGACACATGTAGCACAGTATATAATTGGTTGAAACGATTCTGGACAAAAACGAGTCACCAAGCATCTTGTTGAGCGGGCAATTTTCGTCAACCTTGTTAACTTCTCATACGAGTACAATCTAATTCTTCCAGGAAATCATCATCATCAAATTCCATAATGAAAAAATGCCTGGCAATGCAATGCACTGTTAAAAATTTGCAACTTTTGCTGCATCATCACTCCATCGCTTTTATAGAATATCTTTACTTTTATCAATGAGAATCCTTCATAATGCATTTAACTAATCTTTTTCTATATAAGTGGTGAAGTGATGATACACTGTTAAAAATCTGCTGCATTTTGTTGCAACGCACTCCGCCGCTTGTATATAATGTCTCTACTGCGACCTTTGAGAATGCTCCTTAATACAGTCAAGTAACCGTTTTCTATACAAGCGCTGGAGTGCGTAGCAAAAAAATGCAGCAGATTTTTAACAGTGTACACTGTTAAAAATCTGCTGCATTTTGCTGCAACGCCCTCCACCACTTGTATATAATATCTCTATTCCAACCAATGAGAAAGCGCCATTTCACGGCCAAGTAACCGTTTTCTATACAAGCAGGGGAGTGCGTTGCAGCAAAATGCAGCAGATTTTTAACAGTGTACAGCAAAAGTTTCAAATTTTTAACAGTGTAGTTGGGACAAAAGCGTCTGTAAAAGAAATATTTGGGAATGAAATGCTGTCACTCTCTTATAGAGGCAGCCAGGTATCGGTTATGAGTTTCAGATTCCTCGTCGAATTGCCACTGCTCATTTCTGATGCCATTACTACCTGTATAGGTATTAGAGTGTTGCTCTTTATCGATTGAAGCATAGTGCGATTTTTGCTAAAATCTTTCTTTTTCCTTTTTCTGAGTGAAGGGGGAGTACTTTTGACTGACTACACTAGAAAAGCATTTTACTATACATTAATATATGAAGTCATTTTGCTCATATATGGAAGCACTATGTCGCGCTCTTATGTATAAGGACACTTTACTTGATGGATTGTCACCTTTTGAAAGCCACTTTCGATGACCGTAGGATTCGATGCAGACTAAGATTTCATAAATGCGGTAGCTTTTCGAAGTGGCAGATCTTGTCTGAAGAAGTTACCATACAAAAAAAATCTTAAGATTCACAACGATACTAACCGATATTGTAAGTGGTTTCAGAAAAGTTGACAATCAAACAGTGACAAGTAAACTGAATACATCAGAACTTAGCAAAGTGCGTACATTAATATTGCATTGCAAAGAGCTATCGTGTGCCAGTACACATAATTATGTATTACGGTATGCATAACTAAAAAGTAGGAAATAAAATAAGCTTTTTAAGAAAAAAATATCAACCGACTTCAAAAAAGCGCTAAAAAGAATTAAATAATTCTTTAAAGTTCTCTAAGGCCAAAACGTTATCCAATAAGCACACATCGGATATTAGATACCGGCATAAAAAACGGTTAAATTTAATATGTATAATTTAATGTCCACCAAACATAGATTTTAGAGATAATATTATTTTACAAGAGATGAATTGACATATTTATGATTTATTTTATGAATATATACATATAAAAAGTAATGAATTACTTTTTGAAGTTGGTGCCAAACTCTATTTGATGTATATTAAGAATTGTAGCTAAATTATACCTAGTGCCATAATTAAAATGGGGATAATCATTATCGATTGTGATTGTTTGGCACCAACTTAAAAATGTAATTCATTACTTTTTATATGTATATATTCATAAAATAAATCATAAATATGTCAATTCATCTCTTGTAAAATAATATTATCTCTAAAATCTATGTTTGGTGGACATTAAATTATACATATTAAATTTAACCGTTTTTTATGCCGGTATCTAATATCCGATGTGTGCTTATTGGATAACGTTTTGGCCTTAGAGAACTTTAAAGAATTATTTAATTCTTTTTAGCGCTTTTTTGAAGTCGGTTGATATTTTTTTCTTAAAAAGCTTATTTTATTTTTTTTCATAATAAGATCAGGAATTTATACTTACTGAGAGAAAGGCGCAGAAAAAAATTAATAATATTAATTACTTTCTAATAAATTACATTAAATATTGCTATAAATTACATTCCGATACATATTGGTAAAACTTATAAAAATTTTGTACTGCACGTAATGAATTAAATTAGTGAAATAATTTATAAGGTATGTAAAAATTTGTATATGCAAAATTTGGTTTAAAATTTTTGAGTATATATTTCAAAATAAATAAATAAATAAATAAAATCTTCTTGGTTTTTATTTAAGCCCAAATGTAGTAAAATAAAATGGAATATTTTAATTTAACTCACATTATTAAATTCATCTTTATCAAAAATAACTTAAATAAGTTGCCCATTTTTGTTGTTTTTAAATTAAAAATATTTTATTTTATCCATTAAATTAATAAAAATTTATTAATTTTTATATGAATTCTTTTGTATATTTATTTTCTATTTTTATTTACCGAAATCATTTATATATTTAGGTAATTTTTAGCTAATGTTATTGGATACTAATTGGTACCAAAAGTTATCAGCAAATACTAGTTAATAATAGTATATTTTTCTCTCAATTTCTCTTTTATAAAGTATAAACTCAAAATTTTATTACGATTAATAAGATTCTCACGAGCTTCTTCAACTTAAACTTTTCTTGTTTGTTAAAAAGACTTTAAAATGTTAAATTTAAAAAATAGTAATAATTGTTTTTTTTTTTTTTTTTTTTTTTTTTTTTTTTTTTTTTTTTTAATCCAAACGACTTATTTTCTGATTTACATTTAAAATCATTTTTGCTCTCAAACGCATTAAAAGGGTGGGTTCTCTAAATGAAAAACTGCGCTGTGCTTGTTTATTATTTTAAAAAGGTAGAAAATATTGTTAAAACTGCTGTCAAAGATGGCACTTTGAACTGAATTTACAGAAGCGAGAAACCTGGGGAAAATGGTCCTATTCAATAATTATTATTTATAAATTAAATTATAATTAACTGAGAGAAAACTGAAAGCCTCTTAGACATACATCTTTTGAAAAGTCACTTCAGCGAGTTTCATGTTTACACCTTAAAAAAAGTCTGAAAATGTATCCGAAAAATTTCTGCAGCTGAGCTTGGGAAAGAGGGTGTTTTTTTCAAACCCCTTAAATAATATTAATTATTAAATATTATTTTTCTGTAATTTTTTTAATTTGCTTTACCGCATACTATTAAATCTGAAATAAATTTACCTTAAACTAACCAAATAATAATAATAATAATAATAATAATAATAATAATAATAATAATAATAATAATAATAATAATAATAATAATAATTAAAGATATGCCAATATTAACAGATGCTATTCGCAAATCAAGATAAAGTGTAAAGGGATTTTTAAGCTCTTGCATAACTTTTATCGCGGGCTTTGAGCGCGGCGACCGAATCTAGAAATTCCGTAACGAGAAAAAAAAATCTAAGTCTCCGGCTAACGGCGTTTCAGTTCGGTAGACTTCGGCACTTCGGCAGACTTCTCATTTTTCAATAAAAGAAACAATTTGGAAATTGCACGTGAAGCGTAGCAAATTAGGTGCGTTCGTACGATAACGAAGTTTTAAAAATGTTACTTTCATATATCAATCTCATAAAATTGTAAATAGTGAATTACAATTAAAACGCTCATCAAACAATGTTCTCCCTATACCATTATGTAATGGAATACTTTTGTGTGGCCTTGTAAATCAATAACAAATGTTCTTTGCACCAGTATATTATAATATGTACTTTATAGTTGCATATAAATTTTAAGTTCGCATGAGGTAACACGATTAAAATGCATTTGAAACATTTTTTCCCATTGACCGTAATGTAACGGAATACTTTTGATTGCCCCTGTAATTGATCTATGCATCCGATTTTCATAAAATTTGAAATAACTCGACAAAATTATGCAATAATTATGTATTTTAAATTTCAAACGTATAGAATATATTTGAAACTTTTTCCCCATTAATCATAATGTAATTGAATACTTTTGATTGCCCCTGTAATTGATCTATGCACACGATTATCAAAAAATTTGAAATAACTCGACAGAATTATGTAATAATTTCGTATTTTAAATTTCAAACGATTAAAATGCATTTGAAACTTTTTTCCCCATTGACCGTAATGTAATGGAATACTTTTGATTGCCCCTGTAATTGATCTATGCATCCGAGTTTCATAAAATTTGAAATGACTCGACAAAATTATGTAATAATTATGTATTTTAAATTTCAAACTATTCTGTTGGGTAGTTTTTGCGTAGTTATATGCGGACAGACAGACGGACAGACGGACGGACAGACGGACGGACTGAACGACCACTATAGGTGCTACGTATTATATAATTACGAATGCACCTAAAAAATTTGTTTCTTATCGGTCATCACGCTCAAACAATGTAACTTGAATTAATATCAAAGAAAAAGAAAAAAATTGAATTAATATCAAAGACAAAAAAAAATGTCTAACATTTGACATAATCTAATCAAATTAAATAAATACAAGAAATTTTAAAATCTAATTGAAATAATTCTAAAACAGAACACTGACTGCAAAATATTTACTAGTTTGGTGCTGCCAACTCTATTCACGAGGATGAAACACCAACGATTTTGGTTAGCAATTTCAAGAAGATAAATAGATTTTGTTCTTAAAAATTTTAACTTATCAAAACTATGAATTCAAGAGATTGTTTTTTTATCGTGTTTACGATTTATCTCTTTCTTTTTTCGTAACTAAACAATATTATAAATTTTTAATGCTAAAAAGCGTACACCTTAGAAAATAATAATGATAATAATAAGATAAAACAGCCAAACCTTTACAATTACAGTACATTTAATTCTGATAAATTGAATATTTAAAAACTGCATAAATAAAAAAATAATTATAATTGCATAAGTTGATGAAAAATGCTATGCAATAGCTTTATCGCGGCAGTCCCCGAGTACCACAGTTTTTTTTTTTTTTTTTTTTTAAACCAAGTTTTGAATAAAAAAATTATATTGAAGGACATATTGCATGTATTGAAGGACACGTATACACATATACTTAAATATAACTGTAATGTTAAAGGATATTAATTAAATATTTGGTATTAAAATATACATTTTTCCCAAACATTTTCTCTCTCCCTCATTTTTTTCTATACTTTGTTGAGTATTTTTATTGAGTCTTTTTATGTCAAATTCACTATTTAATGATGTCATATTATAAAATGAAATTTATATGGGTAGTTACAAAAGGAAATATGCAATTTTGTTTTTATTATTATTTTACTTATACCGCGAAGAATGTTTCGAACTTATGCATAAGAAGAAAAATGAAATGCAATGTTAATTTCAAAACAATTACGGGATTTATTTTTAGAAAATTGGCCCGTAGATGACACATATTTGTAGTGTGGGAGGAGCTTTCTTAATTTGTATATTCTGCAGAGTTAAATTCAGACTCTTTTTTCCGGGAGGGATTTCTGTGACCCCGGGAGGGTTTATTGAGTTCCATGGGAAATTGCACTTTTTGCACGTTGAAAACAAAAAATTTCAAATTCTTCGGACGAGGGCATCTTGCTGCTATTGTTATTTCTTTAATGTTTAATGGAATATATGCGTATTAATATTGATAATTTAAAAAGAGTACGCATATGTGCTATTAACATGAAATCTAAAACTTTCGGAAAATTCAAAGTTTTACACCAGATAGTATTTAAAATCACATTTTATATAAATTTACAGTGCATCTATGAATTTCGCAATATACGTAGATAGATGACTCGTGACAAGTCGTTTCTTAGACGGCTTAATTTAATTTAACAAGTTGGAAATTGCACCTTGAGCGTAGCAAATGAGGTACGTTCGTACTATAACGAAGGTTTAAAAATATTCACATCTTGCTGTTATAGTATACAGAAGTATACAGGAAATAACTTTTATTAAACCTTAGCAACGTATATCAATTTTATAACATGTAATTAATGAAATTTAAACACGTCTCAAACAATGTATTCTCGTATATCATTATGTAGTGTAATATTTTGTGTGGTCCTGCAAATTAATAATAAATATTCTTTGCATCACAGATTTACAGAACATATATTTTAGTATATATGTCTTAGATTCATGTCAATTCTATTACATTCGAAAGAGAGTAACATCGTATATTCGTAACCTTCTCGTTTTGGGTACACTGTTCACCCAGTGACTCTTCATTGTTTGTTACTTCTATTTTGATTTTTAATGCAAGATATGTATGCATATCAATAATAATAATAGTGATAAAATGTTGACTAAGGATATGTGATGTTGTTGCTCTTTATAAAACTTTCAGAAAAAACAATCTTCAATCAAACAACACACTAAAAAATATTTAAATCTAAGGTTTTTAATAATTCAATTCCTTTTTACATATTCTTCACCATTTAAAATATAAAGTATTCATGCAAAGTCGTTTCTTATTTAAACGACTTTTAATTAATATTAAAATTCAGTAGTCAAGTATATGTTTGAGTTTCAACACTGTTAATGAGCTATGCTAAAAAAGAGCAGGGGTGTTTTATAGCTATAGTAACCCCTCTTTATAACGTACATTCGGCTACTTCGCAGTGTTTTAGTTGAACCGCGATTTAATTTGCGGTTTCCTGATGAAAGATTATACGGAATAGACTGCAGCGTCTCATTACATACATTTTAACGACAGGAAATCTATTTTTCAACATTTGATTGATGCAGAAATTATTCCTGCTGTTCAAGGAGATAATCGTTCTATGGTTAAAATGGAGCAAGACGAAGAGGGAACATCTGACGAGGATTTACTATTTCCGATGCTGTTTTCTTTCCTTAAAAAACATTTAAAATTTTTGAAATTTCAATTCAAACATGCAACTGAAATGAAGTCAGGTCATTGTCGGTTTTTAATGTCCCGTGGCAAGGAAATTGTTAAAGAAAATAAATAAATACAACAATACTGAATTCTTGTATTCAGAAAATGTCAAATATCGAATATAATTTTAAAATTCTGCTGTATGAATACGATTTTGCATATTTAAAAAAATACCCTTTCTTTTGTGTCGAACGTATAGGCATTCAATGTTCTCGCGCTCTTCGCAATAAGGCCCCTCTCGGTATATTGCTCTTTTTTGCTTTAAATCTCCCAAGTATCACAGTACATTAAAACATTGCTAATTTTTCAAATTCCCACCGTAACATTTTATTATTTCCTTCAATAAAATTTCTTATCAAATTCTTCATGTAGTACTCCACTTTATCCCAAGAATTTAATTGAGATAAGAAAGGGAAAAGCGAACAAATATTTTAAATAAGGGGGAGGGGCTTAACTGCAATATTACAAATACACATTTTCACAGTCGTCCGGGAAATGTCACCTCTTAATTTGTTCAAGATGTAGTTGGTCGCTGCTAAACATCACAATCCACTGGGATAAACAAACTGAAGGTTTCTCCTCAAAAGAAATGAACACCATCTACATGTTGTTCGAAAAGTCCCACATATAATGTGAAAAACGTGTATTCTTAAATTATATTCTCAATACGGTTGCCTCCGCTGTCAAAATACTGCGTGAATACCTGTGTTAACTGCAGGCGATTGTTCATGTTCTCCAGAATGCAGGTAGCTAAAATTGGCGTTATAGTAAGGTACTCAACAGCAAACAAATAAAAAAAAAATAAGGAAACAGTTCTCCTTCATACGGACAAAAATACTAGAAGACCGATTCAATTTCTATAGTTTTCCAAAAATTAAGTAATAAGGCAAATTAAAGGAATTTTTTTGGACTGTTAAGTATAACATTACTTATTACAATAAGTTAAACAGATAGATGGAAAATATTTTAATTAATTAGGAAAACTTAATTACGTTACCTGCTGTTTTTTTTTTTTTTTTTTTTTTTTGTCTTTAAAAATTATACTAAATAAATTTATTATAAATATTAAATTTATACTTCACTGCGCGGATGATATCGCGTGTTCATTTTAATTTAGGAACTTTAAATAGATTTTAATTTAAAGATAACACTTCGCTTAACATAATGAACTAGAATCTTTTAATTATCTTCATTTAAAATATATTTATTTAATAATGAAATTTTAAAAAAGAAATTCTTTCACACATTTTTAAAAATAAAATTTTTACTGTTTAAAATTATTCTAAGATTTTAGTTCATTTTATGAAAAAGTATAATATTGATGCACACAGAAAATTTCAACCAATTATATTATCTGTAATGGTTTTTGAGAAATCATATATCGTACATGAAATATATCGACACAAAAAATATCGATACAAAAATATGATCGTCCAAATATGTCATACAAAAGAAAAGAAAGAAAAAAGAAGGTTACTAAATTAAGTTTTCCTAATTAACTTAAATATTTTTTCTTTAATCTTTTTTATTTGTTGTGACAAGTAATACAAGTACTATGCTTAACAGTCCAAAAAATGTCATTGCATTTGCTTCATTAATTAGCTTGTGAAAAGGTATGGAAATTGAATCTGTTTTTTAGTATTTTTGACTGGTCTAAACGGAACTGTATCCTTAATAAATCCTATGATGCGAGATTTTTGCTCCATTCTGTACTGACTAATCCTAATAGGTTTTTGAAATTATTTTTACATTATACAATTCTTCATTGTATTCTTAAAATAATAATAATGAGAACAGAGTTAATGTTATTTTTATGACTAGCCATAAATTTTCCTTTTTATGATACACCATCTTAAGCTAATAAATTAGAAACAAAATTTTTTTAAGTATAAAAATATTAAAAAAGAAAAAGTGTGATAAACAGGGGTGTGCGTGTTTGCGACTTGGTAGGGGGGGGGGTCTTTTTATACCAAATATTTAAATTATATTCTTTAATATACAAGTTACATTTAAGTATATCTGTGTACCTGTAATACAACATATGTATCATGAATAATTTTCTTTCCAAAAAACTATAAAAAAAATAAAAAGTAGCGGATTTTATTTTCATTGACGATATTGGCAAGTTTTTATTCATTCATTGTATTTAATTTATATATTTTTTGTTACTTAAAAGAAAATTTATTTTATATTTATTAATTTATAATATCATGCTGTAAATTGAAAAGAATACGGCTAGTCATGGAAAAATCATACATTATTAATTATTTAAAATTTCAAGAACTAGTTTTCTTTAATTATTTATTTTTACATCATTTTAAGAAACAAGAAAAGTTTAATGATAGACTTCCCTAAAATTTTATTTTCATAATAAGACTCGGAATTTGTATTTTATAAAAGAGAAAGGCGATTGAAAAAATTCATAATATTAATTGCTTTCTCATAGTTTTTGATATTATTTACATTCCAATGCATTTAGGTAAATCTTACTTTAATTTTGTATTGTACGTATTGAATTAGATTAATTGATAGGGTTTTTTTAATTGTAAAGGAAAAATTCTGATTAAATTTTTAATACCTATATAATTTGTAAAATAAATCATATGTTTTTTTAAGTCCTTATGGAGTAAAGAAAAGTACTATTTTAATCTTAGACACTTTTAAATAGAGCTACGCCAAAAATAATTTAAATAAATGGTGCCTTTTTTGTTTTTGTTTTTGTTTTTAAATTAAAAATAATTTATTTCCTGCATTAAATTAATAAAAACTTATTAATATCAATGACAATTGTCTTGCATTTTTTTTCCTTGCAGAAGTCATTTACATATTTAACTGAAATGTAACTAAATAATTGGTACCTAAAGTTATCAGAAAGTAATTGTTAATAATATTATTCTTTTTGTCTTCTTTTCTCCTTTGTTAAAGAGAAATTAAAATATCTTATTAAAAAGAGGCAAAAATAACATAAAAAACTCCTCTTTGAATTCTCAAGGATATATTTAAATCCAAACGGCATATTTTCTTACTCATTTTTAAACTATTTTTTGCTCTCAAATGCATCACAATGGCGGATTTTCTTATTTAGGAACTATATAATATGCCACGCTTGTCGAGTTTTTGATAAAAGCAGAAAATATTGCAAAATCAGCTGTCAATTTAGACATTTTGAACGAAATTGTCCGAAACAAAAGATCTGGGCACGAGAAAAAAAAAAGCCCGGACTGAGAAAATTATTGTCTATAAATCAAATTCCAATTAATGAAGCGAAAACTGAAAGCACCTCTTGTACATCTTTTCAAAATTCACACCAGAATGTGTCATGTTTTCACAACAAAAATGAGTCTGATAATGTATTCGAAAATTTTCAGTTGCTCATAGCTGCCAACTCTTCTGATTTTTTGGCCCGGAAAAATTTAACAGAAATTTTTGCCTTATTTAATCCGCAGATTACGGCGATTTGAAAAGGTAAAATTTACTCTAACATTTTTCCGGGCCAAAAAAGCGGAAGATGTTGGCAGCTATGGTTGCTGAACGTGGGAAAGTATTCTTTTAAATATATGCTTAAGTAATAATAATTATTAAATGGTAATTTTCTACGACCAGCCATAATTTTGAAAATTTATTCCATGGCATACTGGTAAATATGAAATAAATTTCCATTAAACTAAGTAGATAAATAAATAAATAGAAAATAAATAAAGCATGCCAATAATAATATATGTTATTCTTAAATCAAGATAAATTATAAAGAGATTTTTCTTCAGGTTTTCAGGAAAAAATTTATTCATCATACATAAATTGCAAGACAGATGCATACATATACTTATATATAACTGCAGAAGTTCAGCAGAATTAAAAACAAAGCAAAATTAATAATTCACAAAAATAAAAAATAAATAAAAAATAAAAATAAAAAAAGATTTCAGGCATTTTTTGTGCCAGAGCCATTTTGCACTTATAGGAGAATAAGCAACGATTTTTCGAAAAAAAAAAATTTCGTGAGAAAGCAGAAAATTCATAAGCTTCTTGTTTCGGATACACAATTCGATCAGCGACTCTACTTTCACTTATTATTTTTACTGTGATTTTTAATGCGAAACATTAATAACTAAAAAATATAAATAAATGATATAGTCCGGTAGCCGACCGTCGATTTTCCTATGTATCGAGTACAAGGACCGGACATACATCAAAATGTAGGTCTCAATGTGCACATTAAGAATATCACTGGCTGCCAGGTCCTATCCTGCCGGAACCCAAGGCAGCCGCACTTTTATGACGTCAATTTTGAGTGTTTACCAATGTATCGACTACAAGGACCAGACATACAACAAAATGTAGGTCTCAATGTGCACATTAAGAATATCACTGGCTGCCACATACATCAAAATGTAGGTCTCAATGTGCATATTCAGAATATCACTGGCTGCCAGATCCTATCCTGCCGGAACCCGGTGGCAGCCGCACATTTATGACGTCAATTTTGAGTGTTTACCTATGTCTCGAGTACAAGGACCAGACATATATCAAAATGTAGGTCTGAATGTACACATTAAGAATATCACTGGCTGCCAGGTCATATCCTTCCGGAACCCGGTTACAGCCGCTCTTTTATGACGTCAATTTTGAGTGTTTACCTATGTCATAAATGTGCAGCTGCCACCGGGTTCCGGCAGGATAGGACCTGGCAGCCAGTGATATTCTTAATGTGCACATTGAGACCTACATTTTGATTATGTCCGGTCCTTGTACTCGATACATAGGAAAATCGACGGTCGGCTCCGGGACTAATAAGTAAGCGGATGTCATTTTGACTGCCTATATAAATTATTAAGCAAAATAAAACTTTCACACCAGAAAAGATAAACTGCTAAAGTTATAAATATAACAAACCATGTTAATAAGAAGAGACGTGTTGATAATTCATTGTTCATGTGACGTTGTTCCTTTTGGGGCGACTCTTATTTTATTAATACTTAATACTATACTACATGTTCTGCCCGGTGTGTAGCGAAATTATTCTCTGGGGGATTCGCTCGCCAGACTCGGAAGGAGTAAGACGTGTTATATCCGTCTTCCCGTGTCTGTGCATAGTATTTATAGTGTGGGTGTGGCTTGTTTCCGTGCCTTTTTTCGCCCCACCAGTGGCCGAGAGGTTCTGACCTCTCAACTGGTAGACGGCAGGTGCTGGGTTCGAACCCAATCGCGGCTGTCGGCCTAACCGTTCGGAGTTTTCGTGGTTTTCTTCGAACCTTGCGTAAATACGGGTTAGGTTCCCTTAGAAAGACCCCCACGAAGGGCATTCCTCCCATGGTCCTATATCCCTAGCGTAGATAATCGGACGACAAAAATAAACCAAACCAATAAACCAAACCGTGCCTTTTTTCGGATTGGCTGAGCTGGATGACGTCGTCTGCCTTGTCTGAGAGCCTCTGCAGCATCTTAGACGGTGGACTGGTGGGAAGTAAAACCCAAGTTCCTATTGAGAAAGGTATCATATCTTTAAATAATATGTCTTTTTGTATTATGGGAAGATCTGGTATTCCAGATGTTAGAGATTTGTCGGAGTCTGATGTTGAAGCGCTCTTAAATAAGACGCTTGCTGATATTTTTGCTGCAAGATGCAAAATGGACAAATATAAGTTGATTTCTGAGCCATCTGAGGATGAGCTAAAAAAAATGTCTGAGCTTTTAGGGAAGATTTCCCTCTTAAATCAAGATTACGACACTATTTGTAAGGTCCGTACTGGAGATCTCTTCACGTACAAGTATCTTCTGCCAAAAGTTAGAAATGTTAATACTGTTTCGGCTAATGTTAATTCGGACGTTCCGATTTCCAACTCTAGCCAGTCGAGTGAGGTGGCTCCATCTGTTATTGCGGATGATATCCAAACTCTCTCGGCCAGTAAGAGAAGGTTTGAGGACGATTCCGAAATTCAAAATTCTACTCAATCCGAGCAGGAAAATTTCTCAGTAGTTAAAAGTAAAAAACAAAATAATTGTAATTTAAGAAATTACCCCAACCATTTGAAAAATGTTTCACTCGATACATTCATCTATCATTTTAAGCTAAATACCAGTTGTTTTATTGTGTATTATCCGTGCCACTGCTATAAATGACTTTATACATGCTGCAATTTGAAGGTACGGTTCGTTTAAGTTATATCACTCTATTGTCGCCAAGCATAAAAGTTGGCGACGAAAGAAACATTTCAAACTATTTAACATTGTTGGTGCAAAAGTAATCATTATTAAAATACAGCTTTGGCATATACTGTTATACTTGTAAGACTTTGGCATATATTGTTTGATTTTACAGAGCAGAATTTTGGTGATGGAGGTTTTAAACCAAAATCGATCGCAGCACATGCATCTGTGAATGGGTCCATCAGACATCGAATCAAAAAAGTTTTTTCCCAGTTTTTCCCAAGCCGATTGCTTTTTAGTTTTCTTTTTAGGTGGTGGAAAATCAAGAGTAATAGCTATAACATTTTCCGGCTTGTTAGAATCACTATTGGCACTCAAATTTTCCTGGTTAGAACCGACCGATAGTAAAACGCCATGGCTAGTGGATTGGTCGCCCTGGCGACATGATGTTTTACAATTAATCGGTTCGGCATTAAATTGCTTCCTTTTTCGTGATCGCCTTTCAACACGTAATTGGTTTTCAGCGGCTCAATAATCTTTTGATTTTATCATTTTCTGCATTGAAAGACGTTTTTGCGCCAAACCAAATACAGTATTACTCAGTTATCCCGTCGACCAATTTCGCCAAATGATACGAATCGCCAAACTAATAAGCAACTTATACATGTTGACTGTGTTTAATATCATTGAATGCGATATTCACGTTCATTCATTTCTTTGGCTTCGGCTTTTTCCGTATCTGTTAATTTCCGTCTACCCATTTTTAAA
Organism: Maratus speculifer; assembly: GCA_964019185.1. Classification (NCBI taxonomy): domain Eukaryota; kingdom Metazoa; phylum Arthropoda; class Arachnida; order Araneae; family Salticidae; genus Maratus; species Maratus speculifer. Next base: position 34,842,520 of record CAXHSM010001376.1, read on the forward strand.
TTTGTTAGTTTTCTCCTTTATTACAATGATTTTAACCATTTTAATTTACTATTCAAATAAAAATTCTTCTAAAAGTAAAGAATTTAATTTAAATTCAAATAAAAATTCTTCTAAAAATAAAGAATTTAATTTAAATTCAAAAGTGGTAACATCATTCAAAAGTGGTAACATCATTCAAAAGTGGTAACATCATCGGGTCCATTCTCCCGAAAACAACAACCATTTTTCAAATGGTTAAAAAGTAAAAAATTGTCTAAAGTTAATGATAATAATTTAGTAAATTCTACTGATTCTACATATATGGAAGTGACTGAAAATGAACCAAAGGGTTCACAAAAGCAAAATTCTAGGGTTCCCCCTTTCAAAATTATCCCTCCAGATAACTGGACAGAACTTATCTTTCAGATTAAAATAATTGTACCCACGGCCACTTCTAAATTAAAAGGTAAATTCCTTAATATTAAGGTCGATAACTCAGAAGGTTATCGGCAAGTTCAGAGCTTATTACTCAACTTGAAAATTCATTTTCAATCGTATCTTTTGGAAGATGCAAAACCACTTAAGGTGGTTCTTCGGGGACTTCCCGTCAACACGGCAGTCCAAGTTCATCAGGCCCTAGAATTTGAAGAATTCTCGGACTTCACGGTGACCCAAATGTACAGAGGTCCCGTGAGTAACAAAAGATATATGCCCCTTTTTTACATTTCGATCTCTAAACAAGCCGATGTTGACCGCATCTTCCAAATTACTGAAATTATGGATACTGAGGTCAGTTTTGAAAAATATCGCGGGCAAAAAGGTCCCTCACAGTGTCATAATTGTCAGGGATTTTTCCATTCATCAATTTCGTGCAATTTACCATCGAAATGTCTTAAATGTGCCAGTGCACATAAGACGAAAGAATGCGTAAAATCTTTTGACACGCCCTGTCGATGCTGTCACTGTGGCGGTGATCACCCTGCGAATTTTAGGAATTGTCCAAAGTTCCCTAAAACAACCCCCCCTAAGAAAGGCAAAAACTTAAACTCTAATTCAAATGTTATTCCAAAACCAAAGGCCAACACTAAAACTGTTGTTTCTGTAAATTCTAATCGCTCTTTTTCCAACAGGAAAGCTGAAAATTCCCTGTCTTTCAGGGAAGCTGCTATTGGACAAAAGGTTGCTCCACCCCCCACCCCTTCTGTTCCTCAAAATTCAAATTCGGCCCCAGAAAAGGATGCATTTTCGATCGCCGAGTTCATTACAAATTTATTTCTCTTTTTTGATAGATATGGTGAAGTTACTGTTTTGACTGCTTTTAATAAAGTCCTCCCGGAACTGCGCAAAGCATCCACGCAGATTGACCGGGTCAGCATTCTTCTAAATTATATTTACTCTGTTTCTAAAACTGTTTAGGTAGCGCCATCCATTGATGGTTGCATCCCCATTTTCGATTTATCTTTCCTATCGTCATGTTCCCAGCTACTAGTAATTTGGACACCTTCTCTATTGGTATATTTAATGCCAATGGACTAAAAAGACAGGCTACTGAATTCAGCGCTTGGGTTTATAGTAACAATTTAGACATCGTTTTGGTCAGTGAGACTCACTTTTCCCAGGGAAATATCTCCAGAATTGCCAACTACGAGTTATTCAATGTTGACAGGGCTCGTAGGGGCGATAACTCCCGAAGCTTTGGCGGCACTGCAATTTATGTTAAAAGAGGATTTAATGCTACTTTTATTAATATTCCCCCTACAAATTGTATTGAAGTTACTCCTATTGTCTTGGACTTCCCCAATATTCCAAAACTTCTTATAGCAGCCATTTATGTACCACCTTTAAATGATAGAAATCTGCTGGAGCAAGACTTATCCCGGCTCACTAATACTTTTCCAAATTTTATTCTTGCGGGTGATTTTAATGCTACTCATCCCTCTTGGCACTGTAGATCTACAAATGGGTTTGGAACCAAACTCAGGAAATGAGTGAATCAAAATTTTGCGCAAATTATAGCGCCCCCCTCACCCACTTTCCCTTTTTCTAATAATTACTTGGACTTAGCGATCACCCGCAATTTTCCTTATCCTTACTGCATTCAAACGCAGAACGAGTTGAGTTCGGACCACTTGCCGGTTCTTCTCCGGTACCAAGTTGACTCTTACAACCTCGATCTTGGCAAGCAAATTCATACTAGATGGGAAGATTTCAAATTCCTACTTGAACAGCGTGAAACTCCGCCCACTCTGCCGGAAACGAAAGAGCAGGCGGAACTTGCCATCAGTCAACTTGGTGACGTCTTGAGAGATACATTCGAGCAGTGTTCTCAGCCGAGAAAAACCACTGCTGCATTTCTCAGACTACCGGAGGAGGTCAGGCAATTGATAACCGAGCGAAATCGTGCTCGCAGGATATGGCAGATCTATCGCACGCAATATTTTAGGACCCAGTTAAATCATCTTAATAGAAAAATTAAGGCTGCTATCTCCAAGTTTAGACACGAACGCTGGAACACTTTTGTCGAATCTCTTTCGACTGAAGACAACACCATTTGGAAGGCTGCTTCCCGCATTCGTAGGACACAAACACACATTCCGGCCATCAGATGCCCAAATGGCATGGCTTATACTAACACTGAAAAGGCCGAAGCAATTGCTGAAAGTCTTAGAAGTCAGTTTACACCTAATGCTGGTATGGACAACCCCAGGGTTGCAACTGTGTTGGAGACCACAGTCCAAAATTTCTTAAACAAAAACACACCAAACACGCTACCCCCGGCCACGCCTACCGAGGTACGGGAGTACATCTCAGGCTTAAAAAAGAATAAGTCTCCGGGTGAGGACCGCATTTCTAATAATATGCTTATTAACTTACCTAACAAATTTATTCTTTATATTGTTCTTTTAATTAATTGCATGATGTCTTTAAATGTTTTCCCTGATTGCTGGAAAAAGGCTATTGTCGTTCCCCTACTGAAAAGTGGGGCGGAGGACAGCCACGCCCCAACCAGCTTTCGACCTATCTCTTTACTCTCATGTTTATCTAAAGTTTATGAATATGTTCTCGTCAACCGCCTGAAGGAGTTCTTAAACTCTAACGACGTGCTGATTCCGGAGCAATTCGGATTTAGAGCACGTCACTCAACAACCCATCAGATTTGGAGAGTTTCTGAACTCATTCATGACGGTTTCACGTCCGGCGGTGTGACGGGAGCAATTTTTCTAGATATCCAAAAGGCTTTTGATAAAGTCTGGCATATCGCTCTTCTTTTTAAACTAATCAAACTAAAAGTTCCTGCCCAACTAATTAAAATCTATGCAGACTACTTTAAAAATAGATCCTTCTCTGTTAGAGTAGGAAGTTCCTACTCTAACTCTAAACCAATTTCTAGCTCTGTACCACAAGGTTCCCTGAGCGGTCCCACTCTCTTCAATGTCTTTATTAACGACATTCCTAAAGAGCCTGACATCGACTTAGCGATTTTCGCCGATGACACAGCCATGCTATACAAACACAAACAAGCACAAAGAGTGTTCTCTAAACTTCAAAATTATTTGAATATACTTTCGGCTTGGTTTAAAAAATGGAAAATTAAAGTGAATAGTGCCAAAAGTGCCGCCATTCTTTTCACCAACCAACGTTCAAACCCCATTGCTAATTTAAATTTCAAACTGAATGACGAACCAATTCCCTGGAGGTCAGATTATAAGTACCTAGGCATTCACCTAGATTCTAAATTAACATGGCGTACGCACATCACAGAAACTCTGGATCGTGCGAACCGCGCCGTGGGCTCCCTAAATCCCCTCTTGGCTTGGAACAGCCCCCTGTCTATGAAAAATAAATTGTTACTATATAAATCCATGATCAGACCGATCATAACTTATGGTTCGGTTGTGTATGGAAGTGCAGTCAAAACTAGACTTGATAAAGTTCAAACTTTTCAGAATAAGCTTCTTCGTAGGTTTACCAAAGCAACCCGTTATGTCCGCAATGACGTCATTCATCGTGACCTTAAAATTAAACCGATTTTTGCGGAAATCAAGAAACTTACAATGAAGTTTCACAGGTCTGTCCCTGCCATGCGGAATCCTGCTTTAAATGCCATTAGGCGTTATGATGGAACAGTGGGGAAAAACCGGAAACGGCCCCTCGCTATACTTGCACGGGATGATAACTTCATCCCATGCTCCAAAACATCCAGAAGGAATCCTTCTGCCGTCACTTAAAGCAGAATTCCCGGGAAAAATTTATATTTTCCCTAGTTTGAAAGAAATTTTCAACTAGAATTTGATTACCCCTGACGTCATGCAGCATTCTGTAGTATTGTACAGTCGCGTATTTCAGTTTTCCTAATTAATTGTTACTTTAAATTTTTTGTTACTCGTTTTATTATTTCGGATGCCCTTTACTTTCTTTTAAATATTTTTTAATTGTAATTGGGTACTCTATCTTTCTCAAAATTTCAGTTGTTTACGAAGTCACTTCCAACTTTGAGGATAGGCACGCCTTCCTCATATTCCTATTGGCCAATGAGGTGCTTGTTCACTGTACCTCGGCTATTTAAGACCTTTTCTTCCCCTTTTTGGCTCATTCTACCCTCGACCGCTGGTGTGTGAGGATCTCGCCACTGGCAATGGTCGCCAAATTCTCTAGTCACAGCTAAAGCTTATTTCAGAGTTCAGTTTTTAATTATTTTACAAAATTTTATTTTCCCCCTTTTAGACCAGGCATGAACCGAAGAACTTGTTTACTGGAGTTGTGGACCTGCGCGAGCGTAGTGTGTACAGGAACTTCGTTTGGTAGTGCGGTCCAGGTGGCCGATAACATATGCCAGTAAAACGCGCGACCTGTGCCGCTATGTTAGCCGATGGGAAACTTCGAAGGTGAACGAGTTTCAGGTGATTGTCACCAAAATTAGTGAGCTATGTGGCCCCCTTTTTTTTGGTTCTTAGAGTTAGTCGTGGGCTGGGATACCTTATGCTATGCCTTTTCTGTGCTTCTTGGTACCATACTGCCTTTTCACTCTGCGTTTTTTGCCGACGCCAGTCGGTGAAATGACATCGAAGTATGGGGCAACCAAACTCGTTTGGATGCCACATGCGCCCCTTCTTTTGGAGGTTATATTTAACCTCGTGCTTCCAGCTCTGGAATAATCTTCGGATTTCCACCAGAGACTCTAAATTATACTTTTTGACCGTGTTTGCTTCGAAATTCATCTTTTTATGTTCATTTCCTTATATTTAGTTGGAGGTTACGCGCAATGGACTCACATTGTGTTGGCACTCCGTAAGCACCGCGATGTCATGTCATGTCGGTGTGTAGCTAAGTTGTTTCTATTCGAAACATTGACGTCTAATACCTGGACTAAGAAATGGCAACCTTTCTTGAATCCAACATTGCCTACCCACCAGCACGTGATGGTGGGTAGCAATGTGCGCCAAACCGGTTATTCTCCCTCCAAAAACTGTCATTGGAATTTCCGCACCCACCAGTAGCTTATACTTCGTCTGCGTTGATAGAGCTTCACGGTACACCGCCAAAGGGATCACCGCCAAAAAATGTCACCCTTTTGGCGATAAAACCTCGGTCCTTCCAGCTTCAAGTATTTCGGAAGAGAACAAAGGGATCCTTTATCTAGTTGTTATTTCTGATCTATGCTTCGAAACGACTTAGATATATTTACTTAAACCCAGGAGGACAGCCATGGGGATGATAGATCCAGAATAGTGTTGGGTAGGACACGGAAAATTCATGACGTTTTTATGAGATGTAACCAAAACAAAAACCCCTCCCACACTAATAAGCAAGTGCGGTCTACTGGCGAATCTTTAAAAATAGATCATGCTGGGATTTTTAAATTAATTTTATTTATTTATTTATTTTATTTTATTTATTTTATTTATTTATTTATTTATTTATTTTTTTTGGCGTTAATGAAATGAAAACATTCTTCACTATACACTTAAAATAATAATAATAAATAGTATACATTCTTTCTGTGTCTACCCATAAATTTTTAATTACTTAAATGATAATACTAATAAATATAAATACTAATAATAAACTATCAACTACATTCAAATACCTTTATTCTAATCTTACTTAATTATTTAAATAATAATACTAAGTATAAATAATAATAATAAATGATAAACTTAAAAAAATAGACAGATTTATACAAACGTATTTCTAAAAGAATTATCTTAACCATCTTTATTAATTTATAAGAGAAGATAAATTATTTTTCATATAAAAAAAAGCTACAAAAATGTAATTTTTTTAAAATTAATTTATATTAATATATTTAAATGCGCATTACATAAAAAGATATTATACTCTTATAATTAGGCTTTAAAAATAGTAAAAACGTTTGTTTTTAAATATATTTAAAAATTTGAATAAGGCTTAACTAAAATTATTGGAAAGTATATATTATATAGTTTTCTCTCCTTCTTTTTTTTATTAAGTATAAATTCAAAAAATTACAATAAAAATAAGATCCTAGTGGGTTTTTGAAATGGAACTTTTCTTCTTTATCAACAAGATGCTAAAATAAAAAAAAATAATAATAAAAGATCTTATTTGAATTCTTACATAATAATAATAATTGATCATGATTTTTCTGTTAAAGCTTGACATTATAAATTAGTAATTCAAAAATAAATAAATAAATAAATAAAAAATAAAATAAAATAAAAAAGATCTCTTTAAATGAAAAAAATAAAACAAATCAATAAAATATGGTAATTATTAACAGGTATTAATCTAAAAAATCTAAAGTTTTTTTTCCAGATTTTTAGGGAAAAAGCTTTTATGCATACATTATATTGCAATACATCTATACAAGTATACTGGGATATAACGAAAAAGGTATAAATGAAATATTTGACATTAAAGTCTCTCTCTCTCTCTCTCTCTCTCTCTCTTTTTTTATAGAATTTTTATACAAATTCATTAGTTTTATGATGTCATATCATAAAGTGAAATTTTTATGGATAGTCACAGAAAGAATTATATTATTATTATAGAGAGGAGAGATAGATATGGAGATGTAAATATTTAATTATTGCAAAAATATTTATATGGTAAGGAGGCAATTATCATACCTTTAAAATGAAGATTTTTATGAGATAATGTGATATAAACATTATTGAGATCAGAAAGGAAGCTTATATTTTTCAAAAATTAAAAACTATATATAAGTGATGAAACATGAATGTTATCGAAAACAAAGCATATTTATTGATAGAACACATAAAAAGAGATAAAAAAAAGAAAAACACTCAAAATAAAGAATATATATACAAGAATTTGCTGCAGCAAACTTACTAGTAACCTCTAGATTAAATTCGTGAAGTTGATATTTTACATGATGAAATCAGAATTGTGTTTTCTTTGGCAACTATATTATTTTGCCTCACTTAGGCTTTGTACCATGTGCTGCTAGATTGTGGCAGTGATTTTATTTCTTTTTCGATCATTAGATCTTATCAGTCAATTTGACTGATCTTTGGCTAAAACAATTGTATGCACCACGCTGCTTTTTATATCACTTATATTTTTGAACTAGATCGATATTTAAGACCATCATGGCCTGGATCACTATTTTGTGATTACGCTTTCTTGAGGGCACACACGATCACAAACAGGTAGGCGAAGAACATATAGCCTGTTAGTCGACACCACACTTATTTCCCTTATGGGACTTTTTTATTAGCACTATTTTCTTTTTAGATGATGTCGATATTTCAGATGATGGCGATCATTTTTATATAGAGAAGATACACAAACAATCACATTGGAGACACAGAAGGTACTCAGCCGGTCAGTCAGCACTACAGTCTAAACTCTTGGGAGATCATCTTCTTAACGTAATATAGAAGCAAAAAAAAAGATTCATACTTGAAGAATTAACTTACAAAATATAGAAAATCACCAGCCCACGCTGCAGAAAAGGCTTTTTTTTACCTAAACTGCAGCGCGGCTTTTTCGCGTAAAACTCGTAGCTTGCCGCTTTTTCAACTGTTGCCAAAAGGCGTTGAGAAGAAGTGAGGGAGAAAAAGTAATTTTCTACCGTGAATGATTCTTCTCTGTTTCTCCCCACGCTGGAGTGGAATTCACGTGTTTTCTCTCTCTTGCGATTTTCGTATTGGCTGTGGGAGAAATGAAGTGTTTATTTTTATGATGCGTTTGCTCTGCCGATTGGTTTCGAGTTCTCGCCACTTGTTTACTATATGTAGAGACCTTTCTCTCTACATTTCCTCCCCCCAACAGGAGAGAAGCAGCACATAGGATGAAAATCAGAAAATTATTGAATAGTGCCAACAAAAAGAAAAACTTTAAAGTTTTTGAGCTGCATTCATATTTTGATGAAAGTCACTTGTGCCTTACAATGAAAATTTATGTACATACATAGATACAATACAAAAAGAAGAAAAATATCTTTACACATAACTAAGAAATAAGTTTGCATTCTTACCAACAAATTGCATGAAAATATTTTTTATATGCCACATTCATTCAGTTAAGAAATCATGAGAAATGATAAGTATTACATTTTGCACTTAAAGAAATTTTACACAAATTGTGCAGAGAGCAAAATACCCCAAAGTGACTCAAAAACAGAGATTTGGTTTTAAGAAGTGAAGATTATAATGAAATAATAAAAATTACTTTAGAAATTGACTAACAGAAGAAATTTCTTAATATTTCAAATGAAATTTACTGAAATATGCTGGTCAAACTATTAACTTAAGAGAGAACTTAATTGCAAAAAAAAATTAACAAATTATCTTTTAAAATTTTAATCTTTGAACAGAAAGTTAACTTAATACTTAGAAAACATGAGTTAAAGTTATATGAAGAGAATTTTAAGTTATAAAATTTTCTACGAAAATTTATACTTAATTTATACTTATAAGTATTTATAGCTAGCCTTTTTTTTTTTTTTTTTTTTTTAAACATATATCTTTAAACTCAATCTTTTAACAGAATTGTCAACTAGTAAGACCTATCCATTTAGGTGTTAAACATCTTTGAGAAAATGTATCATCATAACAACCTAGAAATTAATACAACTGTCCTAACCTAACGGACCAGCCAGCTTAAGCCAGAAAAAGATAAAAAAAAATAATGACGTCTCACTATCTTAATACCTACAGATGTATAGTTTACCAGGAAGCATAGATACAAATTTTTGATGATAAAGATGTTAGGAAAATTGAGAGATTTTTAAATGAGCAAAGAAATACTAAATTGACAATATTGAAATTTAAAATTAATTACCAAATTAACATTTATATACAATTTTGAATGTTAGGTCTTAGAGGTTTTTGCAAAAAGAGTTTACTAACATGTAATTTCTTTTCAACAGTTTGATTATTAAATATTCTAGACACAATATAATTATCATTACGAACAATTTTAATTATTTCCCAAGGACCAATGTATTTTTCAGTTAATGAGCCAGAATGTCTGAAATTTTCAGTAAAAACTTTATCACCTATCTTTAATTTCGGTTTTGCTCTCCCCTTTGTATTTTTATTGTACACAGCAAAATATTGATCCTCATTTTTTGAAATCTGTTGCCTCATCTCTTCTAACAATTTTTTAATATTTTCTTGATAAGCCTGAAAACTTTCAACAAATTTTGGTTCATTTATGGAATCAAGTGGAATGTTTAGAGATCTGCCAAAGAAGATTTCAGCCGGAGTATACTGAGTGGCTGTGTGTACTGAATTATTGTAATGAAGTTTAAATTTTAGCAAATTGTTAGACCAATCCAGAACATTGTTAGACATAGCAGCCAAACTTTCCTTCATAGTTCGGTGAACCCGTTCAATTAATCCATTTGATTGCGGGAAATATATGGATGATTTCCTGTGATCTATGCCTAAATTTTCTAAGAAATTGTTAAGTTCATCTGAGATTAGATTTGGCCCATTGTCTGACTGCACAATTTTTGCAATTCCATATCTAGCAAAGTATTCATTAAGGCATTTTATAATAGTTGCAGATTTTACATTGGCTAAAGGAATAGCCTCTAAAAACCGTGAATAATGATCTACGATTGTTAGTATAAAAAACTTTCCATCAATAGATCTTGGCAACTTGCCTACAATGTCAATTGCTAATTTTTCACCTGGTGCTAAATCTCTTTTTTCAATATGCCTAGAAGTGGTATGTTTAGGTTTGGATTTGTTTGATAAACATTGCGCACAATTTTCACAAAAACTTTTTGTATCTGAAAACATTCCTTTCCAGTAAAATTTTTTGTTAACTAAATCATAAGTTTTTTTTGTACCAAAATGTGGTGAATGAGCAATCTCTAAGCAACTTTTTATTAAAGTTTTTGGAATGACTATCTTATTTATGATTGAATTAGTTTTATTTTTGTATTTGTACATCAGCAGTTGAGTGTGAGAGTCAATAAAAAAATTTGTTTTAGTTTTACTGTCATCATTATTAATTTTTTCTATTATGTCTTTGATTTCATTGTCTTGAATTTGTGAAATTTTTATGTTACTTTGAGTGAGAGATTTGTCTATGGCAAAAATATTAATGTTGTTTACATTATATTTTTCAACTTCCATTCGAGACAAAAAATCAGCAGGGTTCTGTTTTCCTGCAATGTGAGTTATATCATATTGAAATTGCCCAAGATATAGTAACCACCTAGCTACTATATCAGGTTGCTTATCCAGCTGAGCATGATATGTTAGTGTTTTAGCATCCGTGAGAATTGTGAATTTTTTACCATATAAATATTCATAGAAATGCCTGCAAGCTGCAAAAATGGCCAAAAGTTCTCTACGAATTGATGGATATCTTGACTCAGCTTGTGAAAGCTGTCTTGAAAAAAATTCAATAGGGAAGAATTTGTCGTCATATTTTTGCATAAGAATGCCACAAATGGATATTTTTGATGCATCAGTAACCAAATACAATTCTTTATTCTCATCCAGTTGTTTAAGAGTAGGTTTACTGAGTAATTCGTCTTGAATTTTATTAAAAGAATTTTGACAGGCTTCCGACCAAATAAAAGGTGTGTCTTTACGTGTTAATGCCACAATTGGTTGTACAATCTCTGCATAATTGTAAATCATATGCCTGAAAAAATTATTCATACCCAGAAATGCTTGAACCTGTTTTAAATTTTTTGGGACTGGAAATTGTGTCACTTTATTTATGTTGTTATCAGAAGGTGAAAAACCTTCTTGATTAATTTTGAAACCTAAATAAACAATTTCTGATTTACAAATTTGAACTTTTTGTGGATCAAGAGTTAAATTAAATTTTGATAATCTGTCGAACACAGTTTGAAGCAGATTTAAAAGTTTATCCATATCATTTTCTGCCACGATAATGTCATCAAGGTAAAATTGTATGTTGCTACCTACAAGATCACTAATGCATTTAGTCAAAAGAGTGTGGAAATAAGATGTTGAGTTACGACTTCCAAAAAATAATCTGGTAGGCATAAAATTTCCAAGCTCGCAGCAAAATGCAAGTTTAGGTTTGTCACAATCCTGTAGTTTAATTTGAAAAAAGGCTGATTTCAGATCCAAAACACAATAGTATTTTTTACCCGCAATTTGATGAAGAATTTCTGAAATCTTTGGTAAACAAATTTGAAATGATTCTGTTATAGAATTCAATAAGCGATAGTCCACAACCATGCGAAAATTTTGCTCTTTAGACTTATCTGTAGATTTCTTTTCAACAAATATTACAGGGAAATTGTAATTTGAAACTGATGGTTCAATTATTCCTGCATCTAAGAGCTCATTTATTTCTTTTTTGGCAAATTTTTTTGCAATTTTTGGAATTGGATATGGACGTGTTTGAATGGGAAAATTATGAAGTAGTTTGAATTCAGGAACCACAGCATCTGTCGAACCCAAAGTCTTGTATCTTTTGGAAAAGACTTGTGAGTTGTTCATTAGCATAGAAATTACTTTGCTTTTATCATTTTCATTTAAATGCCCTAAATCAAAATCATCAACTTTAAGATCATCTTTTCTGAGTTTTTGAATTTCTGACAAATTTAAAGTATTCACCTGCAAAACTTCAGAATTGCTGGGCTCAATAATATTAGTATTGTCGAATATTTGTAAAGTGCCAATTTTTAGTTGTTTTCTGATATTAATTATTTTATTCGAGTTATTTTCCACAATGGTGTATATAAATTTTTTGTCTACAACATTGTTTACAGATTCAGAAATTAAGTAATTTAATTTTGTTTTAACTGGTATGAGATTTACTTCTTTACTTTCAGCAAAGCATTTTGGAATGTGAAGTTTAATAATTGAAAAAGAATTAGGAAGAATTTTTACATTATTTACAGATTTAGCATAATTAACTTTATCTTCTGACTTTATAATGTTATTTGAAACTAATTTAGGAGATGATTCATAAAATTTGAATTTTTTGCCATTCATGATTAGCTGCTTGTTTTCGACATCCATGAGAATTTTATTTCTCTGTAAGAAATCATACCCCAGGATAATCTTGTATTTGCATTGCCAATCATTTGGAGTAACAAAAAATTGATTTTCGAACCAACATTTGTCAATTTTGAATTTTATGTTTACTGCAGATAAATAGGGTATAGAAGTGTTATTCAGTGTGTTAATTCTGACAGATCTGGATAAATATTCAACTTTACAGTGTTCTTTTATGATTTGTAGTACATTGTTTTGAATCAAGCTCAGATTTGCACCTGAATCTAACAAAGAAAGAACTTCTTCCTGACCAAAATTCAAAGTTATTATCGGTAAATCTGCTTGTTTCTGACTACACGACATAACATATAAATTATCTTGCTCATTAGTCTGAGTCTCAATTGAGTTAAAAGCTTTTTCATTGTTGATATTATTAGTGGTCAAGGATTTGTTTATTGAAGTTAATTTTGCATTGCCTGAATTATTTTTTACTTTTTTGTCTGATGTTTTGTGTTGTGGTAGAGATTTCTTTTTGATATGTGATTTTCTTTTGAATTTAGGTTTCAATTTTGAATTGTTTTTTTTACATGGGGAAATCTTTTTTCTGTTTTGGGTTTTTATGTTTGATTTGTTAGTACAGTAAGAATCCATCAATAGTCATTCATCAGTGGCATTTTGATTTCTGAACCTTCTTCGAGAGGAATTACCTCTGAAATTTCTTTGAGAAGGATTGCCCCGAGAATTACCCCTGAAATTTCCTCTGAAATTCCTGTATTGCTTGTTTACTCTATTTTGAGCAAATTGTGTCTTATTTTGTGTGGCATTTCTGACTTCAGGAAAATACCAGCATTCGATGGTTAAGTGTGGTTTACCACAAATCAAACAAACATTGATATTTTTAGTGTCTTTAGATTTTGTTTCCTGATCCGAGTTAAGACTTGTTATGTTGTTTACATTTTTTGTAAGTGTAAGTTCTTGAATTTTGTCAGATAATTCTTGGATCTTAGCATTTGTCTGCACCTGTGAATCTAATAGTGTAGTTAATTCAAAAGATACTGTGTTGTTGACATTCATGTCAGGATCTTTGAATGCATTTTCTACATTGATTGCAAAGTTTAATGCTGACTCAAAATCTTGTGGGTTTTGTTTTTTTACTTCAATTCTAATGTCTGAACGAAGAGCCTCTAAGAATTTATTCAACTTTAATTTTTGAGCCAAGTCTACAATGTCTGCATTTGCATTATCGCCTATGTTTAGATATTCATTTGCAGCATTTTCAATTTTTTCTGCTAAATGTTTAACTGTCTGACCTTGCTCCTGGAAAATAGATGAGAAATTTTGTTGTTTCTCTGCAAATGATATAGTTTTAGAGAATTTTTTTGTCAAATTTTGTTTCAAAAGATCAAAATCATTTATCTTAGATGCAACAGGGTCATTTGCGATATATTTTAGAGCCTGGTCCTTACAGTGAAGTTTAAGCACAACTAATTTTCTTTTTTGATCCCAGTTTTCCAAATCGGCCAAATTCTCTATTTGCTGGATAAAGAATTTAAAATTTTCGCCCTGGGAACCTGAAAAATCTGGTAATGAATTTGCCAAGCTCACCTGTTGTACATTATTTCGCCTCATTTTTAGATAGTATAAATTATCAAAAATTCTAACTAATCTTTAAATTCAAATATTTCCTCAAATTTTTGGATTATATTTAATTTAAAACAAATATGTTTACTGCATATATTATTGACAAATGATACCCAACATGAACAAAATCACAATGAAAATTATAAATAATGATAAAAATTGAGCATTAAAAATGGTATTTTGACTCACTTCAATTTTTAAAATAATTCATTATAGAAGATACTTATTAATGTAACTACTAAATATGAATATAAATATTATAAGAAAAATATATGCACATATCAAAATCATAAATCAGTAAAATATTAAATCAATAAAATCATAAAAATTCATTCTCAAAATTTTGAAGTTTGTTATTATTATTATTTAAATTACACTTTTAAAGAATTTAAGAAAGAAGAAAAATGTTTTTAAAAGAATTAAACCAAGATTCGAGACCTTTGAAAAAAGATAAATAAAAAAAATTTCTTTTGTCACGACACCATTTTATATAGAGAGGAGAGATAGATATGGAGATGTAAATATTTAATTATTGCAAAAATATTTATATGGTAAGGAGGCAATTATCATACCTTTAAAATGAAGATTTATATGAGATAATGTGATATAAACATTATTGAGATCAGAAAGGAAGCTTATATTTTTCAAAAATTAAAAACTATATATAAGTGATGAAACATGAATGTTATCGAAAACAAAGCATATTTATTGATAGAACACATAAAAAGAGATAAAAAAAAGAAAAACACTCAAAATAAAGAATATATATACAAGAATTTGCTGCAGCAAACTTACTAGTAACCTCTAGATTAAATTCGTGAAGTTGATATTTTACATGATGAAATCAGAATTGTGTTTTCTTTGGCAACTATATTATTTTGCCTCACTTAGGCTTTGTACCATGTGCTGCTAGATTGTGGCAGTGATTTTATTTCTTTTTCGATCATTAGATCTTATCAGTCAATTTGACTGATCTTTGGCTAAAACAATTGTATGCACCACGCTGCTTTTTATATCACTTATATTTTTGAACTAGATCGATATTTAAGACCATCATGGCCTGGATCACTATTTTGTGATTACGCTTTCTTGAGGGCACACACGATCACAAACAGGTAGGCGAAGAACATATAGCCTGTTAGTCGACACCACACTTATTTCCCTTATGGGACTTTTTTATTAGCACTATTTTCTTTTTAGATGATGTCGATATTTCAGATGATGGCGATCACTTTTATATAGAGAAGATACACAAACAATCACATTGGAGACACAGAAGGTACTCAGCCGGTCAGTCAGCACTACAGTCTAAACTCTTGGGAGATCATCTTCTTAACGTAATATAGAAGCAAAAAAAAAGATTCATACTTGAAGAATTAACTTACAAAATATAGAAAATCACCAGCCCACGCTGCAGAAAAGGCTTTTTTTTACCTAAACTGCAGCGCGGCTTTTTCGCGTAAAACTCGTAGCTTGCCGCTTTTTCAACTGTTGCCAAAAGGCGTTGAGAAGAAGTGAGGGAGAAAAAGTAATTTTCTACCGTGAATGATTCTTCTCTGTTTCTCCCCACGCTGGAGTGGAATTCACGTGTTTTCTCTCTCTTGCGATTTTCGTATTGGCTGTGGGAGAAATGAAGTGTTTATTTTTATGATGCGTTTGCTCTGCCGATTGGTTTCGAGTTCTCGCCACTTGTTTACTATATGTAGAGACCTTTCTCTCTACAATTATCATTATTATTATTTTGAGATTATTATGAAAAATGTTTTTAATGAATTACTAAGAAGAAAAAAAATGTAAAATTAATTTGGATATTTTATTTATTTATATTTGGATATTTATAATTTTAATAAAAGTTTTATTGCACTCTTAAGGTCAAATGTAAGAATATATTTTTTAATGTAACACTCGCTTAAATAGTTACTTATAAAAAATAAGTGAAATAAATTGTGCATTTTTGTCATTGTTTTTTACATTAAAAAAATTATTTACATAATTAAGTAAAATTCGGATAAAGGTATTTAAAAGTAACTGATAAATACAATTACTTTAATTACTTTAGAAATACTTCTTTTATTAGCTTCCGATGCTATTTCTTTCAGACAAGCTAAGAAATGTCGTGTCATCAGCCCTGAATTTTCTACTCAACCGATTTTGATAATTATTTTTTTAAATGAAAGCTATTTATTTGTAGTTTTGCCCATTTTAGCTATTTTTTAATTTATTTCCATTTTTATATTTTATTTTTAATTTTAAATGCTTTTTGCGATATTTGTTCAAAATGGTGTCAACTCAGTTTAGCTTTTCTTTCGATAATAAAAATTTATTTTCCATTATCACTTTCCACCAGTCGGAAGCTTTATTTCATCAGGGAACATGTCCTCGCATTTAAAAGAAAAAAGTTAATTGTTTTCGTAAATTTTAACCACAATAAAATGATTGCGTATAATTATGCACTAATTGAGGTAAAAATATATATTTACTGAGAAATAATATTAATAATGTAAATAAAATAACAGAAAATAATTTATGATAAAAATTAATGTCTAAAGCAAAATAAGAAAAATTTCAAATGAGGAAAATGATGTCATTCAGCAACTAGATAAATGGGAATTACAATATTATTACGGATGCCTTTTTCATATTACTAATAACAGTAACTTTTAAAAAACATTTGAAGAGAAAATGACATCACTATTTAAAACATCGCATTTTTACTCATAACGATATTACATTTCAATATTTCTTTTCATTATGGACACTGAGATTGAGATTTTAGTTTCAGATGACTTCAGTTAGTGAAAATAATGTCATAGTAAAAATGAAATTACTTCTTTTTAATAAAACTATTTTTCTGTGAGTGCATATAAAATAAAATTTCTGGATTTCGCCGGCACTCAGATTACAATTTTAACTGAAGATGTACGAATATTTGCATGCAAAATTATAACTGGCAAACTTGACATTAAGTTTGGAAAGATATTTATTACATATTGATTCAATAATGTAATTACTTTTGCTTTTTTTAAAACCAAATCGATCGGGTCTCTTAAACATTTCATTCGTCGAATTTGACGGGATTCCACTCGTTTTATTGTTAAAATGCATTTCCTTTTTCTCAGATTCTATAAAAAAGCGTTTAAACTAAACAAAAATCCGTTTTTGATGAATCCAGTCAATGAAGTAACACGTCAAATTGTATCTCTTTATTATTCCGCAATTCCAATGTCTCAGGGAGAAATTGCTAATCAATTGGGTATTTCACGCCATTCTGTTTGCTATTATATTGATAAACACAAGAAAAATGAAGTTAGTTCATTGCGTTCTGAACGGGGTTGCCCTTCTAAAAGACCTCTATCAATTTTTATTTATTTATTTATTTATTTATTTTTTTTTTTTCTAATGGGAGGCGAAATTGAGTTCTGCAATGGCAGAATCTACATTCAACTTGTTGATTTTTTTCTCTCCATTTCTCTTTTATTAAATATAAATTCAAAATATCAAAAATAAACTTATCTTTTTTCTTAACAAGGTGCAAAAATAATGAATAAAATAAAGTTCTTCTTTGAATTCTTAAATAATAATAGTAATTAAACATGGATTTATCTGTGACTAGCCGCAAATTTTTCCTTTTACTGCATGACATCATGAATTAATAAATATGAAATAAATTTCTTTTAAAAAAAATTAAAATAAATGACAAATAAATTAAACATGCTAATATTAATAGAGGATAGTCCTAAGTCAAGATGCAAACCGTAATTTCAATGTTAAAGCATATGTGAATTAAACATTTACAATTAAAATATATCCCCCTTTTTTTTATTAATTTTACTTTAAAAAAGTTTTATTTTAAATTTACTAGATTATGAATAAAAGGAAAATGTTATTAGTTACAGAAAGAGTTCGTTATTATTATTATTATTAATAATAATTTAAGAATGTATTGAAGAATGTTTTCAATTCATCGAACTAAAAAGAAGTTTAAAATTAATTTAAAGAGCCCTGCATGACATATTTTTAAAGCATTCTCCAGTAGATGGCGCTCGCTTGTTAGTGTGGGAGGAACTTCAGTTTGTTTACCCCTAAGCGTTGTGTCATGGAGATAGAATAGTAGAAGGAGAACAGATAAGATAGGCTTTTCCCAACAGAACTTAGCCCCGAAGTATTGCTCGGTGCCTGGCGTGGCGCTAGTGATGCTGGACTGACTTTCCGCTAGATTTCATCTTCTCCTAAATGCCAGCCAGACTCGGCAAAAAGACTTTAGGGACAAAAGTGAAAGCACCGTCTTTGTTCTCCTTCTACTATATCTATCACGGAGTAAGAAGCAGGAGGGGAAAGTAGTGTTAAAATTTTGCCATGCGGATTTTTTGACAATAGACGGCGAAACCGCTACTAGCAGGCTGACGATCGATGCTTCTGCAATGCTTTTCAATGGGAAAAATGGTCATTTTGAAAAAAAAATTTACGAAAAATCTGAATTTTTAGAAAGTTGTAGAAATGAAAATCTGGTTAATTGAAGTTTTCTTCACAACATACATATTTTTTATAGGTATTCGGCGCTTCATTTTCGTTTTTAAGCCATTTAAAATACGAGATCATTCTGACAAAAATCAAAGGGCAGGCCATTTAAAAACATTGAATATCGTTGATTAAAATGACTGTTGAAAGTTTCTTGAATATCGCAAAGAAACAGCCTTATGATTTTTAGAAATTAAGCATTAATAAAATATTTTGGAGTAAATTTTAATTTCGCGTATAGTTTTTATAACCTTAGACCATTTTAATAATCCATAACTTTGGATTATTTATGCAATTAATGCATGTAGAATTAAAGCTAATTTTTATTTTAATTATTTGGAGCAACTGCTTATTCATATTATGGATGTCTTGTGTGTCACCCCCCCCCACTCTGCCCCCCAGGGGGGGGCACATTTTTAATTTCTTTGCAACACCAGTTGTGTGACACATCATTTCAAAGGTCTGCAACTAATTATTCATATTATGGATGTCTTGTGTGTCACCCCCCACTCTCCCCCCCCAGGAGGGCACATTTTTAATTTCTTTACAACACCAGTCGTGTGACACATCATTTCAAAGTCTGCAACTGCTTATTCATATTATCATATCTTGTGTGTCACCCCCCCCAGGGGGCACATTTAAGCTATTGTATAGCTTTTATCATGGGCTTTGAGCGCGGCGACCGTATCTAGAAATTCCGTAATAAAGAAAAAAAAATGTAACACTCCGACTAACGTCGTTTCATTTCGGCAGACTTCTCATTTATTCAATAAAAGAAAAAAATGTTTTCTTATCGGTTATCACGCTCAAAAAGTGTAACTTGAATTAATATCAAAGAAAAAAAAACTTAAATTAATATAAAAAAAACTGCATAAATAAAAAATAAATATATATAATTATAATTGCATAAGTTGATAAAAATGCTATGCAATAGCTTTACTGCGGCAGTCCCCGAGTGCCCCACGTATTTTTTTTTTTTTTTAAATCCGTGCATTAGTTCTTGGGATACAGCTGTTGCATAAATCTTAAAAAATGCAATATAGCAGCGACACATATTAAGCAATTTACACCAAAAACTAATCATCATCAATTTATATCAGGGACTACCTAAATATAAATTTTCAGTAAAATCCGTGCTTAGTTCTTGAGATACAGCTGTTGCGTAAACCGTAAAAAATGCAGCATAACAGCACCACCTGTTGAGTGATTTACACCAAAAACTGATCAACATCTATTTATATCAGGGACTACCTAAAACTAAATTTTTATTGTAATCCGTGCGCTAGTTCTTGAGATTCAGCTGTTGCGTAAATCATAAAAAATGAAGCATAGCAGTGACACCTGTTGAGCGATTTACGCCAAAAACTAATTAGCAATAATTTATAGGGTCTTACCTAAATATCAATTTTTAATAAATTCCGTGAATTTTTTCTTGAGATAGGGAACCCACAAAATGTCTGTCACAGACAGATATTTTATAAAAGCATGTTATGTGGAATCTTAAGATGGGTCAAATTTGACCCCTAAAACGTGTACAATCCGTCGAAAACCAGAATTCGAAAATTTATACGAATCCAATACTTTTTTCTTGTAGAGATAGAAGGAAAAAAAATTGGTGCTGGTAGAATAAATTTGATGCTGCTCCCTCAATCTCCTCGGACGGGGCGATCCCCCCCCCCCCCTTGCCTTTCACATGGGCCAGAATGTCCGGATGGAAAAAATGGGGATTTAAAAGCAAAAATTCCTGAATGAGCTAAGAACAATTTTGATTAATAGATTTATTTTTACTGCACAGTCAGAAATAAAAGATAGAAGCAAAGTTAAAAAAATATATAAATACGTGTAGCACTCCGGAAACCGCTGCGATAAAGCTATTGCATAGCATTTTTTATCAACTTATGCAACCATTATTTATTTATTTTTTATTTATGCTATTTTTTTATTTTTTATTTATGCGGTTTTTTAATGCAGTTTTTTTTTATTAATTCAAGTTTTTTCTTTTTCTTTGATATTAATTTACTATTATTTATACTTTATACTATTTATTTTACTATTATTATCCTTATTTAATATTACACTTTTTGAGCGTGATGACCGATAAGAAAACAATTTTTTTTTCTATTATTGAATAAATGAGAAGTCTACCGAAGTGCCGAAATGAAACGAAGTTAGCCGGAGTGTTAGGTTTTTTTTTCTCATTACGGAATTTCTAGATTCGGTCGCCGCGCTCAAAGCCCGCGATAAAAGCTATGCAACAGCTTAAGTGTGCCCCCTTTGGGGAATGTAACACAAGACATGCATAATATGAATATATAGATGCAGACCTTTCAAATGATGTGTCACACGACTGGTGTTGTAAAGAAATTAAAAATGTGCCCCCCCTGGGGGGCTGAGTGGGGGGTGTCACACAAGACATCCATAATATGAATAAGCAGTTGCAGACCTTTGAAATGATGTGTCACACGACTGGTGTTGTAAAGAAATTAAAAATGTGCCCCCCCTGGGGGGCTGAGTGGGGGTGACACACAAGACATCCATAATATGAATAAGCAGTTGCAGGCCTTTGAAATGATGTGTCACACGACTGGTGTTGTAAAGAAATCAAAAATGTGCCCCCCCTGGGAGGGCAGAGTGGGGGGGGGTGATACACAAGACATCCATAATATGAATAATCAGTTGCTCCAAATAATTAAAATTAAAATTAGCTTTAATTCTACATGCATTAATTGCATAAATATCCAACGTTATGGATTATTAAAATGGTCTAAGGTTATAAAAACTATACGCGAAATTAAAATTTACTCCAAAATATTTGATTAATACTTAATTTCTAAAAATCATAAGTCTGTTTCTTTGCGATATGCAACTAATTTACAGCAGTCATTTTAATCCGCGACATTCAATGTTTTTAAGTGGCCTTACCTTTAATTGTCAGAATGATCTCGTATTTTAAAGGGCTTAAAAACGAAAATGAAGCGCCAAATACCTATAAAAAAATATGTATGTTGTGAAGAAAACTACAATTAACCAGATTTTCATTTCTACAACCTTCTAAAAATTCAGATTTTTCGTAAAATTTTTTTTAAAAATTACCATTTTTCCCTTTGAAAAGCATTGCAGTAGCTAAAAAAATCAGCCTACTACCGATCGCAGCCTCCTCATTATTTACAAAAATTTCACTTTGCATTTTCGAAGAGTCATACGCATTAAGTTTCCCCTCCTGTGTCTTACTCCGTGATATCTATCTTCATGCATTGTGCGCACGGAGTAAGAAGCAGGAGGAGAAAGTAGCGTTAAAATTTTGCCATGCGGATCTTTTGACGATAGGGGGCGACACCGCTGAATATGGGCTGTCAATCGATGCTTCTGCAATGCTTTTCAATGGAAAAATTAATCATTTAAAAGAAAAATTACGAAAAATCTGAATTTTTAGAAAGTTATAGAAATGAAAATATGGTTAATTGAAGTTTTCTTCACAACATAAATATTTTTTAAAGGTATTCGGCGCTTCATTTTCTTTTTTTTAAGCCATTTAAAATACGAGATCATTCTGACAAAAACCAAAGGGCAGGCCATTTAAAAACATTGAACATCACGGATTAAAATGACTGTTGTAAGTAAGTTGAATATCGCAAAGAAATAGACTTATGAATTTTAGAAATTAAGTATTAATCAAATATTTTGGAGTAAATTTAAATTTCGCGTATCGTTTTTATAACCTTTGAACAATTTGATAATTCATAGCTTTGGATATTTATGCAATTAGTACATGTAGAATTAAAGCAAATTTTTATTTTAATTATTTGGAGAAGGAAAAAATTGTAATTTATCGGATTCCCAGATTACACATTTAAAATAATTTAAACATAGTTTTTTTTTTTACTTTGTTTTTATCTTTTATTTGTGACTGAGCAATAAAAATAAATCTATTATTCAAAATTATTCTTAGCTCATTCAGGAATTTTTGCTTTTAAATCCCCATCTTCTCCATCCGGACAATTCAGGCCCGTGTGAAATGGGGGGGGGGGGGAGTCGCCCCGTCCGAGGAGATTGAGGGAGCACCAAATTTATTATACCAACACCAATTTCTTTTTTTATTTCCTTCTATCTTTACAAGAAGAAAATATTGGATTTGTATAAATTTTCGAATTCCGGTTTCCGACGGATTTTACACGTTTTAGGGGTCAGAGATGCCAAAAAAAAAAAAAAAAAAAAAAAAACATGTTCTTATAAAATATCTGTCTGTGAAATATATATTGTGGGTGCTCTATCTCAAGAAATAATTCACAGAATTTCATAAAAAATTATATTTAGGTAGTCTTTGATATAAATTATTGGTGATTAGTTTTTGGCGTAAATCGTTCAACAGATGGCGCTGCTATGCTGCATTTTTTACGATTTACGCAACAGCTATATTTTAAGAACTAATGCACGGATTATAATATAAATGTATATAGTATAGACTAATAGGCAGTCTCTGATATAAACTGATGCTGATCAGTTTTGGTGTAAATCGCTCAACAGGTGTCGCTGCAATTATTCATTTTTTACGATTTATGCAAAAGCTGTATCTCAAGAACTACGCACGGATTGTAATAAAAATTTAGATTTAGGTAGCCTCTGATATAAATTGATGCTGATCAGTTTTGGTGTAAATCGCTCAACAGATGGCGCTGTTATGCTGCATTTTTTTATGGTTTATGCAACAGCTGTATCTCAAGAACTACGCACGGATTCTAATAAAAATTTATATTTACGTAGTCCCTTATTTAAACTGATGCTGATCACTGTTTGGTGTAAATCGCTCAACAAGTGGCACTGTTATGTTGCATTTTCTTATGGTTTACGCAACATCTGTACCTCAAGATATGTATTAAAGCTTGTGTAAAATTTCTAGAAAAAGGAATCGGAAACTTCAGTTGGCGAGATGAAATCGAAACAGTTTTATATTTCATGCAGTGTTAAATTAAGGGGGTGGCCCAGGGGGATATTCCCCCCCCGGAAATTTTGAAATTTTGTGTTTTCTATGGTCCAGAAGTACAATGCCCCCCCGTAACTCTACAATGTCTCCCCCCGGAGCCACTGATGTCCCTCCCGGAGAAAAGAGTCTGAATTCATTACTGATTTTATGGACCAATAAATTTATATAATATTAATTAATCCATAGACAGTGGATAAAGGAGTAATAAATACTGCTTACAAATGCTGTAAAAATGCATACAAAATCTTTGGCTAATTAAACTTTTGTAAAATGTACACGTCTTTTTTCACATTAAATAAGTTTGTATTTAGACACAAAACAAAGTCCGTGCTTTATTATTATACGTAACATTTAAAAAATATATAAATTAAGATCTATACGCAATAAAAAAATCTCAATTTAAATATAATTACAAGTAAATAGCTTTATATTAAGGCCTAAAAAACATCACTCACTTGTGGAGCACGGAATAAACTTAATTCCCCCCCCCCCCTTCCGCCTTTTTTTTTTTTTTTTTTTTTTTTTTTTTACTATTATAGCCTGTTTTACATCCAGAAACATAGCACTTATATCCCATCTTAATTTATTTTATGATATATAAATATGATACATAAACGAATAAAATAAAATAAAATAACTTTTAATTTGAATATATATATCTTAGACATACAATCATATTGAAAGTCTGCTAAAAAATCAGCCTACAACGGCTGATCGTACCCGTACAATCGCAGCATTCTCATTATTTACCAAAATTTCACTTTGTATTTTCGAATAGTCATGCGTATTAAGTTTCCCCTCCTGATTCCTACTCCGTGGTGTATATACCTTCGTGATTATTTCAAATATTATCAACTAACCTCTTATTTAAAAAAAAAAAAATATGTAGGTGGCAGAACTAAATAGAAGTAAAGGTATGAAAATATCTAGAATGAGAGCTTAATTCGAACTTATTTTGAAACTTGTGTTGTGTCTCTTTGTGCTAATGTACCACACAAAAACAAATTGTACTTTAAAGAATGTTTATATACAAATTAAACCTATTTTCAGGTATTTATAAAACATTTGTGTAAGTCTTATTTATGCATATGTAAAATTTTATGTTACAGAAATATGTTTTCCTATGCGGAACTTTCTAAAAAATATAAAACATGTTTTTCCCGATAATTTTTCATTAAATATTGATTTCTAGTACATTTTAGTAGTTTCTTCGTTATGATTAAAAGCGGTTTGAAATTTATAGTAAAATATATATTCAAAAAATTTATACACAAAAAAAAAGAAAAGAAAAAGAAAAAAAGAAAATCATAAAAAGTATCAAATACCCACAGTCCAAAAAGAGATATGCGGATGGAATAAAATTATTTAGAACAAAATTGTTATTAACAGTGCATGTATAACAATCTCTAGAGTCTAGAATATCCAGATTCCAAATCTTAGTTAAACACAAAAACGAACATAAAGTATTTTTTAAATCATCGAGTTAATTTTGAGCTATCTTTTATTTGTCCGTATATGTTAACATGTTTTCGTCTAAGTAGTCCGTGTCCAATGTTTCACAAGGAACCTGGTAATGTAAGTATTTTGGGAATACGCATAAGTATTATCGGAACTTACATACATGCATGAATAAATTATTCATCTCACACCGATAATATTTAAAATTTTATTTATTTATATTTTATCAGCCGGCTTACAACAGTACTTCTTTCTGGTAAAAAGATGTCAATTTTAATTATGCGGACGAACAACAGTATTCCGCTATTTTCATTATTTAGAGTAATATTCTAACTACAGATATATCATTCTTTAAATTTTTTTTTCTAACTGAAGTGTCCTTTTGCAGTTCATTAGGTACTACTAGGTTATCCCGTCGACTGAAAATCTATCGCCAAAGTATAAGATTAAATGCCAATAATGGATGATCGTGAATGCCACGTTCAATGACATTAAATACGATACACGTTTTTAAAATGCCACAAAGTGATTTATATTTCGACTTTTTATTTATATGTTTATTAATATTCTACTAATTCTTTGTTTCTTTCGTTATTTAAAATAAAAAAATATGACAATATGCATAGTTTGGCAAATGAGTTTAGCGATTTGTACAATTTGGCGAAATTGGTCGGCGGGATAGCAGCTCATTATTTTATCTTAATTTAATACTTTAAGTTAATTCTCCATTTAGATCGTTATATTTATCTTATGTGGTACATCTACAATTTTTATTTTTCCTAATGGCTCATTAAAGAACATAGACATTTCAACTCGATAGACTGGATGTTAAGAGCCCACACTGCTGACTGAAAAAGATCCGGATGATAACGTTAAGTATATGGGGGCGTTCTTTTCAAATATCTCGCTCACATTTTAATATTTTTACATGATTTTTTTTTTCTCATAGGATAGTTGAGGACGATTTACAACCAATCTAGTTTTAATTTTTTTTATTTTGGTTATATATATTTTTTATATTATGATAGTTCCAATTTCAGAACCGGCTTTGAAACTTATTTATTATTTAAAAAAAAAAATTCTGAAATTTGTATTAATCTAAAGTTTTTTTTTTTCTCCACTCAACTGGATAACGCAGATTTTTTTCCTTTTAATTGGTAACTTTCTTATCACAACCCTATAATAAATCGATACAAATTACATTGACATTTCTAACAATTAATTTTTCAATCTTGCATTTTAAAATTAAGATTTCTTTTTTCATATTAACCAGACATCAAGAAAAACCAAAGTATCATTAAAAGGTACATAATTAAGAAGAAGAAATATTAACATTAAACAAATATAAGCATTCAAATAATAAGTTAACACTTCAAATTAAACGCTCATAAAAATAAGAGAAGCTATGATAAAAATTTTATTAAATCCAATAGATTTTTTAAATCACCAGATTTAAAAAAATTCATCTTTTATATAAACATTTGAATAAAATTTTTATTTTACTTAAGAAAGATGTTATAATAATTAAAAATAAATGACATTGACATGTTTCGGATCCGTCTAATAAGATCCATAATCATGTTAAAAATTAAAATTAAATTTCAAAACATTTCACGGTCAATACAAATGACATGCGACAATGTGGTATAAACAACAAAAAACAAAAATCACGCGCTCTATTGTAAAAAATTAAATTAAAAATTGTTGGAATTATGTTGGAAATTCTTTTAGGCCATGGTCTATTTAAATTTAGTTTTCTACAACAGTGCGCGTGATTTTTGTCTTTTGTTGTTTATATCTCATTGTCGCGTGTCATTTGTATTGAAAGTGAAATGTTTTAAAATTTTTATGATGATTATGGATCTTATTAGACGGATCCGAAACATGTCAATGCCATTTATTTTTAATTATTATAACACCTTTCTTAAGTAAAATAATATTTTTATTAAAATAAGAGAAGCTTTTCTATAATTATATGTATGCTAGCGATATAACTCCGCTAACGTTAATATTGTTAGCGACATAACTCCACCTATTTTAAAACAAAAATGACGGTTAGCTTTGTAGCACATTTTAACAGTAGACGTTACAACGGCAACCTCTGGCATGATATTGGCGTTCGGTATCATTTTTAAAAACGAAAGCATAATAAAAGGAAATTAGTGGGTTAAGAATATTGCATAACAATTTAATTTAAAATTTTCGGGATGATAGCAGAAAATATAAGTACTAATGTGATATGTTTAGCAAGGGGCGGAGCTACTGACATTGCATTATTAATTAATTATTAGGTGCAGGGAATTTTTTTCACTTATTTTGAGTGCAACATATATAGATTTACTCATGACCTAACTTTATAATCTTAAAATATAAGTTTATAGTATGTGTTTTTAGTTAAGCCATTTTGGTGAATCCCGCCATTGCCGTTATAATTTTTTTTTATTTTCCCCGCATCTCAGATTGGAAACCTCTGCTATAGGTCAATCTGTGGATGAGAGACTATTTCCAGAAGCCTTTATCAATTCTCGCCTTCTTATGAACACGTTTCTCCGAGCAGACGCAAAGGATTTAACAATAGAAACTTCATTAGGTATTCGCATATTTGTGGAAAAGTATATTGCCCAACAGAGCAAAAATCTGTGCACCAGCAGGCAAACTCTCAGCACTCAATTTCATTAGTTTTCTATCTTTAAATTTTAATATCATTCTTCTAAAAAAATTAGACGAAATGTTAGATAAAAAATATTGAATAAAATTTACTGGTGAGGGGCTACCCGCTGGTGCCTAGATTTTTACAACTTCATCTATTTAAGTCTTAAAATAATAATAATAATAATAAAGTGTGCTTTAATAACATATCAAAATAAACCAGTTAGATCTAAAGCAGAAAGTTATTCCTTGAATAAGCACAATGTTAACGTGATAAAAATGCATACTCACACCGGTAAAATTAAAGAAATATTTGTGAATAAAGATTTACATTGTCTTTGATGTTTGTCTATTGTATGTTCATTAAAGTTTTAATAAACGAGTGAGCGCCTGTAAGGTACTAAGTTCTCCTCGTTGAATTTTAATAATAGGAACATCCCAAATTTAGGCATGGGCGTTCCTGCTCCTTGGTCGGCGACTTTTCCATTTTATTTATTACTTTTACTTTGATGTTTAACCCTTTGAGGGGTAAGCAATTGCGTTCGTGTAATTCTGAACTCCCACCGGAAATTTGTAAAAAAGTTATATCAAAAAGAGGAAAAGCAATTTCACGACTGTTTTCCACCAAAGTTAGTAAAGTGAAATTTAATGACATTTTTCTGATGTAAATCTTCATCAGTCGTAGGTGGTATATAATATATACCACCGCCCCTCAAGGGGTTATAGGATTACGTAAATGTAGGATTTACGCGTTATTTAAAAAAATATATTAAGCGCATGTGATTCTAACCAATTATATAAAACTTTTAGAAAATTGAAACTATCCCCTCAAATAAAATTCAGAATAAAATTTTTAAAAGTATAATCCATTTTTCACATTTTGTAAGAAATCTATAATACAGGCTCAAGCAAGGGCGTCCCTTAGACGCCTTTTATTTAATTAATGTAACTTTTGAATTGTCCAAGTCTATGTTTGAGTTTTAACACTATTGATGATCTGTGTTATGTTGCGAAATTAACCTTTCTACTGCTGTAACCCATCGTTACATCTCTCACTTTTACTTGTCCTTCGATAAATTTCCGATTTGTCAAAAAAGAAAAAAAAATGCCACTGGTGCAGTAGCAGTGTGAATGGATTTACATGCAAGAACTTAAAAGGAGAATGGGAACATCGCCAACCTCTTCTTCGGTTACTGAATATTGCCTATTCGATGCTAAAGTCTGTGTGTGTATCTGTCTCTCTATGTGGCCGTAAACGCTCTATCTACCGAACACAAATTGAGATAGGCTTGAAATTTGGTGTGTACGTAATATACAATAGTGTAAAAAAGACCTACTGGATATCAGGAACCTCAATTATTCGGAACTACTTTTATCGAATATTTCGAAATATTCATTTTGATTCAAGGTACATAAAAATTTCCGATTTTTTTTTAAGAAGTGGATATAAAAGACAATAAAATAACAAACTTTTGTTTATAAAAAGAAGTCGATCGGATAATTAGTTACCGAGATATTTGTAATCATATTTTACACACCTTTCGATTTTTTATAATCCTGTATTCTAATCAAACTTCATTTCAAAGATATATTTTAATTGGAAATGAGACGCTTAATCCGATGCAATAAACTGTTAGTTTATTATTATTTTTGGAGTTATAAGGATGTTACTTTTTGCATTCGGTACTACTTGAGTATCTTGGCGTTTCATATAATTTTTCGAAATGACGCCATTTTGAATAACAGCCGCCATCTTAAATTCCGACGACTGTACGAGATGCCTCCCCCTCTAATATGCATTGTATTATCATAAAGAACATACTCACCAAGCGGTATATTCTTATCACAATTTGCAGTTTTCGCCATATTTTTGTCGCTTAGCACTCGGACTGTAACAGAAAAGCCATGCTTTTTGAATCTGTCGTCAATATGTTTTGTATCATTATAACAAGAGAGATCTCAAATGCAAATGTTTTTTAGTCTTAATGGTTTTGGGTGAAGTTTGGTATATTTTTTAGTGTTTTCTTTTAGCCAACACTAAGTTTGTCTTAAATCATCGTGCGTTTTACAATGTGTCATAAGACATTCTTCTAAGGTTAATAGTAGGTCTGCCCGCTGGTGCATAGATTTTTGCTCTGTTGGGCAATATATTTTCCACAAAAATGCGAATACCTAATGAGGTTTCTACTGCTAAATCCTTTGCGACTAATCGGAGAAATTGATAAAGGCTTCTGGAAATAGTCGTTCATCCCCAGATTGACCTATAGAAGAGATTTCCAATCTGTGGTGCGGGGAAATTAAAAAATTATAATGGCAATGGCGAGATTCACCAAAATGGCTTAACTAAAAACACATTATGTAAATTTATAGTTTAAGATTATAAAGTTAGGTCATGTATAAATCCAATATGTTGCATTCAAAGTAAAATAAAAAACCTACTGTACTTAATAATTCATTGATCATGCAATGTCAGAAGCTCCGCTCACTTTTAAGCATACTGCGTTAGTATTTATATTTTTTCTGCCAATTTCCCGAAAACTTTGAATTAAATCGTTATGCAATATTCTTATCCCACTAATTTTTTTTTATTACTCTTTCGTTTTTTATACTGACTGTAGAACGTCAACTTCACGTGAGAGGTTGCCGTTATAACGTCTGCTGTTAAAACGTGTTACAAAACTGGGCGGAGTTATATCACGAACAATACTAACATGCTTCCCTGATTTTAATAAGCATTTCATTTGAAATATTTACTAAATATTTGAATGATTTTGTTCTTTTAATGTTCATTTTCGTTCTTTTTAATTAAATTTCTTTTACTATTACGTTGATTTTTCTTAATGTTTGGGTAATATTATAAAAAAAAAAAATATTAACGTTAAAATGCAATATTAAAAAAATCAAATAAAATGTTAGAAATGTCAATGTAATTTTTATCGATTGTGATAAGAAACTTATTAATAAAAATAAAGCGTGTTTGTGTTATCTACTTGAGTGGAGGGAGGGAGGGGGGATAATTTATAAGAAATGGGTTTTTCAGTGACTGAATTAGCCCGTTGACCAAAGCATATATCAACTTAATTAACTTGGTTTTCTCTAACTTTAAAATCCATTGAGGAGAACATATTACCTTATAGGTGCTCACTCGTTAATTTAATTCACGATGTTTGTTGTGAAACGACAAGACTCTCAAAGTAATGTAGAAATTTATAAGTAAATATCTCTTTCAGTTTACCTGTGTAGGATAGTACTATTTCCAACAAGTTGTCTTTGAGCTTATTCCCGAAATAATACAATCTGGGTTTTATCTAAGTGGTTCTTTTCCTGTATCATAAAAGCTCCATCTTTTTAAGAATTTATTTTTTGAGAGGTAAACAATCAATAAAGACTGATTGGACAAGCATGTTCATAGGTTGGGGGGGGGGGAGTTATTTCTAAGAACACCAATGAAAATAGTCCTCATTTCCAGATTGATTTCTGCCAGCAGTTCTGAAAATGGATCACGTGAAAATAATAAAAATAATTGCGAAACTCAAAAAAAAAAAAAAAAAAAAAACATGGTTTAATTAAAAACACATAAATAAAATAATAGTTTTAGATTAGAAGGTTAAGTCATATATAAATTCAATATGTTACACTCAAAATAAGGGGAAAAAATCCTGTACCTAATATTTTATTAATAGTGCAATCAGTGTTGAATTCATGCACTTTTCTCCGGGAAGGACTTCTGTGGGTTCAACGGGGGGGGGGGGGGGAGGCATTATAGAGTTCCGGGGGGAAATTGTACTTTTTGACCATTGAAAACGCAAAATTTCAAATTTTCCGGGGGGGGGGGGTGTTTTATTAATCAGGGGAAATGTCCCCTCGGGCCACCCCTAACTTCAACACTGAGTGCAATGTCTGTAGCACCGCCCAGTGCTAACCATATTCCAATAACACTTGTATTTTCTTCCATCTTCCCGAAAATTTTAATTAAAATCGTTATGTAATATTCTTCACATATCGACTTTTTTTTTTTAATTATGATTCTTTCATTTTTAATAACAGCTACATAAATTTAATTTCATGTCAATGGTGGTGGTTGTAATGTCTTTGGTTAAAACGTATTACAGAGCTGGCCCGCCCTTCGTTTTGGAATAGGCGGAGTTGTATCACTAACACACAAATATTGAAGCTTCACACATTTTTATTAGCATTTAATTTAAAGTGTTTACTTATTCTTTGAATGATTTTATTCTTTGAATATTATTATTTTTTCTTTTTAACTAAATTTCTTTTAATGCTATAGTGATTTTTCTTAATGTCTGGGTAATATTAAAAAGAAAAAAAAAACAACTTTATATATATGAGAATTATGTATGAATATATAATTATCTTACATAATTATGTGTGAGTATATCTAATTCAAAAATGAAAATGTTAGAAATGTTAATGTAATTTCATTATAGGTTTTGTAACAGATGTAGTATTCGCCCAGAGTCCGCCATCTTGTTTCTTTGATAGCCACTTATGACTACTTTAAACTTAAATTTTGAGCAATTCAGAAATTAAACATAAGAAACAACAAATTTCTAAACTGAAAATCAGTACTCCAAACATTATTTGTAAAAAAGAAAAAAAAAAAAAAATAGGGAAAAGGAAAGGAGGCATTCCTAATTAGGATACGGTAAATACATAAATTTTAAAACAGTTATATAAAGTAAATATTTATTAAAAAATATATGCATTCCGAAATGACAGTCAAAAATGTTTCAGAGATTATATGTTTAAAAAACAAAACAAAAAAAAAGAATAAATTCAAATACAGAAATTTAAAACTGGCAAAAAAATGGCCACCATCTCCGGGCGAATATTAAATAACAGAAAAGGTTTCTGATGAGAAAATTACTAATGTAAAAAAGCATATCTGCTTTCTCTAGATGAGCAGATGGGGTAGGGAGACGTGTTTATGAGGAAAAAGGGGATCACCGAATTGAATAGCGTAAGACAGGGGTACCTGAAATAAAGATGTTTGGAAAGCACTTATCCAGAGCTGCCAACTTCTACGCCTATTTAAATCTTATAAACATGTTTCGAACCACAAAAATATTTTAGTAAAATGTATACCACATATATTCAATGTTATGTATTACAGAACATATTCTTAATTATTTACTAAACTTTCTGTTTCTAATGTGTTTATTTGACTATAAATAGGCGTAGAAGTTGGCAGCCATGACTTATCTATTGACTCAATTTCTTTAGGAGTAAAATAATTCATATTCTCCTATTACTTCACCTACAGAATTTTCAGTAATTTTTAATCTTCGATATCTTTTTCTATTCAAATAATGTCCAATATTTGATTATAAAATATTTGATAAAAATATATTTCGTTGAATGAAATTATTGAAGTATTTTTTTTTTTGGTATATTTTATTATTACAGAAATCCCACAATATTGATCTGCTAAAACACTAAAAGATCTTACAATCACATTAAGATGATAAAAATGAATGATTGTATGCCTTAAATCTCTCATGTTTCATTTTAAACACTAATAAAAGTTACAACTTTTCGAACAACATATTCTAAGGAGGAAGTTTACCTTCACAAAAATCTTGTTTATTTTTAAAAATAGGGTTCAAATGGACAATTCAATGCATTTCATGTTCAACTAAACTTGACTAACAATGTAAACAATACTATTAAACAGATGTAACTTTTCCCAGTGATTGAAAACTATTCAGGCTAGTATTCGAATCAGGGATGTATTGGATGAAGCAACCAATGCTCTTCCAATTAAGCCATCCCGCGCGAATGCTGGAGGACTAATTCACTCAATCAATCTTAACTATCATCTCCTTGTTTTTTTATATAGCTATGGAGTGTGATTAGTGGCTTTTTTCATAACTGGATTTTGAAATATATACACATTACAAAAAGAAACTTCTCATCTTTTTATTAACCCGTTTTTTTTTCAATCCATGACAAATTATTTTTGCAGATATTTACCACAGTAAATAGAACTCTATTGTTTAGACAGCTCTTTTTGGAAGAAATTGTGAATGCATCACAACAAACGACACAGATTCAAATCAGAAAGACTTATACTAGGTAGTGCCCGAAGGTAGAAAATGACAATACGATAAAAATATTTTACTGACAGCGGTAACATTAAATAAATATTATCTAATAAAAAAAATATATATATGCGTTTCCGATGGTAGAGTACACTAAATCTTGACTTACAGTAACGAGTGAGCGCCTGAAAGGTACTAAGTTCTCCTCGTCGGGCAGAAAATAAGAAATTAAGAAAGAAGATATAGAAAGAAATATTCAGAAATAGAAGGTCGATGAGCGGTGGGCCTTCCTGTTCCTTTTAAAAAACGAAAACACTCTCTATTAAATCAAGTTTCTATATCAGAAGCGAAGATCCTGAAGGGTACAAGAAGGGTACAGCTCTCATAGCGCCAATGTAAACTGCGATTTACGCTGGGATCTACGTGATATCGTCGCTTTGAAAAGTGCGAAACAAACTATAGAGGGATGAAGCGCGCGCTCTTAGCTCCAAAATATGCTGGGAGAAAAAAAGAGACCCGCGCATTTCGATCTTATAATATTTTTACATCTCTGCTTTTGTTTTCAGACTTGTAAAGAAAAATTCAAGAACTTTATTTTTTTTTCTTAATTTTATCATATATGGCGTATTATTATTATTTAATGAGTTTTAATTACTTTTTGTTTTTATTAAGGGGAAAGATATGTATAGATATGAAAGAGCTGATCCTGCATTATCTCCTTAAAAAAAAGAAAAATTTTTAACAATTGAAACTTTCTTTTGCGTTTCTTTCTGTTTTCTTTTGAGACATCAATCTGAATCATTTGTAAATGGAATTACACAAAAAAACAAAATTCATTTAATTCTAGTTTTTTAGTTCATTTGTGATAACAATGAATTCTTTGCAAATTAATCATTTTCACTCAAATTGAGAGGACTTTAATTATGTAGGACAAGTATTAAAAAATGCTCTGGTGTGCAGCAAAAAAGGTTAATATGTTTTTAAGTATGAAAAAGTGTTTGACAAGTGCTTCTAATTCAGCATGAGAGAGGACCTTGAGTTGTTTTCGCCTAGAATGCGTGCGCATATCAACTGAAACTATCTTTCGTCCTTGATGGGCGCTGCTTCATGCTTCATCCTGTAATGTTTGCTTTCCTACAATGCTGGAGCGATGCCTGTGTACCAAATAGTCAAGAGATGGGCTAGTTGTGTGTTTTCAAAGCTGCGGTTGGTTCTTGTTATAATCTAGTTTCTTTGGCAACAGCGAGATCAAAGTAGAGTTGGCCGAGGAGTCGAAGAGTCGACTCTAAATCTCGACTCCTTTCAAGTGAATCCAACTATCGACTCCCATCTAGTTAATGGAGACGACTCAAAAGAGTCGAACTTTCATTTCAACTCAGTTTGGGATTCGGGATCGAAGAGTCGAAAAGTCAACTCACTCACTCAAACAGTTGTTGGATAGGTTTAACAGAGTGTCGGAGTTGGGGAGTCGAGAGTTGAAGATTGGGTGGTCGACTCTTCGATTCCTTGAAAACCACTCTTTCGATTCGGTATCAGATTTCGACTCTTCGAATTCGCGCTGGACTTTTTAGCAAAAAACAAATGTCTTGGTTTGACATTATATTGGGGTTGGGTATTTTGGGAAAAGCGGAGGCAGTATAGATGTGCATTTCACGTATAATTAGGAAGATACCAAATGAATGAAAAGGGTGGAAGGGCAGAGAAAAAGGGGCGTTCAGCTGGTTATTTCTGGAAAGATTAATTGAATTTATGGAAAAAGGGGCGTTCAGCAGGATATTGCAGGGAACATTAATTGAATTTATGATAAGCTTGTGCTGATTTTCGTATAAGGGAAAGACGATCAAACAAAGCAGATATTACGTTGGCATTTTTTGCTAAAAGAAAGTAGGACTGATTAGGGAAATATTTTCAACTGCCTTTATCTGATGCAATAAGGAAAAAAAAAGTTGAAGAGAGAAAAATAAAATTTGACTTTAATAGCAAGTTGTTTAAAAAACAGTGTTGAATTAAGA
This sequence comes from Maratus speculifer, assembly GCA_964019185.1. Taxonomy (NCBI): domain Eukaryota; kingdom Metazoa; phylum Arthropoda; class Arachnida; order Araneae; family Salticidae; genus Maratus; species Maratus speculifer. Next base: position 34,878,266 of record CAXHSM010001376.1, read on the forward strand.
CACATTTTTTTTCGAGAGGAGATATCTGTGGGTGTGGGTGGATGTTATAAAGAATTTTTGGTGGGGGTGGAGACTGCACTCTTTTACCATTTAAAACACAAAATGCCTAATATTTCAGTAAAAGGGGGAGGGGGGGAATCTCATTGTTCCGCGTGAATGCCTGACCCCCGGGCCACTTTCCGAATTCACCACTGCTAAAAAAATGCTATGAGTTTATTTTATGATTGATGTATTTTAGATAAAGTGTTGTCCTTCATTTGATTACGAATATATTCTTTTAATATTTTTTTAATAGATTATAAATGTTTGCAGGTTTTTAAAGTTTTAATTTTTTAAAGTTTAGACAGACGATTTTTTAAAAATATTTTTTCTTTCAAACCAGACTCAAAGAATATTTCTTGGTTATTTTATTTTATTTCTTTTTTATTTATTTATTTATTTATTTTTGTAGCGCAATTAAGTTCTGTGTGTCAATCGGGAGGAAAGGGGATCACAATGTCATAGCTGCCAATTTTTAAGCTTATTTTTTACAGTTATTTTTATGAGGGGAATTTGCTTGTTGTCGTATATTTCCGATGATTTTAAAATACAATTTTTTGTTAAAAAATAGTGGTAGGAATAAAACATAAAACCTGGCAGTTATTCAGTATATAATCATGATTTTATAAATAGAATTTCAAAAGGAAGTAAATTATAAAAACTATAAATATCAAGAAAAAAAAAATTAAAAAATAGTCTCCCCGCCGCTTTTTTATGATCGTATAAGGGGTAAATTATGTCCCAGACACTGAAATTTTTTGATAGATTTATGAAATAACATTTATTTAAATTACAGAAAACTTGCAGATATTCATAATTCATTCAGAGGAACTCACAGGTCCAACCCGGCACAGTACCAACGAAAGCTACCCCAGGCTGATGTAAAATAAAAAGCTCTATCCGGTCCCGACCCGTACAAATAAATAAATAAATAAACTAACCCGGCCCGGCTCAATTTCTACAAAAAAAAAAAAAAAAAAAAAAAAAAAAAAAAAAAAAAAAAATCCAATTTTTCTTAGCATGCAATAATTTTCTTAAGAATATTTTACGCACATTCATGAGCAATATTTAATTTAGTATGTATTCGCAAGACAGAAAATACACAATAGCAACAGCAATGTTATCGTTTATTTAGATTTTTAGACTCTTCAACATTCGTTAAAAAATTAATGTAATTTGGAATAAAAGAGAAAATAGAGAGTTAACAATGTCGTAGCTTTTAAAGCAGTATAATATAAAGTAGATTTCTGAAAACATTTCTCTGAATTTATTAAATCTGTTCTTAAATTCAAAAAAGCTACTTTCTTACACATTTTTGAATTCATTTTTATTTGGAAACAAACTCGTAAAATTGAAAAGTTTTCTTATTCAGAAATTATGCAATCGATTGGCGTTTTCCAATTTTCGGCAAAATACATTTGAAAATTACTGTAAAAATTGAAGTTTATATTGCAAGAGAAAGGAGAAAAACCTGTCGTTTCAGGACAAGAATACATTTTTTCTTCATATGTAATGTATTTATTTAAAAATGGAAAAGCTGTTTGATTTTTTATCTCCTCTGTAGCTGCGCGTCAATTTTTAAAATTCTAACTAAAAATGTGTCAGAAATTATGTCAATGTTATTATTTTTTTTCTGTAGAATTGAATCCTAAATTTTCTAATATCTCTTCACCTCTTCAAACACACTACAACAGCTCCGTTTTTTCTTTTTCATATTTAATTTGATTAGCAGTTCATTTATTAAACAAATGGAAAACTTTATTTGATTCGAAATCATCTCAATAGTGAGGTTATCAACTTAATAATTGTACATCAAAACATGCTGACAGTGAGCCCTGCAATATAAAGTTTATGTGAAACGAAAAATGCAATTTTCTACAAAACAATGAGACTCAGGATAATCGCTATTATTTTCCAGCAAAATTCGAATAAACTACTGTTGTCCCCTTTTTTCATAATTTTAGTTTCAATAAATTCAGAAATAGAGTAGACGGCGGGAAAAAAAATTTTTTGCGTTATATTTTCTACAGAATCTAAAAGTAAAGTAATTAATTTCTTTTTAATTCGATGTTACGATATCTTTCCAACATAACCAACACGACATATATGTAAACGCACGTATATTAAACAAAGAAAAAAAAATCAATTAACTTAATTTGTCCTAATATTTCTCTCTCTCTCTTTTTAATTTGGGGGGGGGGATTTTTTTGAATAACTAATAATTTATAGATTTATGAACATGATGAACTTAAAGTATCCGTTTTCCCTTTTTAAGTAAAGATCCCCCAACCCTCAAAAGAACGATAGGGGAAAAAAAAGAAAAAAAAACGGTCTAAAAATTTTAAACGCTATGATTGGCCGGACCCTGCCTCGAGCCTATTTTTTGCGGCACTCGGGTCGGGCCTTACTTTATTTTACAAGACTCAGATTGGGCCTTGTCATTCGGCTTCGGGGAAACCCCAAGCCGAGCTCGAGCCTTACTTTTTTCTAAAAGACTGGTTCAGGTCTTTTTTCCCCCGTAGTGATCGGAAGGGAACTCGTAGTAAATCTACATAGTATGTGGATTAATAATATTAATATCAACTAAAACATTTACATACAAATTAACATTCATTAAAAAAATGAATAGCATAGCATAGGGCTCTTTTTAAAAATAAAGATTATAAACATAAAAAAATCTAAAATATTAATTTTTGGTTAAAACTTCTCAAACGGAAAAATTCTTAACACTATCGTCGTAAAAATCCATGTTTTCTATGCCGGATCAGGCTAAGACGAAGATTTTAACTTTTTTCTTGTCGGGTCAATTACTTTTCTGTACGAAGCAAGTTGGCCGAACATTTATGTTTTTTACCGGTCCAGGACTGAAAATTTCGGCTCTTACCACAAAAATGTATCTTTTATGTAAAAACTAAAGCACAATAATTCGAGCATACATTTAAAAATTCTCTTTTGCACGATATACGTGATAGAAGATATAAAATTGCGTCATTTTTACAACCAACCAACTAATCGTAAGTGAGTCGAGAGTCGACTCACTATCTCGACTCATTAACCAAGTGAATCGAATTAGAGTCGACTTCGACTCCTCAAGATGAATCGAAATGCCCAACCCTAATTTGAATATTATCAAATGGTGCACGAGGAAGGAACACCATTTGCATGAACTAGATTGGATTACAACGTTCCGCCAGTTAAACTTGAACTTGATGAGGCATGAAGGGACTTCCTAGTTGAAAAACAACTCCACGTCCGGGCTATGAGTGACTGGTTAGCACATCTTGATGTACGCCTTCAGAAAAAGAATTAGTGCAGAATAAATTCTGCAGGAAGAAAGTCTAGCCGTAGTGCAAGCACTACATACGATAGAGGACTATGGAATGTCGGCAGCTCCCGGAGCGCGTCTGCACGCCGAACAGCTGGGGACGGAAATGAGAAGAAGAGGTTGAGGACAGAGTTTAAATACGGGATGGCTGCCGAAGCGGCCAATCCGAGAGATGGGGCGGGGCAAGCCCGCAGGAGAAGAGAAAGTTAGAAAAATCTAAGAATAAATAATTCAAGTTCAACATGAACGGGGTAAAAGCTAAGGCGGCAAAGCGAAAACAAAACAAAGGCCCTTTTCAGGAACCACATATTTTAAAAATTACTAAATTAGATAATAAACATTACAAAAATTTAAGAGTTAAATTAAAGAAAACTACAAAATTAGGATTGAAAAAAGATAACTAAGGTGTGTCATTTCGTTGACATCTTTTCATTTTTTTTTTTCAATTTTTCATTTAGATAACAGATTAACATAACAAATAAAAGATAAGTAACAATTAACAAGTTATTTAGAGTTATTGTTAGAGCTCATTAATAATTCACTGAAAGTTATTAATTTAGAGATCGGATCTTTTTTAAGTTTAATTTTCTCATAGACGCTGTTGAGTTTTTGGGGAATTTCGTCAAAAGATTTGACTTGAAGTTCAGATTTTATAGCTTCTAATATTTCAATGATTGGTGAAATATTATTTGATAATTCATGAAGCTCGTAAAGCTGCTGAGTTGGTGGGTTAGGTTTGCTATTAATTTTAGGAATATTAGCATGATTTTGAATATTTTTAGCTTGGGGTTTAATTTCCGGTTTAGCGGTAACTTGGGCATAACTTTTACGATACTGGGGTTTTAGAGGATATTTAGTACAACCTTTGTAATTAGAGGGATGTTGGAGATCACAATTAGAACATTTAGAAGGCGGTTTAGGACCGTCTTTAATAAGTTTAATATTACAATCAGAAGATAAGTGGTCGCCACTGCAACCGACGCATTTAGGATTATTGAAGCATTGAGAACTAACATGATTAAATTGCTGGCAACGAAAGCATTGCACAGCTTTTTTAGAGGGTCGAAATTTTTCTATGCTAACTCTGAGTTGGAAAAGATTACGGATATTAAGAATTTCATTATTTTTACTATTTTTGGGGAGCTCAACCAGATATAACGGAAGAATTTTACCATCCCTTTTGCTTTTCATTTGGGTATTTTTGTTGGCAGAGAAGCCCTTATTTAGAAGCTCACTTAGGATGTCATCCGTATAAACGTTATTTTTAGGGAGACCCCTAATGACAACTTTAATAATTGCATCTCTGTCGGAGATAAGATAATGCGGAACATTAGTTTTTTTGAAGTAATCGTACATAGCCATTTTATCTTCAAGACTTTCCGGTTGAATTTTAAGGTAGTTACCGGCCAATTTGGCCTCGAATTTAAGTTTAAGATTTGAGCTAAGTAGATTAGTAAATTGGATGGAATTAATTTGTCGATTATCGACCATAATAGGTTTAGGTTTTTTATCAGTTTTAACTTTATTATTAGTAATTTCACTTGCGATAGATTCATTAACAGATTCCATTTCGATGACACTATCATTATCTTTAATTTCGCTATTTTGCGGACTATTAGGCCTAGATATTTTATCATTCTCAGCAGCTTTACTTTGCAAAATTTTCCTACGCTTTTTATTTTTAACAGGGATAAAGCCCTCATCAGCGTCTTGAGATTTAGATAAGTTAGGATTAGTTTCATTAGCTTTACAGGAATTAGGTTTGAGATTTAGTTTATCGTTATTAGAATTAGTAGAACTAGAATCTCTGTCGTTAAAGTTAGAATTAGCGGTAATTACTGGACAATTTTCAGTTAATAGATTGATATCGTAAGTTTCATTATAAAACGTAGCAGCATTTACGTATTCACTATGTAAGTTTTTACGTGCTTTCATTTCAATTATCGTATCCTTACGACTAAGGTGCCAAATACGAGCATAATTTTTGACAGTATTGGAATTAGGATCCGGAAAAGAGATTGGAGAATGGGAAGATGTGCCAGACATACCATTACACGGCGATGATGCGACGGGCTCGCCGGCTCGAGAACTTGGATTCATACGTCAGCAGAAAAGCGGTCAGACTGGTGCTTACACACACGCTCTCGTTCCGCCGGTTACATGAACATGAACATGAAGAGGCATTATACAGGGGCTTCCCAGTTGCGAAGCAACTCCACGCCCTGTCTATAAGTTACTGTAGAGCACATCGTGAGATAAGCCTTAAAAAAGTTTAGCTGTAGAACTAGTCTACCATAAAAATAGGAAAAGTAAAAACTAAAAATTAAATTTAAATAAGAAAAGACTAAGTTAAATTTAAGAGCAAATTTGAAGGGCTCAGCAAACGCAACGGCACTGGTTCCCCGTTTTATCGGCATATGTTACCCGGGCACCTGGCCGGCACTACCGTACGGAGATTCCTGTGTGCTGCGCTCGCTGGCAGAGAAATTTAAAAGATGATAGTTAAGTTAAAAAATTTTTTAAAAAACTAAGACTATAAAATATTAAAAATACAATAAAGAAGGGTTTAAATAAAATTATAGAGAGTCTAAAGATAGTAGTTCACTGTTCAGAAATCATCGCATGCAAGACGAAAAAGGTAAAAAAGCGAAGGTAGTCCCTCCCCACAAAACAAAGGCCCAATTCATTGCCACATATTTTTTTTTTTAGTTTATTTATACTCTTACAATATAGCATAGATGTTAACAAAGTATAAAAGCTATACTAGGTTTTTTTTTTTTTTTTTTTTTTGTATAGCAAATTAACAAAATTAGCAGTTAATAAGGCTACATAATTTTATATAGATTTTTTTTTTTTACCCAATTAATTGGAATATGGGCAAAACCATAATAAATAAATAAAGAAAAGAAAAGAGGTAGAGTCTTAGCTAATTCACTCCTCAACAATGGTTGAGTATCGGGGTCTTTTTCTATTGTTAGGGCTGCAAGCATCGTAATCTGGGAGCTCATAGATTATTTCGTTGGGGATAAGGTTTATGCTATTGTAAAAGTTGGTAGACAAATATTTAATCCTTTTTTGAAGGGAGGTAGTGTTGAGATCTCTACGGATTGTTTTGTTGCTTAAAAACCTGGAGCCATTTCTGATGATGCGCAGCTGTTTGTTATGACAGCCCGCAAGGGATTTCATACTTGAATCACACAGGAAACCCCAGATGGGAGAGGCATATGTTAGGACAGAAAGAATGCATGCGTTGTAGATAAGTACTTTGTTATGAATAGACAGGTTGGGATTACGGAGAAGGGGGGAGAGGGATTTAGAAATACCAGCGACTTTACCCCGGGTATTGATCATATGTTTACGGAAAGTAAGTCTTTTGTCAATGATAACCCCAAGGTACTTAGCATCGTTTTTCCATTCAAGAGTAGTATTGTTAAGAGTTAGTCTATTGGGATATTGAAAAGATCGAGAAAAATATATAGCATTAGTTTTGGTTTCATTAATTTTATTGCGCCACAGATTGCACCATTCCATGAATAAATTTAGGTGTTCTTGGAGATATCTGTATAGTGTGAGTGTGTTCCAAGCAGTGCCGCAGATTGCAGTGTCGTCCGCGTATAGCGCGAGGAATGTAAGGAGTGTGCGTGGAATGTCATTAAAATAAATGTTAAAGAGGAAGGGGCCAAGGATTGAACCTTGGATTATCCCGCAAAGTATAAAATGTAGTGTAGATAAGGTGTTGTTAATGCGGACGTAGAAGTTACGATCGCCAAGGTAAGAGTGTATTAAAGTCCGGACGGGAAATTAAGCCGAATTAATTTGTATATGAGGCCCTCGTGCCAGACTTTGTCGAATGCCTTGGCGATGTCCAATAAGACAGCGGCGGTGGGTTTCTTCGCGTTGAAGTTTTCCGCAAGAAATTCAACCACGCGAAGAAGTTGGTGTTGGGTGGAGTGCTTGGCTCTAAAGCCGAACTGCTCCGGCATTAAAATGTTGTTAGCATGAGTGAATTCCTGGAGATGCAATCTAATGACGCGTTCGATGACTTTACTGAGAGAAGAAAGAAGACTAATAGGGCGGTAATTAGTGGGATCGTTAAGGTTAGAGCAAGGTTTAGGTATAGGTGCTATTATAGAAGTTTTCCAAGGTTTGGGAAAGTAGCAGTTATTAAGAATAGAGTTAGTTAGATCAGTAATATATTGAATACAATTGATAGGTAGTTGTTTAAGAGCATAGTTAGAGATGCCATCGTACCCCGGGGATTTTCTATTCTTAAGTTTCTGAATGATATTGTCTATAACATATGGTTGAATGCTAGGGAGAGGGGTGGGTGGGGTGGAGAGATATTGATTGACAGTATCATTGACAAGATTAAGATGTGCTTGACTTGCGAGGAAGGGATTAGGTGAGAACTGGTTCTTATAGGAGTTGGCAAGACATTCTGCCTTCTCCTCGTCCGTATTCCGCCGGTTACTTAAACAATCAAAAATATAGATAACACAGTATTTTATTATATTTCTGATGTGAGTTTTATTTCTTTGTAGTTAAACTATTTTTTAATTTTTTGAAATTACTCGACATTTGACTTTGATTACTCGACTCATTCAATATTTGAACACATTTCGGAAATTAAAAGTATTATCCAAGTAAAAGTATTATCCAATTTTTATGTGTGGAAGAATCCAGCATTAAAAGGCATCAATGATTTCATTTCTAATTTTGCAGCTAGTCAAATTATAACATAAAAATAGAGACTAATCATCATCTAAACTATCATCATCTAAACATCTAAAACATCACTAAAACATCTACTAATGAATATTACCTGTTCACATATAATTTTAATAAGGTCGATTTCTTTATGAAAAATATGAACTTTTAAAATTAAAATTAGCTAATATTTTATCAAATGATTCTCAATTTATTACTTTGTTAATTTTATGACGCAATGATTTTATATTTCAAGACCTTTTAATTTCAATTTTGTTGCGAATAAAAGTTGATAACATTTTATAATACTACTTATATAATTACTTATACACGTCTGTGACGAACGAACTACAATTATAATAACAATAATATTTTTAACATGTTATTTAAATTTTTTATCAATTAAAATCTTTATTTAAATAATTTATAAAAGAAGAACAAAAATCGAATTATGAAAGGAAAAAAAACTGTTATTAAAGCTTTTTTTAAGTAAAAGGAAAAAGAAATGAAGAACACAAATTATTTTAATGAAATAAAATTAACTGAACTGACGCATAAATGAAATAACAATGCCATAACGCACATTAATATATTTTTGCAAATGTGCTTTTCGTCTTAGTATGAGTAAAGCCACGCCTACGAATAGTTATTTTTGCATAAAACACATTATTATTTATACATTTTGTGTTTCGATTAACATTACGAATATATATATATATATATATATATATATATATATACACAGGGACGTAGCTTTAGGTGGGAAGGGGGGAGCCTCCCGTCCCAGTATGTTCATGTAGTAGGGCGCCAAAGCGGCGCCCGGAAAAAAGGCTTTGTTAGTAGTTACAAGTAATTATAAAATAACTTAATTTTAAATGTAAAATTACAAAGTAAGTTATTTTTCCCTTACAAAACATGAATAAGGAACTTAATTTTATACTTGTTGCTATCTCTATTCCCCCACTCCTATCCCGAAGGAAATTTATGCATCCAAAATAAAAAATTTCGAAAACAGACTTAGAAATAGATCACCCTTAGAAATAGATAGAAATGAAAAGGAAGTGTGGAAGCTACTGCAATGCGTTTGAAAGGTTCTATAATATGTTTTAGTAGTAGGGCGTCGCAGAGGTTTTAGGGGTGCAGTCAGACGCCTCAAAAGGAGGGTTTGAAAAAGGGCACCATGGAAGGTTTAGGGGCGCCGTTAGGCCCTAAAATTTTTATTATTTATGTGGCGTTCTTAGATTATTTTTAACACAAAAAAAGAAAAAAAAATCAAATAACAGAAACATGATTTGGAGTTAAGAGTAACGAGAGTAACGAAGAGTAACTTTAGACTTTAGAGTAACGAACAAATACTTTTTGCCGTTTTTTCGTGCATGGGGTTGAAATTATTCTAAAGTTTAGACTTTAACTTAAATTTTAAGCCCAAAATCGGAAACATGGGGAGCAGGAGCTAGGGGCCATTAAAGTTTAAGGTCCAAAAATTCAAACGCTGATAAAAATTAGAAAAAAGGGTTGATTTGTTTGCGGTTTTCTCTAAAATCATTCTTTATATCACGATTTTTAATTTTTTTAATTTTAAAGGTTAAGTTCAAAAATTGTCGATAGATGGCGCTTTAGACTTTAGAGTAACGAACAAATACTTTTTGCCGTTTTTTCGTGCATGGGGTTGAAATTATTCTAAAGTTTAGACTTTAACTTAAATTTTAAGCCCAAAATCGGAAACATGGGGATCGGTTAACTGGCGAAAATTTAACTGTGAACCGAGGGGGAGATTTTAAACGCTCATAAACATTGGACAAACTAATCGATTTTGTTGCTGTTTACGTGCAGGTCATTCCCTTAGTAATTATTTTATTCAAAATGACGTACAGCTTTCATGTCCTCATTTTTTGATAGAGGGCGCTTCCGACATATGTCCGACATTTCAATGGTATTATTCCTGGGTGTTTTACTACCAGACCACCATACTTCCAAGAAGTGTAAGGGATGAAAGACGACTCGGAATCACACAGGAATGTAACTTTGAAAATTGCTTTTTTGCATGTTACGTTTAAAAAAATGCAGAGAAAAAAACAACAGAAACAAAAAGAGAAACAGCAACATGTTAAAGTGACAGAACAAAGTTAATTTAAAGGTTTTGCAGCAAAAAGTGTTCGAAATTACGATTAGAAAAAGTCCGGCAAACTTGACAGCGACAGTAGATGGCGGTGCGATTTTCTTGCGATAGATGGCGTGAACGATAATGCGCGTGAAAGTTTCTCTCTTGTTGCGCAGCTCCATGTGGTTCCAGCACGATCAGGCTCTTCCACATTTTACCGATGATGTTCACCGATACCTCAACGTAACATATGGAGAGCAGTGGATAATTCGTGGTGACCCGGTTTATTGGCCTGACAGATCACCGGACTTATCAAGTATGAGCTTCTTCTGCTGGGGTCATATGAAAAGTTGGGTGTATGAGAATCCCGTACCATAAATTAAAGACTTAGCAGCTCGTATTTCTGTAGCTTCCGGAAATCTATCAAATATTCCAGGAATCTTTCAAAGCGTGAGGAACTACATGCGACGCCGCTGTGAAGCATGTCGAATTACTTCTCGAATTACTTACTTATCTACATTTCGAACATCTTTTTTGTAAAACCTTTAAATAAACTGTTTTATGTCATATTAACGTGTTGCTTTTCTCTGCTTCTTTCTGTTGTTTTTTCTCTGCTTCCTTTAACCACAACTCGCAAAAAAAGACATTTTCAGTGTTACATTCCTATGTGATTCCTAGTCGCTTTTGCATCCCTAACACTTCCTGAAAGTATGGTAATCTGGTAGTAAAATACACAGGACTAATGCCATTGAAATGTCGGACATGTGTCGGAAGCGCCCTCTATTAAAAATGAAAGCACCACAGCTGTACGTCATTTTGAATAAAATAATTACCAAGGGAATGACCTACACGCAAACCGCAACAAAATCGATTAGTTTGTCCAATGTTTATGAGCGTTTAAAATCTTCCTCTCGGTTCACAGTTAAATTTTTGCTAGTTAACCGATCCCCATATTTCCGATTTTGGGTTTAAAATTTAAGTTAAAGTCTAAACTTTAGAATAATTTCAACCCCATGCACAAAAGAACGACAAAAAGTATTTGTTCGTTACTCTAAAGTCTAAAGCGCCCTCTAGCGACAATTTTCGAACTTAACCTTTAAAGTTAAAAAAATAAAAAATCGTGATATAAAGAATGATTTTAGAGAAAACTGCAAACAAATCGACCCTTTTTTAAAATTTTTATCAGCATTTGAATTTTTGGACCTTAAACTTTAATGGCCCCTAGCTCCTACAGAAGACGTTTGCGCCCCATGGTTTCCTATTTAATAATGTTTCTCTTTATGTCTGCTATCACCCCTCAAAGTTTGTCGGTCTGGTAGCGAAACACCCTGTATATTTATAATTACAGCGTTGTATGGTAAAAAGAAATCTGACAGGCAATAAGCGTTTAACTTGAGCGAACCAAACTGGAAATAAACCGGTATACATTGGCTGAAGATTCTAATATTTGGGTAGCATGATGTAACAATCAGACGTAATCAGTCCAGATATTCTGCAATCAGGAGAAATATCAAATATATTCTCCGAAATGAAATTACATTTTTAATGTCACTTTAGAATTTAAATTAGTGGTGTCATACAAGGACGTTGACGAAACAATTTAAAGTTAATTATTTAATTAAAACTTATTGAGGCATTTTTTTTATTATTTTCTTATTTTAAATTAAACAGTGTAATTTATTGAAAGTTTTCTTTATTCTGATTGTAAGATTTCTGTTGCATGAAATAAAACGCGCGCCTTTCTGTCTGAATGATGTTTTAATTTGATAAGAATTGGTGATTGTCTATACAAATGTAAAGATTTTTGAATTGA
>CAXHSM010001376.1:34890273-35022808 GCA_964019185.1 Maratus speculifer
CTTAGTTTTACTTTTACCCATTAGTGCCTAGCATCCCTTTTTAGGGTCGCTTCAAAAGGTGCATCCAGCACTGTTTTTGTCACCGGTAAAAAAGAAAATCAATAATTATTTTATTTAAATGATGCATTTTCCTGATTAATGAACTAAACTTAAATCTTCTAAAAATAGTGGTGCCAACCAAATAAAATTTACGCAAAAGATGCTGGGCATGAATGGGTTAAACAGTAACAATAACAAAACTCTGGAGTAAAACTGTAAAACAAGAAAGATAATTTTATTTATAAGAAACATTGGATATATTCGTGTCCCTAGTTTAAATCAATTTATATATTTCGTAAAAATTCTGTTTTGTTATTAAATTTCTTTTTAGACATAAATTTAGTAATAATGAAATTTGATTAAGCTTATTTTTAAATTTTTTGGATGAGAAAGCCATTTTCAAGTAGTTCAAAAATTCAAACAACTTATACATAGATAGGTCATCCGAATGAAAACATCAAATGTGCGATTAACTTCAATAAGTGTATTCAGAAACTTGTACGATAATAGTAAAATTGCTATTTCACAAGGGGTCAAAGTCGCTTCAAATTCCAGGCGTCTCCCCACGTTATACTACGGAACCAGGGGTGTCGCTCAGAAAGCACGCACTTTTTTTGTATCAGAGCGTCTGAAACCAAGGAGCCGCCTGTAACAGCCAATTAAATGCGTGGAAATCCGAATGATGGAAAAGCAATTTCTAGAATAGCCTAATAAATTCTTCGGAAACGAAAAAACCCAAAAGATTTTTATCGCTTGAAATTTTTACGTGTAATAACACTAAATTAGCAGGAAATTCCACTAGTTACCTTACTGTTTCGATTTTCAAATAAAAGATTTTTTGTAAGAAAAAAAAAAAAAAAAAAAAAAAAAAACCAAATTTCTGTTATCTTCCTATTTTTGGGCAAAAACGAAAACGTCCAACAATTTTTTAAAGCAATTAATGCATACATAATTTAAATATGTATAATTATTGAATGAACACAAATATTTACGGCGATCTAAGTAGTAACATTCATTTTTTTTTAATTCTGGGTTGAAAAAGAATTGTTTGATCCGCGGCTTATACACCCGAAATTACGGTAATTGATTATACATGTGGAGATTAAAATTGGTTTAAAAATATTTAATTTTTGTATTTAAAATTAGTTACTCCATATGTGAAGTTCAGGGAATTTGAACAATCGTATGAAATTTCGTAACGATGTGCATCATAACGTTCATAAATGTACCGTATTTGTACTTAAAACTAGTCGTATATTAAACTTGCCTGAATATGCTTATTTGGAAAATACCTCAATTCTCGCCCAAAAAATCTGCAGTGTATGCAATATATACAAAAACAAATTTCTGCAATATCCATTTCCAACAACGAAACCACTCGATAACTCCTGAATCTCAAACATTACTTTACAAATATACAAAACTAATGTCACAAATAAATTTTTAAAAATTTACGAAACAAACTTGTAGTAACAAAAACTCATTTATCATCTTGCCAAGTTATCGCTTGTTTTAGAATTCAACCATAATTTTTTATGTTTATGTGTTCTTTTTTGTAAATTTTGAAAAACTTTATAGAGGTACTTCACTGTGCAAATAGTTTTTAAAAATATATTTTCTTTTAATTCAACACGATGAAATCAAATTCAGTTTATGAGCAACATAATGTTTTAAAATTGAGAGTAAAAAGTATTCAAACCAATTAGTTGAATATCTAAATTAAAATTCGAGTAATATTCAGTAAACTAGTTAAAAATAAATAGTAATAATCAAAGAAATTATCAACAATAATTAAAATATTTCACAATGCTTTAAATAACACAATGTTACATCAGGAAAAATGAAAGTTGCAACATATAAACCGCCATTATCAAGTAATAAATTCTAGAATTTTTAATTGAAGAATAATGAAAGAAATTACCCCACCTTAGCATTAACTTATTTTGGTAAAGAAGCTGGGTACAATAAATTTATGTTTTAAAAGTTAGCTGAACAAGCTACGGAAGAAAAAGACGCCATCGTAAGAATGAATCATGAATTGCACTATGATTCATTGAAAAAAATTCTTGTATTTTTTCAAAAAAGAACTCCCATGAATAAAAATTATTAATTTTTTTTTCAGTAAATTTAATGCAATGGCATTACTTTTTCTAGTCTAGTACTTTTTAAAATTCTTAGATATAATACTGGTTACCAGACAGCTAAAATTTACCTTAGATATCCAAAATCAAACTGATTCCAATTTTTAATCCGAAATGCATATTTAAGCTCTAGATTCGCAAATTCAAAAAATGCTCCCTATTTCCTTTTTAAATAATACTTTAATTTGTTAATTAAAAATGAATTGAGCATTTCTATTTGAGTTGTTTTCCATTTAATGATTGAATCATTATTTATGAATGAGATTTTACTCATGATTGATTCTTCGTGTTGGCGTCTGTAATAAAATGATATTACTTTGATTGTAACAGTAGCTATGTTTTAAAAATTAATTTACTGAACCTAACTTCTTTACTAAAACCAATTAATGGTAAGATAAATTTCTTTAGTTATTCTTTTGCTGAAACTTCCATAACTTGTGATTTGATCGTACGAGGATACAAAATTTTATGTGTCGCTTCGCCACTTTTATTTTTGCTGACGTTTATAGTCATTTAAAATATTCCATACACAGGTAAACCAAATATTAGTCATTATCTTATAATTTTATTGCTTAATGGTATTAAAAAGTTAAAATTTGCATAATAATAAAAAAAGTTACTTCCATTTACATAAACATGTTTTTCTTTTAGAAGTAACCCTATAAATAACTAATGTATACTATAAGTAAAATACTCTTTGAAGACTATGCTTTGAGTTCTTATCTATGAAATCTTTTCTAATTAATAAATTTTTGTTGTTGTGAGCACAATTTTCTTATAATCTAAAACATATATTTTAAAATTAAAGAGAATTTTTGAAGGATTTTAAAGAAAAATTTTACAGTCAATTGTTTGTTTGTAATTGGAAATAAAAAAGCACTGAAGTAAAAAATATTGTACTTTATCGAAAGTAACTCCCTTCCAAATATAAGCACATTCCCTCCCTTCTAATATGTGTGCAATCTTTTTTTTTTCTTTTGAAAAAGTGCCACTTATAAGCCTTTCCTTTCAAAATGCACACCCTAATTCCTTATTCTTTTCGTACAAGTCTCAATTATAAATCTCATTTAAAACCACTACAGTTTTATGTCTGCTAAAAGGGGGCTAACTTGTGATACATTATGATATATAAATAATACAATATATTTAATTGTTGATAACTCATATTATTTATGCCAGGTCAATTACAATTGTGCCAAATAGGATACCTATTATACTGATTAAATCAATCATTATTTGGTACTACTCTGTTATCCAGTCGACCAGTCTCGCCAAACTAATAGCCAAATTATATATCCTGACATAATTTTTATTTTAAATAACGAAAAATACAAATACTTAGTAGAATATTAATAAAAATATAAAAAGTTGAAATAAAAATCACTTAATGACATTTTAAATATGTGAATCGTATTTAATGTCATTGAATGTGACATTCATGATCATCCATTATTTACATTTAATCTTATAGTTTGGCGATAATTTTTTAATCGACAGGATAACCTAGTATGACCCATTATTTTATGTATAAGATAGTTGCTTTGAGTTCTTATCTAAGAAATCTTTTCAAATTTATAAAATTTTATTACAGTCAAAGTTCTATAATTTGCACAAGTTGGGGCCAAACATTGTGCAGATTATGGAGTATTGTGGATTATAGAGTATTATGGATTATACATCATTTTATTATTCCTAGACAGAATTTTAGTCCTATAATCAGTATAGTATGAAAAGATAAATAGAATAATAAATTGATTATTAGATTTCATATCTCAAAAAATATCTTTTTTAAGTTATTTTATTAAAAAATTAATATATATGTGCATTTAAATAAAATAATTATGTATTTTCTGTAATCTAAATCATCATTTAGATTGTTCATCTATTTTCTAAAATAGATGTTTTATTCTGATTTTTTTTTTTCAATTTTTTGATTGTTTTAAAAAATTATTTTTGGATCACAAATTTGTAAATTTTTTAAAGTGTTTATTTCATTGTTTACATTTGTAGAGTAACGTGGACTATAGAAAATTGCAGATTATAGAACTTTGACTGTAGTGGCGTAACATGAGACACAAATAAAACATTTGGCACACTATTCCAAGAGTTCCAGGTAATATCCCTGGCTTAAACATTTTTCACCTCTGTTGATTCTATGCTTAGCAGAGCACTTTGAGCACCATTCTGAGGTTTCCAGGCTCAATCCCTGGCTTAGACATTTTTTACTCTGTTGGTTCTGTGCTTTGTTAGAAATGTGGGTATTACTTGGTTATACCGTGGACCAAAAAACTATCACCAAATTATAAGATTAAAAGCCATCAATGGATGCTCATGAATGTCACATTCAATTAAATTAAACATGACAGGCATGCTTAAAAAGTCATAAGTGATTTTTATTTTGACTCTTTATTTGTATTTTTATTAGTACTTTACTAATTTATTTGTTCCTTTGTTATTTAAAATAAAAATTTAGTCAACATGTATAAATTGGCTATTAGTTTTGGCTAAACTAGTCGACGGGATAACCAAGTAGTACAGAAATGTGATTGTTCACTTATTAAATATTTAATAATTTTACAGCTGAAAACTAACTAAAATTGTATATTTAAAAGTCATGTATGAAAGAGGGTGCACATGTAAACAATTTTTACATTTTTGATTATTTCTAAAAATTGTTACAAGCTATTGAAATAAAAATTGTTTTATGTAATTATTTACACTTTATTTGTTCTTTTGGTGAAACTTTCGGGTGCCTTTATCAAGAATTCCTAACTTATATCGTCATTCTAAAAATTGTTTAAATTTGTTCACATGTACCCCAGTGGAGGGTTAGTTGTGAACATACCTGGGATATAAATAAATCTTTGTAAATAAAACTGTAATAAAAACTAATTACATTCCCTCGTTTTAGTTATTTTTTAGTCAAGCATAGCCAAACTATGTTACTTTTAAGTAAATTTTTGAATAATTCTGCTTTTGTGTTTTTTTCTAAATGTAATGCAATATGTATCCCAAAATTGAACATCATGGTTTTAAAAAATTATGAAATTGTGATGTAAAAAAATTGGTAATTATCACACTAGTATCAGACACTTTTTTGGCTAACTAAATTTCATTTTCATAAAATAAAACATCTTTATTTTAATATGGGCTAAGAAAAAATATGTTCAAAACTGGAAATCATTAAAGAATAACAAACATATTCATTTTTGCAGAAAGCCACCAATTTTAATTGTTATCTAATTTCTAGTAAATTAAAACTGTGAAGAAATCCTAAAAATATTAAATTTATACTCAGTATTCAACAAGGGTAATTAAATTCTAAATTTTAAGAAAAGCAAAAATGCATTCATAAATTTTAAAAATACACTTGTCAACTGTTCACATCTGTCCCCATAGGTTCTATTCACAAGTGCCCCATCTCTCAACTTATGAACTATCTATCAACATAAAAAAAGATAATTTTAACTGAAAAAAGAAAACAAAAGTTTTTGTAGACTTAATAAGGCCAAAATTTTGTGCCAATTCTGCTATTTATTGGTAATTTTATCCAATTGTTTGTGTGGGCCTGTGTATCAATTTGTCTATAATCGGCAAACATTTCTTTGCAAACCAAATGACATACAGCATAAAAATGCATAGCACATTTTAAAAGCACTTTTATACAACTCACGCTCATACTCATACCTAGCTCATATTCATACTATGCTCATATCTTTATAAATTCTTTTGTATATTTCAATACATAAACTATAGCATTTGTACTTACCATATAGTTTGTATAAATTCAGTGAAAATTAAAAGTGCATATTATAATTAAAAATGAATGTCTTGCCATCATCGCCGATATACAGTATTTTGCCTAGAATATACTCTCTGAATCTTTTACATGGCCTTGAAAATGTTATGCACACCATATTATACATGAAATAATTTATAGTCAGACTCGCCAATGTACAACAGCTTCATTATGTATGGAATAGCTTAAAAGAATTAAAATCCAAACATTTTTTCCTATACTATTATGCAACATAATTCTTTTGTGTGGCTTCGTAAATAAATAATAATTAATCTTTGCACCACTTACTCTACATAATACATATTTTAATGTACTTTGTAAATGTATATAAAATTGTCTTGTGTTTGAAAGACTGTAACATCTTTAAAACTTATCTGAAACTTTTTTTTCTTTCTCATTGGCTGTAATGCAATGGAAAATTTTGATTAACTTTAGATAAATTAATGTGCTTCAAATTCCAAATAATATTTGTGCGAGGGCAATTGTAAATAACATCCAAAAATTTCAGGGCAATCCGAGTATATTTATGAGAGTTAGAGTGTGGACAGACAGACAAAAAAAAAATCATAAATACTTTTCAATTTTGTTGGAAAGTGTTAAAAAAAAAGTTGTTTTTTCCTTTTTGTCATTCCTTGCCTCTATCATATCTTGAGACCTCCCATTTACTTTTGGAGACAAAGCAAAAAGGTAAAATAACATTTAGAGAAATCATTATTTATTGTTTATAAAAATCGAGATGCAATTTTAGCAGAAGAATTTTAAAAGATAAACTATGTGTGCTAAAAATAAAAAATAAATAGAATTTATTTTATTTATTTATTTATTTATTTATTTTTTTTTTTGAGGAATGCGGGGAGGAGGGTACTTTAGTTTTCTACAGTAGAAAATGTTCCAAACATGAAAATTATTATTTTGGGCAGAAAATTTGAGAATGTATTTTAGAAATACCTAACAGATATTTGTTGTTGTCAAGGCAGGTTTCAAATCTAAACTTGCGCCTACCTGAAGCCTTTAAATAATCAGTTTTAGGCCTATACACATACAAGTAAAAACCTCAAAAAAAAAAAAAAAAAAAAGAGAGAGAGAGAAAAGAGAAAGAAAAAAACAATGATAATTAATAACGTTTTCTATTGCTTGATAAAATAAAAAATCTATCAGAAAAAGCTGTCAAGATTACCATTTATAAAAATTTTTTGTAAACGGTCCAGAAAAAATCCTAATGACATGAAAATTTAAAAATTAATCTGCTGTATATTGTTATTACTAATATAGTGTGGTAACATCTTATTATGACTATATAGATGACAACATTTTGTAGTGTAGTATTGCCTCTGTATCATTTTCTAGCTGAAGTTTATCATATTTAATAAATAAATATTATAGTTATTTAAAATAAAGTTTATATTAAAGATTATGTGAGATTTGCCGACAGATGATTTAATCAGAAACATATGAAAACATATTTGAGAAAGTTTTATGGTTGTTTATATTTGAATTTACACACATATACAGTGGGTTGCCAAATTATTAGGGACAGTCATGAAGTATAGGTGTTTTATACAATATTAGAATATAATTTGAAATTAAACACTGTTTTTTTAGTTTAAAAAGCTTTATTGGTATAGTTTAAGTATTTATGCAATGTTATATAAAAAAAAATACAAAAATATAATACAGTCAGTTTTTAAATGTTAAGTGAAGAATATTAATATTTGGTGACATTTCCTTAGGCTTCTAGGTGTGCTTCGTCGCATCGCGGCATGCTTTTTATGCAATTTCTGGCACTTTCTTTTAATTTAGAATTGTGCTTCCATATATTTATTAGTTTTTCCATGTGTTGTACCTTGGTTATAACCATATCTTTGACGGTTTTGGCCTTAGTGATCTTTCATAACTTTTCTATGGGATTCATGTCAGTAGAATTGCCAGGCCAAGGTAAAAGTGGGATATTGTGGTCTGCAATAAACTTTGTAACGCTTCTAGCTTTATGACAAAGTACTGAATCATGCATAAACATAAACCCCTCACCACATGGGAACCATTCTTCAATTGGCGACAGCAGCCGAGTTTAGAGAATTTGCCTGTGCTTATCTTGTCTCGTGGTTCACTGGACAATGTAGAGGCAATCAACCCCTTTAGCACTTACGGCAGACCACACCATTATTTTATAAGGGTGTTTAACACTCTCCATGATGCAATCAAGGCGGTATTTGTCACCTGGCAGAGGTGCTTTTATCAGCTAAAATCTCAAAGGTTGATTCATCTGAGAAACACACCTGAAACAACTTAAATGTGTTAATATAATTTAGAAATAAATGATTTTAAATGATATAAATAATAACTTTCTTAACAACTGACCTTACTCCATTCATCAACTGTCTTCTGGTGGTGTTCACTAGCATACGAAAGGTTTTTCTTTTTAATCGCTTCTATCAACTGGAGTTTCTTGGCTGGAAAATGACCTGTCAACCCTTCATCCACTAATCTCCGCTGCACAGTTCTCTTAGTAACTGATATTCCAGATTCTTGAACCATCTGAGTACAGAGTCCCACATTTTTCTTTCTGTTTCCCAAACAGATATCCCAAATTTCCCTATCGGTGCATGGAATTATTATGCATTTTCTTTCACTTTTACCTTTTCGTTTGGGCGAATGTGGATGGAGGATTTTCATCCAGATTTATTTTTATCCTGTTAACTCTTAACTTTGAAACACCAACAAGTACTACTATCTTCCTTTTGAAATGACTCGTTTGCAGAAAAGTATTTTTTTCCTAGGGGACAAGTCAACCCCTCGACTCATACGGAAATCAATAAAATTAAAAAATAAATTAAAATTTTAAGCAACTTCGTGAAAAACAAATACTTAATAAATAAAAGAAAGATAATACTCACATGTAATTCTTAACTTTTCCAAACAATTTTGTTTAAATTAAAGAAAAGCACCTTCCACTATTGCATGTGTAAAAGGCTCGGCATCTCTGCCATTAATAAAAAAATTATAGAAATCAAAGAAATCTTGTAACATACTAAATGTACTTAAAAGGTGAATCATAAAAACATTGGCAATCTTAAAACGCATTCCTGGAACACTTAAACCACTTAGAGCCGCAGTTAAGTGCATCTAAAGCATAAAACTAGCTAAACATATGACTGTCCCTAATAATTTGTCAACCCGCTGTACATATACTTACAGATTCACTTACGTTTTTATATCAAAATAAATAAATAGCTTGTTTATATTGATACATATAAATATTGCAAAAAAATTGAGTACAGATTTAAAAAAAAAATATGAAGGGAAATTTTTCTTTCTCCACTTAGTCCATCTAAGAGAAACTAGGGATACTTGACCCAATTGTTAGTTTTAGATATTAAAAACTTTCAATTTTGGTTTAGTATTTCTATGTATAAGGAATCTTGGCCAAAGTCGTAGATTTCAGAGTATGATTCAAAATAATAAAAAAAACACTTATAAGAACAGATGTTATACATGCTCTTGTAGCTATAAACATATACAAAGCAAATGACAAATTAAAAAATTCTTTCTTTAATATATATATGCAGTAGACTTCCTGAAATCTGCACAGCTTGAGACCAGAGGTTGTACGGATTTCTCGTCATTGCTTTGTTTACAATTTTAAATAATAACTTGAATGTAATTAACAATGCAATTAAAACTATAATGAATGCTTAGAATACAATACACTATTACAATAAGTAATAAGTTAAAATAATAATAATTTAGATCATTTTTAAACTGATTAAAAATAAAAATATTAAAAACAAAGGTCAAGTTCATAGCCAATTATCTATGATTAAATTTTATTTTAAAGGGCAAATGTATTTTTCTAAATTATTGAATGAAACTTACCTCATAAAGGAACTTCACTAATTTACATCAAAATCATAAAATAAGGAAGTTTTATTTCTGTTTTAGCCAAACTTATTAACTAAAAAACTTGATTGATATAAATATATTTGATAAGAAGATTGTGGTTACCAATGATATCAGCAATTCCATAAATTTTTTGAATGATAAATTTATTCTACCTTTATGAAAAAAACATCAATTCAGTAGTATTAATAAAAATTACAAATTAAATTATGTATGAAGTTGAGATAAATCAATAAAAGTCAAATTTTGTTGCTATATCGGAAGTGAAGATTTCATTGTTTTCATCCGTAAATTATGTGTAAATTTTAGGAGTTACTGACTTTAGGTAGCTGATTTGAAGAAGTCTATTGTATAAATATATATATGTACAGTAGACTCTCTTAAAACCACACAGCTTTGGACCAGAACTTGTGCTGATTTTAGAATTTTTTTGATTTCTGATCATTGCTTTGTTTACATTTTTTAAACAGTGATTTAAATGTAATTAACAATGAAATTGTAACTATAATAAATGTTTACAATGTAATAAGTATTAAAATAAGTAATAAACAAAAGTAATAAAAATTTCGATATTTTTTAACAAGTAAAATTCATGTTAATAATCAATAATGTATGTATAAATGATTATTATAAAGATAAAATGTATCTTTACTATGAAATTTGCTTTATAAAGATGCATTACTAATTTACATAGAAATTATAAATAAGGAAGTTTCTTCAGGTCTAGCCAGACTTAATAACCAAAAAAGTTTTATAATGTCAAATTTTGCACCTAGATTTGAACTGAATGTTTCATTGTTTACATTGGTAAATTAAGTGCGGATTTTAGAGGGTTGTGAATTTTAGAGTTGCAGATTGAGGGAGTCTACTGTATTTAACATCAGAGTTTACAGAATTGAAAAAAGCACATAAAAATGTGTTTTGTCAGATAGTTTAAAAACTTATGCAATGATTCCATTGTTCTTTTTTTGCTGTGTGGTCAGCTAACCGAAAGAAAGGAAATGATGCCATTTCCAACTTAAAATAGTTTCCCAATTCTGAGAAACCTGCCTTTAGTAGAGTATTCCAGAAAGCTCCACTTCCCCTTCTACTAAAAAAATACCCATGTTTTTAGCAATACTTTACTGATTCTTCTTAATAAAGGTCATACTTTAGTAATATTTTAAATTAAATTCACATGATTTTAAAAGTAAATGCATGTTTCTGATGGCCAATTATTCATAGGATGGATATGAGCCCGAAAGCTTGTGTTCTCTCTGGAGGGCGGGGGACTTTTTAGGGAACTTAAGCGAAATTGCAAGGAAATCAAGGTGGGAAAAAACTCCAAAGAATTAGGCCAATGGGCACAGTTGGGTTCAAACTCAGCACATTGTGTTTACCAGCTTGAGATGCAGAACTTCTTGTTTAGCTAAAAATAAAAGGAATATAGATGTTTGGGAAAGTGTTTCTCTTTTGTTTTACTGTATACTTGGTTTTTGCATACAAAAAAATTTAAAGCAAACCTGTAAATATTTAATTTCTTGAAAATTCCAGATCTTAAAAGAAATGTGTTTCGTTTTAGACATTATCATCATATCAAATAATAGTTTTCATCACCCCTATTGATATGTTTTGAAATCTTTCCCCGCCGAATGGTTATGTTTAATGGTTATTTATATTTAAAAATATTATTTTTGGCTTTAATGAGGCATGCCTATCAGATAATAGATAAGAGGACATTTATCTATTATGTAAGCTTATTTTTAGTCATTTTGTACCCCTATCCATCCCCTTTGCTAGGAAAAATAAGCTAATGCTGGAACCCCCTCCTCCCCCTTTTGCTTATGTCAGATTTTATGACATTCAACATCAACATTGTTTGCTATAAAAAAAATCACAGTTAGCGATAAATCACTATATTAAACCATAAATAACCAGATATATAGAGCAGTTATGGTTATCAAAGGAAAACAAAATTAGTTTAATGTATTTATTGTTATACTTATTGTATTAAAAATTCATAGAATAGTAAATAGTTTTTAATGTGTTATTGTTTAATGCACTAACTCCCCCTCCCCCCCCCCAAAAAAACCCCTTAAAGAATACAAGCTTAAACTTATTTAAGCACATGATTAAAAATTTTAATGAGAATCATAAAAAATATAGTGGGTTTGGAGTTCACATTTTTAGACTGGTAAGCACAATGCTCCATAAATAGTGAAACTATTACATCTACGCATAAGCAATTCATTAAAAAAAAGAAAGAATAAAAAATATGTGAATCAAATTTACTTTTGATTCTTGTAATAATTTTTTTCTTTATACAACTGCAAGCTTATCTAGATCAGAAACTTTTTTCTACTGAAAATAAGGTTACCATTACTTCATCTTGCGTGTGATTGATGAAATGTTTAGAATGATACATAAAGGTAAGAACCAACTGTGCAGTCCTATCCCAATCTACCCTCTTCTTTTGTCTGAAATAATCTTGTATAAATCAAATTTTATTTTTGATTTATACAAGAAGTAAAGTAACCATATTCATTAATGAAGAAATTCTTGACAAGTGCATTCAGAACTTTCACCAAAAGGACAAACAAAGTGTAAACATTCATATAAATCAATTTTTATTTTAATTTCTCAATAATTTTGAGAAATGGTTAAAATTAAACAAATTGTTCAGATGTGTCTCTTCTCTCCTACTAATTTTTATATATTTCATACAGTTTCTATATTTATTGTACTTGCAAAATTAAAACATATTGTTATATTAAAAAAGTTAATGTTATATACACCTCAAAACAAATGCACAAAAGATATATTTACATAATATTACACTACAAAAAAACTTTATTTAAAAAATATCTAGAAAATTAAATATTATAAAAGAAATTATAATAAAAAATAAATATGCAGAATTATTTATCCAGCAATATTGTTGCATAATATTGTCAAAAATTCTTCCAAATGTTGTTGTTCAAAATGTTGCACTAAATTTATCATCTAAAAAAATAAATTTTTCTTTCTTTGACCACTGATGGGCAGAACATATTTTGACATTCACAATACAACTTTTATAAAAAAGAATTAAAAATTTATAAAATTCAGTGTCAATTTAAAAAATATTGTGGAAAAGTCTATATGGCTTGAATGCACAACATCAATGAGTATAAGAAATGGAAGTAAAACTGAGTTGGGGCTGAATGTATGGACATCAAAAGAGGTAAAAATCTTGTTTGAATATCTGTCGAGAACATGCTAAACAAGTAGGTGAAATTTCAAGAGGTGAAAAAGTAAAATTACAAACAATCAATGAAAATAATTTTTAGTTTTTATCTGTCCGGTTGTGGCAATGTCTACTGTATCGCATGCATATCTACTCATATGTATCTGTATCAGTGAAAAAATACTTCAATTAAGTCATACCTAAGAATATATGTTTGCATAATTTAATGCATTAATTTTGTACCATTTAAGAAAATGAAAATTGGAAAACCGATTTCTTAATTCAAAGTTAAAATTTAGTGTATTTTATTAAAAAATGTCTTGTTTATTATCTTTCTTCCTGTTTTCAGATTCAGTAGTAGGTAAAAGTGTTTCTTCTGAAACTCTGCGAGTCATTTTCTTGGATAAAATGGCAACAATCTGATAAATCTGATGCTTTTAAGAAGTTCCTGGTATCGTCCGAAATCAAGCTTATCACTGGAGAAAATGTCATTGATTAAAGAAGAAAATTCTTCCTCCGGTGAACAGCCCTTTGTTCCTCGAAATGGGGATAAGGGAAAACATTCCTCCAATGATACAGGAAAAAAAGTTTATATCTGTGATGTATGTTCGAAAATATTTTCTTACTATAGTCATCTGAGAAGGCATCTCTTGACACATACAGGTAAAAAACCTTTTGTTTGTGAAGTATGCTCCAAAGGATTTTCTGATAACAGTAATCTAAGAAGACATGTCTTAACACATATTGCAAAGAAACCCTATGTTTGTGAAATATGTTCCAAAGGATTTACTCGCGATAACAATCTAAGATACCATCTCTTGACGCATACAGGTGAAAAATCTTTTGTTTGTGAAATATGTTCCAAGGGATTTCGTGATAATGGTCATCTAAGAAAGCATCGCTTGACTCATACAGGAGAAAAACCTTTTGCTTGTGAACTATGTTCCAAGGGATTTTCTGACAATAGTAGTCTAAGAAAGCATCGCTTGACTCATACAGGAGAAAAACCTTTTGCTTGTGAACTGTGTTCCATGGGATTTTCTGACCATAGTACTCTAAGAAAGCACCGCTTGACTCATACAGGAGAAAAACCTTTTGCTTGTGAACTATGTTCCAAGGTATTTTCTGACAATAGTAGTCTAAGGAAGCACCGCTTGACTCATGCAGGAGAAAAACCTTTTGCATGTGAACTATGTTCCAAGGGATTTTCTTACTATAGCAGTCTAAGAAAGCACCGCTTGACTCATACAGGAGAAAAACCTTTCGCTTGTGAACTATGTTCCAAGGGATTTTCTGACAATAGTATTCTAAGAAAGCACCGCTTGACTCATACAGGTGTAGAACCTTTTGTTTGTGAAATATGTTCCAAAGGATTTTCTCGGAATACTGGTTTAAGAAGGCATCTCTTGATTCATACCGGTGAAAAACCTTTTGCTTGTAAAGTATGTTCCAAGGGATTTTCTGACAATAGTAAACTAAGAATGCATCGCTTGACTCATACCGGTGAAAAACCTTTTGTTTGTGAAATATGTTCGAAAGGATTTTCTGTGAATTGTAACCTAAAAAGACATCTTTTGTCGCATACAGAATGAAATCTTTGTGTTTCTGAAATGTGTTCCAAAACATTTTCTAGACATTGTGAACTAGAAAGACATCTCGTGATTGATAGGGTCACCCGGGGTAAAATGGGTATATTTTATTTATTTATTTTATTATTTTACGAGACAAATTTTTTTTAAAAATTAAAATTATGAACTAAGTGCTTACATATCTGGCAATACTTAAACTTAGTAAAAACAAACTGGTGACACTTATAATGGGCTTGGCAACCATTTTGTTTTTTAGAAGATAGAACAAAAAGTTTTTAGTGGTTCAAAAACGTCTTTCCAGAAAAATATACTGGAAGGATTTTAGGAATAAACTGTTTGATATTTACAGAACAAGGATTCTTCTAACAGAAAACTGAAAAACTAAGTAAATTTATTTACTCACAAAAATTTCATAGCATTTTTTGTCATATGGGGTAAAATGGGTATAGGTCAAGATATGAATGTATGAAAATTGATCAAAGTTGAAAGACCTTTGAGAGCAAATTGTTATTGATCCTATGTTTTAAACTGAAATTATGCTTTGTTATATGAAATTAGGCGATTATTTATATTATCAATTTATCAATTATATTATAAATTAAGCTATTTCGGGTGAAATCAAAATACATGCAAATTGATTAAATGTACAGGAACACAAGGTAAGAAAAATATCGCGAAACTAAATTAAAACACATCTTAATACATCTTCTAGTACTGGAGGCTATAAAAACTCAGAGAAAATGCAAGAGAGTACAAGCAAAGGTAGGAGAAGTTTTAACTACAGAGCAGGTGGCTGCAAGACTTTGCACTAGGAACACAAAAATGTACAAACAGTTAAAAGAATCGAAGCAACCCATAAAATAGAACTTAAACCAAAGGTTTTCACTGCAATGAATTTGGTGATTGAATCCTTGTAAAACTGAAAATCTGTTCTAGAATTCACAGGTCTTATTGATATCCCTGATGAAGGTGAAAATACTGTGAAGTTTACAACAAAGTCATTTGCCGGGTTATTTTATGTCTTTCCTGGGAAAGACGATGTTGCCGATGTGAACACATCCTAAATTGTCAGATAGCTATCTCAACCAAGCTGCAACAGTCCTTGCCAGTATGCATTTTGCATGTAAATTTTCATTTTTATAGCATTGATTAAACAATGATTTTCCAGTGTAATTTAATGTCTCATTTTTTCCCTACAGATATTCATGCTGATATCTATCTGCTTTTGAATTGCATTAAAAAATAATAATAAAGAGAAACACGATTTATAGCATATGCGTAAATCGATGTGGTGGAGGATACGATTTGTCAGTACTTTCATCTTATTTATACTAGTTTCATAACAGTGTTTTTATATGTCAAGAAAAAAATGTAAACAAATTGAAAGTGGGGAGTTTTTGAAGCCCCCCCCCACCTTCCTAGTTTAGACATTATTCAGAGGATGAAAGTATAAACTTTTAAATGCTTTGCACAATAATTAGTGTATTTAAGTATATTTATTTTATTAATCAACTTTAACCAGCATATACCCATTTTACCCCGAACCACGAGGTAAAATAGGTATAGTGTTTTACACAAAAATTTGAAAAGAAAGAAAACACAAATTATGTTTAATTTAGGCCTAAGATACACAATGTCAAAAATAATGAACAAAAACATGAATTTATTTCATAATATTTCTGTCATGAAACATTAAAATTAAAAAAACGGATTTTTGTTCCCATTTTACCCCGGGTGATCCTACAGAAGAAAATGTTTTTTGTGCATTATATTTTCCAAAGGATTATCTGATAACCATTATTTAAAAAAACTTGTGTCTCATACTTTTCTTTTATAGAAAAATAGAAAAGCTGTGAGATTATTTGTTTCCAAAACAAAAATTCCTACAAATTTCATGCAGTTACGAAGGAAATTCACTTCGTAAATTTGTAAAACATTAGAGATATAGTTTTAGAAAAAAATAAAAAAGCGAACAATCTAATCTCCCATTGCCCTTCATCAGTAGTACAGCTTTTTCTACACCTGATTTCTCACTTAGAAAATCCCTACGTAAATGTCTAAACAAGTTACGAAATAGTATAAAAAAAAGTATAGATACATGAGTACCCTCCCCCCTTCCTTTCGGCTGTCGAATAGCATTTTAAGTTTTTCTCGAAATGTCGATTACGCTTTTTTATGATGAACGTTTCCCTGCTATCTAGCCTCGGAAATCTGCCTAAAACGTTGTATTTGACAAAAAAATGTTTGAAAGATACTTTGTCTTTTTCGAAATGCGAAAAATGTTATTGGATTTTTTCGTATCTGAAGAAGAATACCTGCAAATTGAATGTATTGAAAATGAATTGACTTTGTGAATTAGCAGAAGGACATGGAATGATATTTGAATCATACAGACGTGATAGAATTACAATTTTTTTCTTATGTAAAAGTTATAAAACCCATTTCGAAATCAAGTGGTAGGATTTAACATGATATAGTATTATTATTTCAATGATTGCTAAAAAGCCACAAACTTCATTCAACGAAAATATTTTATACCTTTTTATGAAAAAAGTAAAAATATAGATTTATTTTACTTTTATCAATAAATTTTATTTTATTTTATTCAGATTATTATTATTTTCTTAATATCTAGGAAAACATTTTATTTATCTATTTATTTATTTATTGCTTTTACATTTTGCGAATAGCATCAATAAAGTTTTTGGCTGTAGAATGAAATTACGCTCTTTTCTAATTCTTCTTATACATACTTATCTCATAAAATATAGTTAGATCATTTCATTTAAAAAAAATATGTATTGGAATTTCTTAAAAACTATACAAAATAAATAAATAAATAAAAATACTAACTCAGAAGAAAATAAAAATTACAAAAAAAGTCGAAATTTTATAAAATGAGAAATTTTTCAAGAAATAAAATTCTGTCTGAATTAATGACAATTTGAGAGCTATACGAAACAAAAAAAAATTACATTATTTTGGTTTCCTAATCAAGCCAAAAAAGATAAAGTTCCAAAACTGGTTTGACAATAACCCTATACAGGAATTCAGGAATGACTGCGCTTTTGAATAGGAGTGTAAGAATCTGGCGAAACGCCTCTCTTCAAAAGAATGGAAAGATAAACCTGAAAAACTCCCGGGCTGTGGGCTAAAATATATTTAGAAGGACCCGGAAAAAAACAGGTTAAGATAAAAATTATATCGATTTGAGCAAATTGTTAATTTATATTATTTTCCGAAACTGGTTGAAGGGAATTCTTTGTTAGATGGGTCTAGGGCAGGTCTGTCTAACACTTTAGTAAAGCGGGGCGCACTTCAGCTCATGGCACTCAGTGAAGGGCATCATGATTCACACGATTGAAAAAATGCGGTAATACTATCACACATTAGTGTTAGTACACACGCGCGTCTTAACATATTGCAAATGAATATTAGAGCATAAGACAAAAGGCTTCTAAAATTCTAGAGTTATGTATATCAAATTTCAAATTATGCATTTTTCTATGATAGGTCTATCTCAAAAATGTATGGGAAAGTGCCAGAAAATTTAATCACGCCTATACTACGAACAAAAACAAATAACTATATAAACATGGAAATCAGGGATATCGATAAATTTTTTTTATGAAATGAAAATGTGCTTTGACTTATTTTCAAGGGGTGAATTTAGTTTTATATAAACTAGGGGGGCTTCGCCAGTTTGATCGCTACGCTCGTCAACCCCCCCGCGTAATCGCTTTGCGATTCCGTTTGGTATCGCTTCGCTATTCCAAGTTGTAGGCTACCCCTGCTTGCTGCGCTCGCCAATACCCCACGGTATGAAAAAGCAGTTGCAGACCTTTCAAATGATGTGTCACACGACTGGTGTTGTAAAGAAATTAAAAATGTGCCTCCCTGGGGGTTCAGAATGGGGGATGACACACAAGACATCCATAATAAGAATAAGCAGTTGCAGAATTTTCAAGTGATGTGTCACACGACTGGTGTTGTAAAGAAATTAAAAATGTGCCCCTCCTGAGGGGGCAGAGTGAGGAGTTGCCACACAAGACAACCATAATATGAATAAGCAACTGCAGACCTTTTAAATGATGTGTCACACGACTGGTGTTGCAATGAAATAAAAAATGTGCCCCTCCTGAGGGGCAGAGTGGGGAGTTGCCACACAAGACATCCATAAATATGAATATGCAGTTGCAGACCTTTCAAATGATGTGTCACACGACTGGTGTTGTAAAGAAATTAAAATGTGCCTCCCCGGGGGTTCATAATGGGGGATGACACACAAGACATCCATAATATGAATAAGCAGTTGCAGAACTTTCAAATGATGTGTCACACGACTGGTGTCGTAAAGAAATTAAAAATTTGCCCCCCCCCCTGGGGAGGCAGAGTGATGGGTGACACACAAGACATCCATAATACGAATAAGCAGTTGCAGACCTTTCAAATTATGTATCACACGACTGGTGTTGTAAAGAAATTAAAAATATACCCCCCTGGGGAGGCAGGGTGGGGGGTGACACACAAGACATCCATAATATGAATAAGCAGTTGCAGACCTTTCAAATTATGTAACATACGACTGGTGTTGTAAAGAAATTAAAAATATACCCCCTGGGGAGGCAGGGTGGGGGGTGACACACAAGACATCCATAATAGGAATAAGCAGTTGCAGACCTTTCAAATGATGTATCACACGACTGGTGTTGTAAAGAAATTAAAAATGTGCCCCCCCTCCTGGGACACACAAGACATCCATAATAGTTCAACGCAAGGTTTTTCCTTTTAATCGCTTCTGTCAACTGGAGTTTCTTGGCTGGACAATGACCGGTCAACCTTTCCTCCACTAATCTCCGCTGCACAGTTCTCTTAGTAACTGATAAGTTACTAAGGACTCCTATCGGTGCATGCAATTATTATGCGTTTTCTTTCACTTTTACCTTTTCGTTTGGGCAAATGTGGATGGTTTTCACCCAGATTTATTTTTATCCTGTTAACTTCTAACTTTGAAACACCAACAAGTACTACTATCTTCCTTTCGAAATGACTCGTATGCAGAAAAAGTATTTTTTCCGCAGATTTTTTCCAAGGGGACAAATCAACCCATCGACCCATACAAGAATCAATAAAATTAAAAAATAAATACTTAATAAATAAAAGAAAGATAATACTCGTATGTAATTCTTAATTTTTCCAAAAAAAAACCGACAGAATTTGTTTTAAATTAAAGAAAAGCACCTTCCACTATTGCATGTGTAAAAGGCTCGGCATCTCTGCCGTTATTAAAATATTTAAAGAAATCAAAGAAATATTTTAACATACCAAATGTACTTAAAAGGTGAATCATAAAGATATTGACAACGGTAAAACATATATACCTGGAACACTCAAACCACTTAGAGCCCCAGTTAAATGCATCCAAAGCTTAAAACTAGCTAAAATTATGACAATCCCTAATAATTTGTCAACCCACTGTACATATATATACAGATTCACTTACGTTTTTATATCAAAATAAATAAATAGCTTGTTTATATTGATACATATAAATATTGTAAAAAAAAACTGGATAGACTTTTTAAAAAATGAGGGGAAATTTGTCTTTCTCCACTTAGTCCATCTAAGAGAAATTAGGGATACTTGACCCAATTGTTAGTTTTAGATATTCAAAACTTTCAATTTTGGTTTAGTATTTCAATGTATAAGGATTCTTGGCCAAAGTCATAGATTTCAGAGTATGAATAAACAAAACACTTATAAGAAGAAATGTTACATATACAAAAAAATGACAAAAAATTCTTTCTTATATATATATATATATATATATATATATAATATATATATATATACAATATATATATATATATATATATATATATATATATATACAGTAGACTTCCTGAAATCCGAACAGCTTGAGACAAGAGGTTGTGCGGATATTTGATCAATGCTTTATTTACGTTTTTTTAAAATAATAATTTGAATGTAATTAACAATGCAATTAAAACTATAATGAATGCTTAGAATATAATACACTATTACAATAAGTAATAAACTAAAATAATAATATTTTAGATAATTTTTAAACAGATTAAAAATTAAAATATTAAAAGCAAAGGTCAAGTTCATAGTCAATTATCTATGATTAAATTTTATTTTAAAGGGCAAATGTATTTTTCTAAATTATTCAATGAAACTTGCTTCATAAAGGTACTTCCTAATTTACATAAAAATCATAAAATAAGGAAGTTTTATTTCTGTTTTAGCCAGACTTAATAACTAAAAAACTTGATTGATATAAATATATTTTATAAGAAGATTGTGATTACCAATGATATCAGAATTTCATGGATGTTTTCAGAAATAAATTTATTCTACCTTCATGAAAAAAACATCAATTCAGTAGTATTAATAAAAAATACAAATTAAATTATGTATAGAGTTGAGATAAAGCTAAAAATGTCAAATTTTGTTGCTATACCGGAACTGAATGTTTCATTGTTTACATCCCTAAATTATGGGCAAATTTTAGAGAGATGCCGACTTTAGGTAGCTGATTTGAAGAAGTCTATTGTATAAATATATATATGTACAGTAGACTCTCTTAAAACCACACAGCTTTGGACCAGAACTTAGGCTGATTTTAGAATTTTTTGGATTTCTTGTCATTGCTTTGTTTAAAATTTTTAAACAGTGATTTAAATGTAATTAACTCTGAAATTGTAACTATAATAAATGCTTACAATATAATAAAGTATTAAAATAAGTAAAAAACAAAAGTAATAAAAATTTCGATAATTTTTAACAAGCAAAATTCATGTTAATAATCAATAATGTATGTATAAATGATTATTATAAATATAAGATGTATTTTTACTATGAAATTTGCTTTATAAAGATGCATTACTAATTTACATAGAAATCATAAATAAGGAAGTTTTTTTCATATCTAGCTAGACTTAATAACCAAAAAAGTTTTATAAAGTCAAATTTTTTCCCTAGATTTGAAGTGAGTGTTTCATTGTTTACATTGGTAAATAAAGTGTGGATTTTAGAGGTCGTGTGGTCAGCTAACCGAAAGAAAGGAAATGATGCCATTTCCAACTTACAATAGTTTCCAAATTCTGAGAAAACTGCCTTTAGTAGAGTATCACAGATAGCTCCACTTCCCCTTCTACTAAAAATGTACCCATGTTTTTAGCAATACTTTACTGATTCTTCTTAATTAAGATCATGTTTTAGTAATATTTTAAATTAATTTCACATGATTTTAAAAGTAAAGACAAGTTTCTGATAGCCAATTGTTCATACGAGGGATATGAGCCCGAAGACTGGTGTTCTCTCTGGAGGGGGGGGGGGGTCTTTTTAGGGAACTTAACCCAAATTGCAAGGAAATCAAGGAGGGGGGGGGAACTCAAAAGAATTAGGCCAATTGGCACAATTGGGTTCAAACTCAGCACATTGTGTTTGCCAGCTTGAGATGCAGAACCTCTGGTTTAGCTAAAAAGAAAAGGAATTCAGTTGTTTGTAAAAATGTTTCTCATTTGTTTTACTCTATACCTGGATTTTGCATAAAAAAAATTGAAAGCAAACCTGTAAATATTTAATTTCTTGAAAATTCCAGATCATTTAAAAGAAATGTGTTTCGTTTCAGACATTATCACCATATCCAATATTAGTTTTCATCACCCTTATTTATATGTTAGAAATCTTCGATTTATGTTTTAAGATATTATTTTTGGCTTTAATGAGGCATGCCTTTTAGATAATAGATAAGAGGACATTCAGCTATTCTGTTAGCTTATTTTTAGTCATATTGTACCCCTATCCCTCCCCTTTGCAAGGAAAAATAAACAAATGCTAGAACCGCCTCCTCTCCGTTTTACTTACATAAGATTTTATGACATTCAACATCAACACTGTTTGCTATAAAAAATCGCAGTTAGCTATGAATTACTTTATTAAACCACAAATAAACAGAGATATAGCAGCTGTGGTTATCAAAGGAAAACAAAATTAGTTTAATATATTGTTACTCATTGCATTAAGCAATTCATGGAATAGTAAATAGTTTTTAACATGCTATTATTTAATGCACTAACTCTCCCCCCCCCCAAAAAAAAATATATATATAAAAACTTAAAGAATACAAGCTTAAACTTATTTAAGCACATGATTAAAAAATTTAATAAGAATCATAGGAATATTATGGGTTTGGCATTCACATTTCTAGTCTCGTAAGTACAATGTTTCCATAAATAGGGAACTATTACATCTACGCATAAACAATTCCTTAAAAAACAGAAAGCATAAAAAATATGCGAATCAAATTTACTTTTGATTCTTGAAATATTTTTTTTCTTTTTACAACTGCAAGCTTATCTAGATCAGAAACTTTTTTCTACTGAAAATAAGGTTACCATTACTTCATTTTGCGTGTGATTGATATAAAGTTTAAAATGATACATAAAGGTAAAAGCCAACTGTCCAATTCTACCCCAGTCTACCCTGTTCTTTTGTCTGAAATCATGTTGTATAAAAGAAATTTTATAATATATTTATACAAGAAGTAAAGTAACCCTATTCATTAATGATTTTTTTATATATTTAAATTCATTAATTTTCCCATCTTAAAATTTTAGAATGACAACAAACTTCCTTTAGTATAATTTGGCAAATAGTTTAGTGATTTGTGTAATTTGGCAAAACTGGTCAAATGGAGAACTTTAAATTTAAAGGAAATATTTCTGATTACTATTACAATTATTATTAAAAACTGATTTGCATTCAGGTAAGACATTAGAGATTAAGACGTGATCTCAATTACAGGGCTCCGAAATGTTTCCCTTTCTTCCCCAAAAGTTTCCTTTTATGCATTTTGGTCCCCCTAGTTCCGTTTAAGTGACTAAAAAAATGCTTGAAAATAAAACAATCTCTATAAATAGCCAAAAGCTCAAAAATTGCAGTGGACAAAATTTATTATAGTGGACGTAAGCATTGTAATAGCTGGAATTCTTTCACAAATCTTTAAAAATTACTACAGAATACAAATTTTAAGAAATCTCATCAAAATTCCTAAAAAACACAAATTTTGTCAAAAGATGGCAATAAATAATGTAAACTTTTCGAGACTGGAAAAAACCCCCAATTTTATCAAAAGATCACAAAAAAGCACAAATTTAGTCAAAAGACTGTGATTGGGGATGAATTTCTTCAAAGGTCTGCTGAAAAAACCTTATATATAGTGCATTTAGGTGTATTTTCCCTTTGGTATAATAACATTTCAGAAAAAAAAAATTCTACTCATAAACATCCCTTGAATTCTCTTATTTCTATCCTCTACAAAACAAAAAATAGAGCAGGCTTATTTTTTATTATGCACTTTCCATTTATGAAGGATAAATTTATAATATCTTTTGGTGATGCAACAAACATTAATGTAGATAAAACATGTTTAACAACAGGTAAATGTGTCATTTATGATCTTCCATTATTGAGGGTTGGAAAAAAAACAAAAAAACCAATTTTTTTGGTTTAAACCAGGTTTTTTTTGGTTTAAACTGGGTTTTTAAAAACATCCTTTCTTATGACATATGCATGCATATTTACTGATAAAAACATTCATTATTAGTTTATAAACAGTATAATTTCATTTAAAATAATTTAAATTTAATAATTATAGTGAATTTATGCTGAAATTTGAAAAAATTCATTTTTCAATTTAAACAGTTTTGGCAAACAGTTTTATGTTGAAAGTTTTAACTGTTCTACACAGTGAATCATTGATGCCCTGTAAATCTTTACTTTATAAACAATCTTTTGATTACTAATAATAAACATTTGGATGTAGTTTGATAAATATTCTTTTCCACAATTATTCAAATAATAAATTACAAATACTACTTAGGATATTTTCTTTCTGAGTGACAATTTGAAGTTAACATTTTTAGTCATTAGATTCAGCAGATAGCAGATGAGGAAAAAATTATTATTAAAATGCCATAACTAGCAACCAGTTTTTGCTTTTAATTCTTCAAGATAATCTCCCAAAAGAAAAATTTCTTTTACAGCTTGTGCAAAATCTTAAAAGGTCATTGTGTCACATTATTAATTGCATTAAATATTCTGCATTGTAAAAAATTAAAATATTTTATACTAAATATTGAATATATTTTATCTTTGATCAATTCACATGTTTGAAGTTTTTTCTTTAGAGCAATAGATATGTTCACCAATGCGTACTGATTTGACTTCTATGCATAAAAAAATGACATAAACCCAATATGCCTAATGCTTATTGCTGAAATAAAGTGTTAAAAGTAGAAATTATTTATATCCAATAATCTGAAACTCATAAATTATAAAGAAAGAATGAAAATGTCATTAGATTTCTTCTAAAAAAAATGAAAGAAATTATATTTAATAATCTGAATCTCGTAAGTTATAAAAAAAAATGAAAACGTCATTAGATTTCTTCTAAAAAACAAATTGCTTTTTTTTATAGAAAAAACCAATTGGTTTAATCCTATGCATAAAAAAAGACCTAAACTCACTATATATAATACTTATTACTGAAATAAAGTGTTAAAAGTAGAGATTATTTATGTCCAATAATCTGAAACACGTAAATTATAAAGAAAAAAAAAGAAAATGTCTTTAGATTTCTTCTAAAAAAACCAATTGGTTTTTTTGAAAAAAAAAACCATTTGGTTTAAACCTTGGTTAAAACATATTGGTTTAAACTGTGCCAACCCTGCATTATTGGCATTTAATTTTACAGTTTAGCGAAAGTACTTTGGCCAACATGATAATCATGTAGTAGTATACTCTTCATCCTTATCACTCAGCAACGAGCAATCATTACAAAAATCTGTTATCTGACTCTCCCCATACACTAACTGCTAAAAAAAATGGTACCAAAAAAACAGAATTGTTCATTCTGCATGACATAATTTAAATTTACCCAGAAATATGCAAAAAAAGGGTACTTACATATTAATGCCTCTGCAGCAGAAGTTGCGCTAATGTGCCGATAAAGAGCAATCTTGTTGTTCGCACATGCACAAAAAAATAGCGTCAAAAAATGAGCGAAAAAAGCATTAAAAAAATGGTGTCAAAAATCAGCAAACAATAAGGAATCTAAAACATAACTGCGTGCTAACAACAAGACTGCTCTTTATTGGCATATTAGCGCAACTTCTGCTGTGGTGGCGTTAATAAGTACAAAAAAAATAATACAAAATAAATAAAAAAATATAATATAAGTACAAAAGCAATATACATCAAAGCCAATTTCAATAATATCTATTTTCACTAATGAAACCATACAAAAACTTTCAATAATTGCTGTATGTCAAACCATCCCTTCACAAAATACACAACAAAACTCATGGCATAAATGCAATTTAAATAATAGAACCATACAAAAGACATTAAACCAACCAATGTGATGAAATTAATCACAACTCTAGACAAGACACAGTAGGTTTGTAAAGGATTTAAGAAACAAATTGGTAACAACAAAAACACATTTATTTCTGTGCCAAGTGTCTCGTCTGTTCAAGGATTCAGCCGTAGTTTTTTAAGGGTATGTGTGTTTTATGTAAATTTCGATAAACTTTATATTGATGTTTC
Source organism: Maratus speculifer (assembly GCA_964019185.1). Taxonomy (NCBI): domain Eukaryota; kingdom Metazoa; phylum Arthropoda; class Arachnida; order Araneae; family Salticidae; genus Maratus; species Maratus speculifer. The sequence goes on from CAXHSM010001376.1 coordinate 34,916,581, forward strand.
ATCGTGCGATCAATTATTTAAAAAATATTTACTTTCAATTGAACAGAATAATAATATAATAATAAAAAATTAAATTTTCTTCAAACCAAACTGCTGTTTTTAAATTGAAATTTGAAATTAAACTACTTAGAAATAAATAATAATAAAAGAAATTAACAACTAAAAATAAAATATTTTCATAATGCTTTAAATAACTCAATAAAAAATGAGCAAAAATGAAAGATGAAATGAGCGGCATAAATTTCCATGCAGTCATTATCAAATAGAAAATTGTAGATCTTTTAGTAGAAGAGTAATGAAAGAAACTACTCTGTCTTAGCATTAACTTATTTTAGTGAAATGGTTGGGTTCAATTTATGTATTAAAATTACCTGACATTAGAAATCACAGAAGATACAAGACGCCATCGTGATCATCATTCGTGAATTGAATTATGATTCAATGTAAATGATTTATGCATTTTAATATTATTTATTTATTATCTGCTACAATGGCGATATAATATAGTTTTTTAATACCTGGTTGTGATATACATTACCGGACAACCGTTAAAAGAAACAAGCTTCATTAAAGACACTTAATTTATTTTTCATGAGTTATTTCCATAATTACAAAATCAAATTACGTTAAATTCATAACCTGAGAGCATATTTAAGTGCTAGATACAACAATTTTCACAAGTGTTGTCTATTTCTTTTTTATAAATAAATATTTTATTTTATTAGTTAAAAATTTCTATTGCAGGAAATGTATTGATTGTTCAATATTGGTGAATGAATTTTTTTTTTCGTGATTCATTCTTTGTATTGGCGTCTCTAGTAAAACGGACGAAATGGTGTACTCTGTAAAAATGGCTATTTTTTAAAATCAATTTAGTAAACTGTCTTCTTTACTAAAATAAATTAATGGTAATATATATTTCTTTGATTATTCTCGTACTAAAAACGGTAGCATTTGTGATTTGATCGTATAATACAAAACACATCATGATCACAAAATATTATTTGATCATAACACAAAATTATATGTGCGGCGGCTTTCATTTTTGTTAATATTTATTGTAATTTAAAATTATCCGTACACAGGTAAGTGGAATAGTAACTATCAGGTAAGTGGCTGAAATACACTATATGTAATGTACACCATGAACTTAGGTACAAAGATCTGATCTATGTTCATAATGTACACTATAAAACTATGCATTATTTTTTAGAAAATTTTTTAATTAATAATTTTTTTATTTTATTGTTGTATTTCTAATTTTCTTATATTCTTAAAGAATATTTTAAAATTAAAGAGAAATTTTAGAGGATTTATTAGAAAAATTATACCTTCATGCACAATTTATTTGTAGAAAATCCCTAAATTAACTCTTACAAGAATTATAGGTGCTTGCATATTATCCGACTCAGATCAAGCACAAATGCACCAAGGATGATGTAAATTATACTGATTAAATTAAACCTTATTTTTTGACAACTATATTGCTAATGAAAAAAACAAATAATTAGTAGAATTCCAATAAAAATACAAATAAAAAAGTCGAAATAAAAATCACTTAATGGTGTTTTAAACACGTGCATCCCATTTAATGTTATTGAATGTGACATTCACGATCATCCATTATTAACTTTTAATCTAACAATTCGGTGATTGCCTTTTGTCTGGTGGGATAACCAAGTAGTACTTTATTTTTCAAGCACAGCAGAACCTTGTTTATTCGAATCCTGGTTAACCAAAAATCTGCTTAATGAAAAGACCTTAAAATTCCTTAAAGTGCTATAAAATCTTTACATTAAAAATGTAAAGATTTTATTTTCGCCAATGTCAAATGAAATCTTTCAACATATTTTGATTTATGATTTCTATTTTATTTATAAGTTTTAAGTGAAAACAATACCGAATCACTTTTAATACATTAAAGAGGTTAATACTTTTTAGCTTTAAAAATTAGAAGCAAAATAAGTAAAAATAAAAACTTGACAGATTTACGCATGTTTAAAAAGCAAACTTCCCCTACATTACTATAGGTGCTGACCTTTGATTTCGGCAGTGACCTTCAATTAGCTACAGCCAAAAAGTTAGCACTTTGTTTTTAAAATGATTTGTAATTTTGGTTTGTCATTCAGGGTGCTTTGAATATGGAACCACAACGTTTTTTAAAACAGCGATGTTTTAAATTACAATCACAGCTTTTTATCAAACAAGCTTCATTGAAAATTAATAGTACGTATTTCAAATGTTAAAATTTAGTGACTATAGTTTACAAAGTGTTTTAATATTTCACATAAAAGCTTCAAGAAGAGGTGTGTTTTTATGCAGTTTTTTAGGATTATTCATTATTTCACTTCAATTTACATAGTGTCTAACTTTTATTGAAACCCAAATTTTTGTTTGTTACCCTAAAAACAAGTGATTTTTTTTTTTTTTTTTTTTATAGAAAACTGAACTCCGAAAATTTGAATGATGTATATAAAATGAGTTAATCATCTACCATATATTGAATGTATAAAAACATTCAATATTATGCTGTTACTCAAAGAGCATGGTTTGTGTCTTATTTGAAATTTAATGAGACTGTCTGAATCTGTTACACTTTCAGCTCTCTCTATCATAAATCATATTTAGATGTGAATGGTATGAAACAAAGAGTAATAATTTGTCTACTACTTAATACTGTGCTTAAAATTGCACAAGTCATTGAATAATTTGTATGGAAGTTCAACTCTAATCATTTTCATTTTCAGTGAATACTTAAATACCAGCCAGAGTACACATTAGAGCTTATAACTACTATGCACCATAGCATTGTTGTATGTTGTGCATTGAAATAATTCGCTATGTATTGATATTGATGTATTAAAAAGTAATAATATTTGCAAATTATTTTTGGAAATAAATGTGAAATGTAACATTTGATTTTTTATATAGGAAGATTAATAAAAATTTTATATAAGTGAATTTAAAAGTACAAACCATTCTACTGATAACAAAGGTCTCAAACCGGGCATATTACAAAAAATCTGAAAAAATGAAAAAAAAATTTCATGAGAATTTATGTGTTTATAGAAAAAATTTTGGATCTAGAACATCCAGTAAAAAATAAGGAAATTTTCATTTTTTGGTGATTTTTCATCAGTTGGCGATGGAATGTAATTTAAAAAATATACTCTTTTATATCAAATACACTGAAAGAGAAAAAAAATTTCGTGTTGAGCTTGTTTAATTAAATTATATTTTAAATAACTTTAGTTTTGTCAGTTTTAGTTTGTTTTAACTATAATTTTGCCATTATTAATATTTATATGTATTAATATTGAAATTTAACTATCAATTTTATGCGATTAAAAACAAAATTTAAATTTCATATTATCTAAAATTGTTTCAAGCTCAAAATGTCTGCTATGGAAACGACTTTGTGTTTTATTTTTGAGCATACTTAAATGTATATATAAAAAAAAAATATTCAGTATGAATTTTTCTTTATATGAAATTATTTTTTCTATTGGAAACTAAATAACTGTAGAAACAAGAAATATATATATTTAATACAATATATATCTTTAATAAACTCCCTCATTTTAAGTTTAAATTTATTAAATATCATTTGCAAATATTCTGAAAATCCATTAACACACAATTTTCAGTTAAATTAAAATCAATTGTTTTTGTTGAGGAGAAGGGCTTATCGTGAAATCACGTGCTGCTTTTCTCTTTCCACACCAAATATTTGAAAGTATTTTATTTTTTACAGACTTTCTACTATAATTCAGCTGCTAAATTTGACTGATCTTTTAGTATATACATGAATATTTTAATTAGCATTCTTTTCAAAATATCTGGAGTATGCCCAGTATAGAGACCTTCTTTGTGAGTAGATTTGAGATAGATTTTAACAATTATGCCCATCAGAATCTGTTTAGTAATTATTAAACAATATCTTATCATTAGATTTTCAAAGATTTAAATCTCCATAATTCCAAAACTGCTTAATTGAATAGCTTCCGTTTTGTAGGCAAAAGTAAAATTTAGTGAAAAATCTAAATATTTTTTCAAAATTAGAAAACACTTTGAAACTTTTAAAGTTTTTTTTTTAATTTCTATATGTAGATGACTTTTTAAACAAAATTAAAAAAAACTAATTAGTGTTATTAGCTTACACTCTAGTCACATTGATTTAATGATTTGTCGCACACTTAGCAACATATGGCTTATTGGCACAATATTGAAAATGCAGATGTCGCCAAATATTAGAAACTGCCTTGAAAAAACATTTTAAATATTATTCCTTGTTGATACATATAGAGTGATTGAAAATAACATTTTAATAATTTACAGCATGATCGATTTAATTACAACTTTTGTATAAGAAACTGGAATTGCAATTATGTTAATCAGTTAAAAATACAAGGTGTCTCATAACAATCTGAACACAATATTTTCTTCCTAACTTTAACAATAATAAAGATACCTTTAGGAAATTTTCAACAGATTTATTTCTGTGATAAATTAAGTCAGTGACCTGGAGAACCTTCTCCTCCCCCACTGGATACTCTTTCTCCCCACATAATTTTGTGTTTTGCTTTTGTCTAAAAGTGTTAATTATCTGTAATTCTGTACCCTGTCTCCCTTTCAGAGTCATAAAATTTTCTTCTATTGAAAAATATCAGAATGCAACATTAACTACTTTGTTTTGTGTAACTTGCAGTAACTCAAAAAGTACTGAAAGAACTGGATAATTTTAAAGCAACTGTATATATCGCAAAATGCATTCTAAAATATTAACTTTCTAGTTTAAGGTTAAAATAAATATGGATGTTGACCGCATTCATCTCATCAGTTTGTCATGTTTATATTTGAAAAAGAACGAGGCACTCTGTATTTTTGATTTTAAAAAATAGAATAGCAACTGTAGTTTCCGTTACAAAAATTATTTTAGCTGTTGCAAGCTGTACTAAATCAGTAAACGATTAAATGGCTCTTATATATCATCTTCAGCATGATTGGAAAGTTTTGACATGCGACGGTTTTAACCGATTTTAACCATGGGCTAAAATTGTCGTATTGAAAATCTTTTGTCAAAATTTTCAAAAAGTGTAAAAAACCTATATTTAATAAAATAATGTGAAAAGAATTATGCCTCTGAGTTATAATTTATTTAATAGATATATTTTAAACTAGCAAAAGCCATGCTTTGTCTGGATTCACGAAGTATTATGCTATAAGATAAATATTTGAAAGTAATAATATATTTTTAAAGTTATTTTTGCATCTTTATTAAGCAAAAATGTAATTTTATGTTTCAGCGCATTTTAATTTTAAAATGTATTTCAACCAAATAACTAAGAATTTCCTCAGATTGTTTATTTATGATATAAGACTGGATAAATAAAAATATTTTCGAAGTAGAATTATACAAAATATTAATTAATTTTATTTGTTTACAATTCTTTTATTGCCACTTCATAAAAACATAATGTAATTCTTTTAAAATTCATAAATATCGTCTGCTTAAATGATTTCACAATATAAGAATAAATTGTGTATTTGAATCCCTAACACAGAAAAATACTTTTATAATTGAATGTTAATAAGAGAATATTCACAAATTTTAATTCATTAAAATTATGCTATAATTTTCTAAAAAAAAAGTATTTTATACATTTTATAAAAGAAATCATGAAACTATACATAGTTAAAGGAATGAGCATAGTTTGAAAATCTGAAAGCAGTTTTTGAGATATTTTATCAGAATAATGAAAATATATTTTATTTATTTATTTATTTAATGATGATTCTAGCTATAATTACTGACCCCATGATTTAAGTTTTTCTTCTAAAAACGTACGTGTTTCACTTTTTATTTGAAAAAATGCGTTCGTAAGGGAAAACCATGTAAAATAAATTAATTAAAATAATAATTTTTTGAAACGCATTTCTGTAAAAAAAATAATATTCGGCAAATCTACAGATCAAAATTTTTATTTGTGTTTAATTTCAAGTGAAAATACTGTATAGTTTTTTTGTAAAGTGTACGACAAACTGTCATTTGAGTGGCCTAGTAGAGGATTCGCTTCGCTCATCCTAATAAAACTGCATAAATACATTAAAACGATGGGGTATAAACTGCACATTGCTTTCTTGAAACCTATTTGCATAGGGTATAGAAAACTGCAAAAAGTTGCTGCATGAATTTTTTAAAATTATTTATATAATGCATGCTTTTAAGATGAACAGTTAATAAATCCTTAATTATTTATAATCATTAGATTTTTATTGGTTAAATTTAAATTTTGCAGATATAAATAAATTATTTAGACTACATGCAGAATTAATCTATGACAAGTGGTATCTAATGAGCATATTTACTTTCCTTAAGTTAGAGCAAATTAAGTTATTTCCGTTTCAGTACAAAACATTATATTGCTATTGCTACAAAACCCAGTTTCTTGCTTTTCGCCTACAATGTTTTCATGGGTTCTCATGCTTTAGAAGTTACTGCACAAACTCAAAAACACTGACCTGCTAATGTTCATCCTATAGGAAATTTTTATTAAATACCTATCTTGTTTGAAATTTCATGCATTTAAATGAATTTTTTAAATAAAAATGAGAATACCCGATCATTCATATTAATTTTATAGGAGATTTATTTTAAATATTTATTTTGCATATCAAGATTTTTTTTTCATTTTTTGCATTCAATAACTAATATCTACAAATGCTGTATTTTACTTTGATTTCACTTGCAGCTTTATTTTATTATTATTAAGATACTAAATTAATTAACTATCTTTCATCTTACTGTTGTGATGAATTATTCATGTATTCTTAATTTAAGGAGAACTTCCATAAATAAGATAATTCCACAAGTACGAGAAAATATAATTTAATCATTTTATCCCAACATTTCATTCTTTTCTCTTTAATAAAAAAAATCGTTTTTCTGCTAAAGAAAAATAAATAAATGATGAATGCTGCAGAGAAAATATTTATTTTCAAGCAATATGTATAGTTTATAGAATAAAGTATTTAGCCAAGTATGCAAGAAAAGCCACACTAAAAATCCATATAACTTGGAAATTTAGTCATAAAGAAAGAAAATTTGTAATTTCATATTTGATTTCAATTTACTGTATATTGGAGATGGGCACATGTGCTTTGTGTGCTGGGGAACACAAAAAGCACTGCATAATTCTAAAAAAAATGGCTCGTGAATTTTTCTTATTATTTGCAAAAAACTCGCGACAATTCAAAAGTGATCTAGATAAGGGGTAAGCATACTCATTAAGAATTAATTAGAAACATATGTCCCTCCAGTTGATCCCTCATTTTACTTTCCAAAAGCGAAATGAAATATTTGCAAACAAATGGAGGAAGATAATTGTAACCAGTGGCGAAAACTTATATGGGCCCGAGCCCACCCAATAATTTTTAATCATAGTCTATTCTATCTATATCTATTGTTCTAGTTATTTGCATCATTATTATATTATTATTCATCTTTCCCCTTAAAATAAAATTTATTTTGTCAGTGACCATGTGTTTTAATTCTTCGAGTGATACCCATAAATCCCAAATGATTAGAATGTTTTGTTCTATGTTTAACACTTTGTGCTAATTCAGTTTGTAGTAATGTTCATGATATCATTTCATGATAATTCAATAAATATGTGTTTATAAGGAAAAGCGCATGAGAATATAATTTAATAAAATTGTAATTGTATTTAAACATGATAGCATGACTTAAAATTCTCACCTTTCACCATCTGTAAACCTTTTAAGGAAAAACAAACTAGACACACCATTTTACAAAAAAAATTTTGAGCCCATCCAATATTTTTGAGCCAACCCAATATTTTTCAAAAGTTGGCGCAACTGAATGTAGCTAAGGTATAAATATAAAAATCGTTAAACCAACATATGTAAAATTATAGGGGGAAACATGAGAGGAATAGGGAAAATAGGATAGTCACTTTTTCTACAATATGATTTTACATCAGATTTTTATCGAGCCTTCCAATACATAATACTATTAACATATAAAACTTTCAATGATGAGAGAAGAAAAGATTTTTGGAGTGTTACAGTTGATCCACGGGAAATACAATTTTCTAACTTTTTCCGACCTTTTCAAGTGATGTATAATTAGATGGTTCTTTGACCAGTCTTTCATATTATTCCCCCTCTTTACAACTTGACTTCCAAGAAGCCACTTTCTAATTTTTCCCAACTGCCTTTAAAAGCAAAAATTATACACAGCATAGATTTTGTAATTTATCCTGAATACTGTAACTCTTATCATTTTCATCCATCTCTAGAAATCTCTGTCTAAAGATCAAAACATAGTTATCAAGAAAGAAAAAGACGCGCGTGCAGTATAGATTACGGAACACTTTCCAACACACCCTGAACACTGTAACACCTATATTTTAATTTATCTGCAGTAATTCATACCATCCTGTACAAAGAGCAATACATAATTATCAAGAATAAAAAATCATGAGCATTGCATAGATCATGAAACAATTTCCAAAATATTCCGAATACTATAATATGTATCACTTTCATTCCTCTACTACAATTCCATAACCAATGAAACATAATTCAGAGCTAAAAATTATGCATATAACATAGATTATGACACACTTTCCGACGAAATCGTTATTTCGCAATACCTATTATTTTCGTACATCTGCACCATTTCTACTAGCCTATGCAACAAGTAAAAATAACTAACAGGAACAAGAAATTATTCATGCAGCATAGATGAGAAACACTTTCCAACTCATTCTAAATAATGTAACATTCATTATTTTTATGGATCTGCATTAATCCCTCAGCAAGACATAATTAACAAGAACAAAAAATCATACATGAAGCGTAGACTATGAAACATTTTTTAACGCGTTCTGAGCATACTCACACCAATATTTTCATCCATCTGTAGTAATTCTACTTCCTTGTGCAAAAAAAAAAAAAAAAAAAAAAAAAACATAAATAGGTACAATTAGAAACATGTATACAGTATTGATTATGAAACTTTCCAACACATTCTGCTGAAGCCATGGAAACGTGTTGGACGTTTATTTGAAATTCATTTTCATCTTCTAACGGGGGAAGCGGGAATAAAGGTTTTAGCAGCGCACGCACAACTCATTTGCTGTACGATGTCGGAAGTAGTGTGGACATGTATCCGAATTTTGTTCAGAAAGGGCATTGTTTAGAACATTTTGTACTATCTCGCTGTGCAAAGTGGGACTGGGTGATTTTGTTGGGTAAATATAGCACGCCTGCTTTATGGTGCCGCAGACAGGGCTGACACACATCAAAAATTTATTCAGAACAGATTGCACCTCTGGTGGTGGAAGATGGAAAACAAAATTTTCTAGCATGTTTATAGTACATCTTGTATTAGGTATTAAAACGGTCTATAGAGGCGCTGCTTGCAGCCTTAAGTACAGGATAACTGCCCCTTTAATTTTTCTTTAACTAAAACGAATGTGCCATCGAAATAGTTCTTTATTGTAAATGCGTTCGAAAGCATTATATATTAAAACAAAGGATAAATATTAATTTTCATGTAATAAAGAACGCAAATACTACAAAAATCTGAAATTTTACAAAAAAAAAAAAAAAATCATTCTGAACAAATTTAAAATACATGTAATGTAATGCGCTTGCATGGCACTATCCTGAAGCGAGAAGTTGCATCTTTTATTCACCAGATGGCGTATTCGAGCGCTTGAATTGCCAATATGGTGTTATAGGCAGTCGATTCCTGAGTTTATTTGAACAAACTGTCTAGCAAGCTCGGTTTACGCGTCCTAACACAGGAGAAACCCATTCGAGAGGTTTATTTTATGATATTCTTTTTTTAAATTTTAATATCTATGAGAATTTAAATATTCCAATTTTCCTGGAAGAATCGATAAGCGAGACAACAACGGGAAGTTCAGTTAGTTTATTTATAACTTTTTCATTGTGACAGATTATATGTTTTATTATGATAGCTATTTACTTTAATTATTTCATTTTTACTTATAGTTTAGTATTTTTAAAGTTAAGAATTCATCTGATACACATTTGTTCCACAGCCGTCAGGTGATTCGAAGTTTACTATAGAATTTTGCACTATTGTAGAAATGTCAATTCAACTTAGTTTTCTGTGTTAATTTAATTTTTTTTGAAATGTTTATTTTTATTTTTTTAAATGATTTTAAAAAGTGATAGATAACTTTTATTTATTACAGATACAAAAAGGTCTTAATGTAGATGCAGCATCATATAACTTTAAAAAGTCTTTTAAATTTTAATATGCAGCAAAATATTTCTGAAAAAGACCTTTTTGGAAAAACAGCTTCTGACTCACAGCATGAAAAATCGTTTGTTTGCAAAGAGTGCTGCAAAAGATTTTCTCAAAAGAGTCATTTAAGCAGACATCTTTTAATTCACACTGGTGAGAAACCTTTTGCCTGTGAGATATGCAAGCAGAAATTCTCTAGAAAAGATGTGTTTAGCAAACATATATTAGTTCATACTGGTGAGGAACTTTTTGTGTGTGACATATGCAACAAGAAATTCTCTCAAAAGCGTTACTTAAGTAAACACCTATTATTTCATACTGGTGAAAAATCTTTTGAGTGTGACATATGCAATAAGAAATTTTCTAGAAAAAGTGATTTAAACCAGCATCAATTAGTTCACTCTAGTGAGAAAAATTTTACGTGTGAAGTATGCAAGAAATTTTTTCTTTACAGGTTCTTTAAGCAACCATCTAGTAATTCATACTGGTGAGGAACCTTTTGTGTGTGACATATGCAACAAGAAATTCTCTCGTAAGCGTAACTTAACTGCACACCTATTAGTTCATACTGGCGAAAAATCTTTTGGGTGTGACATATGCAACAAGAAATTTTCTCGAAAAAGTGATTTAAAGAAGCATCTTTTAATTCATACTGGTGAGAAACCTTTTGTATGTGAGATATGCAATCAAAAATTCTCTCATAAGTGTAACTTAATTACACACCTAACAATGCACACTGGTGAGAAACCTTTTGCGTGTGAGATATGCAAGCAGAAATTTTCTAGAAAAGATGTGTTTAGCAAACATATATTAATTCATACTGGTGAAAAACCTTTTGTGTGTGACATATGCAAGCAGAAATTCTCTAGAAAAGATGTGTTTACCAAACATATATTAATTCATAATGATGCAAAACCTTTTGTGTGTGAGACATGCAACAAAAAATTCTATGATAAGAGTAATTTCAACAGACACCTGTTAATTCATACTGGTGGGAAACATTTTGTGTGTGAGATGTGCAAAAAGACATTCTCTCGGAAGTATTCTTTAAGCAAACATCTTTTGATTCATACTGATAATAAACCTGTGTGAAACATTGCAATAAGATATTTTCTTAAAAGAGTTTTTAAAGGAAGCATCTCTTAATGCACATTGGAGAGAAAATTATTGTGAGATATATACAAAAAAAAACATTTCTCAGAAGGGGAGGGATGACCACCCTGCTCTATGGAAACTCAGCTTACGCTTTAGTGTGGTAGTGCAATCCGAGGAGCAGATCTGAGAAGAGCAAATTAAATGTTCATTTTCATTCCCAAAATTTGTTAATTTCAGTTAACTCAGCTTGACACATCGTGACCTGAGAATAATAAAGTTCTATCTGTGTTTATGAAAAAAATTACTTGTCGATGTAGGATAACTGCCCCTTTAATTTCCCTTTAACTAATGCTAATGTACCAGTAATGTTCTACTTGTTTCACTGAAGGCATTTCGGGATTGAAATATTGTCATAATATAAATGTAAAATTATACATTAAATAAATTTGACATCATTTTGATGCAAAAATGCCTTCATAGATACAGATAGAACCTTTCTATATCTATAAGTCATTTTTTTCAAAAACACAGATAGAACCGTATTATTCTTAGGTGACGATATTCTAACATCAAAATTTTTTTTTTGCAAATTTTACATGAACTAAAAACTGACCCTGAATTCCCCATAAATTTGAAAAAAAAATAATAGGCTAGAGTGTTAGATGCATTTATTTTTATTTTAAAAAGTAATAATAATCTGATGAGGTTTGTTGATATATATAAAAAAGCTTGCAAAAAAAGTTTTAACTCTTTATGTCCCAGAGCAGTGAAATTTTTATCTTCCTTAGAATCCCGGAAAGCCGCCCGACATTTCACCCCCCCCCCCCCCATGAAAAGTGAGGCGGCTTGCTTTAGCTATTCATACGAACGTGTATGGTTCAACCCTTTTGCTGTAGTATCTGCCCAAAGAAGAACCTATTGTTATACCTTTTGTTATCCATTTCCCCCTTAATCCCAATAACCATAAATCCAAAAGCTTTGCTTTCTCGTAATCTTCGGCTAAACGGAGTGACAAATTATTTTTAGACTTAAGAGTATGTTTATGACATCTCTGCTAAATAATCATAAGATAAAGGATTTTTTTATTCTTTGTTTTATAAACAAAACTTTTACTTGTAAATTAAACACATATATTTGTTTTAATATTTAAAAGCTTTTTTGTTTTATTGGTAAAAAAAGAATATATATTTTTAATTTAAAAATTTATCCTTGATACATTTTTTGGAAAAATAAAAATATTTTATGCATTTGTAAACCATTTATACAACATACTCTTACAGAATATGTATTTTTTTTTCAAATAAAATTATATGTTGAAAAATGTTTAATAATGTAATATTTGTACATTAATTTAAATTATATGATAAATTATTATCTAAATATTCATATGTTTTATTCTTTGTCACTTTATTGATGCCATTATTTCTAGGTAACTTTCCTTTCTATAGCAATGGATACATAATATTTAATAAATTATTCGGTCAATTAAATTAACTTAATTTATTAACTTAATTTAAAAAAAGCAATGTAAAAAAATAATCATTATTTGAAAATATTCGTCTACTTATAATTTTCATTGGTGAAGGTAATTTAAAAAGTCATTTTCCAGTTGGGAGCCGTTCAAGTATTATGTAAGTAATATGGAAAATGGGGGGAGGGGGTGTACATGATCTGCTTGTTTCCAACAAGAGGGAGGCAAAGTTACAACAGTTCTTATTTAAGCTTTTGATAATGAAGCAACTATAATGCAACAATCATAAACAAACAAATCATGATAGGAAATGAGCATTTTAATTATATTAATTAACCATTATTTACCGTACACTAAAACTTTTTTTTTGTATCACAATTTAAGGTATGGCTATTCATAAAAATTTATAGAATTAATAATGTTATTTATTAATTGATTTTTTCTTTGAAAAAGTGGTACGTACAAAATATTATAAAGTATTATATAATTAAAAGAAGGAAAAAGGGGAAAATCAAGTTTTTTTTTTCTTAAGAAAGGAGGAGAGACACAAAATGTTTAAAAATGAAAATGACTGAAAATGCTTATGCAATACTTGAATAGCCGCTTGACTAATTCATAAGTTTAAGAATTTAGATAATTTTTAATTCGAAATATAATAAGGTATACTCATCAAAATATATAAAAATTACATGAGCTTTTCTAATAATTAAATCTGGTAGTATTAAAACAGGTAACCAAAATTTCATGTGTCTATACCAACACTTATGATTTAATCGCTGCATTTAATAAATTACTGTAAAAAAAAGAATGTTTAAAATTTAAATAATTAATTGTAAGAATTAAACTGTTAAATGTTTTTTTTTTTATTCCTGAGATTCGATGTTATAAATTGATTTGATAATAAGATTGCTTTAATAATTTTATGCCTTATTACTTGAATATTAAAAGGGGGGGATTACATAAGAAGCGCAGAATAGAAACAAATATTTTCATTACTTCTTCAGTACTTAGAAGTGAAACCATTCATCTTTGGATCCGGTTAGAACCGATTATAAAAAAATGAACTATCCTTTTAATAAGAAAAAAAAAGATAAAGAAAAACTGTAATCAAAATCAAAAGCTTTCAAACGCACAGTAATAAATACCGATCTTAAATATTTTGTGAAAAAATAAAATAAAATAAAATAAAATAAAATAAAATGCGAGTTTGATATTTGCTTAGGTTTCTCCCATTGGTTTAACAACAGCGCTCAAGTTTCCCCACGTGACTAATATAGATTCTTAAGTTAAAATAATTATTAAAACTTTTTATTATATACTTTCATTTTTCTTGAAAAATAATTTCATTTATCTACCAATATATATCAAAATTAATATAAATATATATAAAACATTATTTTATTATTATTGTAATTTTTTTATTATTACGTTTTCTAATGTTTTACAATCTATACAGTAATATTATTAAAATAAGGACAAAATAAAAACTAATTACTAAAAACAAATGGAAAAAAATGACAGAGATCTAAATAATAACCGACATAATCATGATTTGTACTACTCGACAGTCTTCCTAACTAGAGTAAACGTATTGTATTTGTGTATGTTGAACGGCTCCTATTCCCATTGTGTCCATATCTACTGTCCATTAAGCGGAGTAAACAGCCACGCCCGATCCATGTTCAACAACTTACACTTCACAAAAGAGAGGGGAGAAAAAGTCAGGCCGTCTTTCGGCCGTTACGGGTTTCTAACGACACGGCCGGTCTCAGGCGTTATGGGATCTAAAGGGTTAAATTACGGCATTCCAATTTCTTTCCTATATCATTCTTCTAATATACTGTCTATCATCGGTCGCCATTTCTATCAGTAAATTTTTAGGATGACCATAGAATCAATTTGTTTGGATAATTGAATTCAGTATCTCCTTTTGGTCATCTGCCACATATATTTATATCCGTCCGTGCAACATGGCCTTTTCCTTACAGTGATAAACTCGTATACACGGGCGCACAAACTCGTATCACGTACTAAGTGAGACATATTTTAACACTTTATCAGGATTTGAACTACTAACGCACGAGCGTAAATTTCTGCAAGCAGTTGTGATGCATCTTGATTTCATAATTGGTCCTAGATTTCTGTTATCAAGTTCTCGAGGACTACTCCAGTTGAAACTGCTGCTTAAAATATCAAATAACTATTTTTGATCGGTACTTAGATCTTCAGTATTTTCCATTTCTGATATCCATGAAACAGCAATAGGCTCGAACAAAGTGACACGTAGATTTTCATACCCCGTTAGTCCAGCAATGATTATTTTGGCAAATATCTTAGGTCCCGTGGTTCAACCATCAAGTTTAGAGAGTAGATGTTGGAGTGGGAGTTCGTTCGTATGAAGAGTACACATAAAATATTGCAGCTCTCTTCCTAGTTTTTTTCAAAGACACCAGGCACTGACACCATTCCACTTTCCTATATTAACAGCGATGCCATCACACACGATTACTGCCAGTTCTAACTTGTGCTGATTTAGAAGTTTATATAATGATTTTGCTATTTCTTCTGCATGACCAGAACGAGGTATAAAGTGACCCAAGTATTCCTAACCAAATTCAGATAACACGGTGATGTGTTCCTCGCCTCTCTCTCTACGGTGCCGTTTTCTTTTCTTTTTTTTCTATGAAAAATATCAAAATTCCTTCTACCATCAAAAAATATGCTCTTAATTTTCCTTCTTTCAAGAACTTCTTCCGCCTGTATCTTCTTCCCAAGTTTCTGTTTCTTCTGAACTTGTTTTTATCAATGACGAGATTCGTATCCTCTGCTGTCACAACTTCTACATGGTGAAGCAACCACTAGTAGTGGCGTATGATTATCAGCATAAATTGGCAATTGTAATACTTTCAATATGCATGATGCCTCCAAAAGGCTACTTTTTACGCTATCGCGTATCTCTACATTACTATAGTCTTTCATACTAGCCATTTTTAAGCTCGTCGTAATAAAACGCACAAAACACTATGATGGAACATTAAACGATCCAAAAACCACTGTATCTCACTAGAAAAAGGTTTCACGTTCACACTGAACAAATGTCGCAGGTAACTGAGCATTGAGAAAAAATAAGAATCTTTTATCGCATTTTGGCTTTCATCAATTTCGTCCTTTATTTTCGCAGTATTACGACGAGTCATTGCGCTCGCTTAGAGTCCTGCTTCACCCCCTTCTCACCTTCTAGATTTGTTTTTGAAGTATACTGCTGTCCGTTGCCCAAATGTATGACCTTTAAGACATAGGAAAAATATAATGAAGACCAAGTAACATAAATAACGATCGATTCAAACAAATACAAATTTTGCCTGTTATACGTGAAAAAGCTGTAAAAATAGTCTAAGATATAATACACATAGATGTTAAATAATGCATGATCAGATGTTATTTAAACATTTGGTACATTAAATATGCCTTTTCGAGTAAATATAACCAAAATAAATTTCACATTTTTCATTTTTTTCGAAAAAAGTTCAAAAATGAGCCTTTTTTGCAAAACTTCAAGCCGTTTTGCAAAAATAAAGAAATGTCCAAAAAAATCTCAATTTTTTTGTATGAACTGAGTGCCACCAGTGGTCACTTTTCCACACCCGCCATCATCGAAAATCGAAAAAAAGTTTTTTTCAGCCCACCCTATTACAGAAGTTTTCGAATTAGTAGAGTAGTTCGGATATAAGATGTTTTAGTGATTATTATGTAGATTTTCTTATGTATCCACATACATTAAAGAAGATTATGAAGAGGTCGCTAGTGCTCCATCGCACTAATATTTATTGTAGGAAAAAATCTTTTAAAATATCTCTTTAGTATTTCACTATTTCTAAACGTGTTTTTTTGCACTGTATAAACTAAAGTCGATCTCTAAAAATGCCTGTTCTTTCTTTTTTGATTTTTTTAAAAGTTGTTTTTATGAGGATACTTTCACACTCAGAACTAGGTTTAGAAAATAAAAGTATCTTCATAAAAAATTGAAGAAATAAAGAAACAAGATATGTAGAGATCAACCCTAGTAACCCAATGAAAAAAAATCCTTGCAATAAAAAATATAGCTCGTAATAGCACATTGTTTTCAAATCAAACAAATAAAAAAAGCATTAAACATACCTTTTCACTTGATCAACAACAATTTTTATTTTTTAATACCAATATAATTTGAATCTAAAACAATTTAAAATTTATTATTTAAAAAAATGAAAAGAAAAGAAAAGAAAGATCTTATATACAAAACATTATGCTCACAATTCTACATAGAAAGTTAAAAAAAAAATTACAATATTAATAACACATTTTTAAAAGAACTTATATGTCGTTGCTAGGCTTTGAAACTTTTTTTTTCTTAATTACTTTTTTTTATTTAAGTACTGGAAAATTTGAAAAAAAAGCCATTTTTAACCGGAGAGTTTAGTTCAAACATTTCATAACATAATCAGAGCTTTTATTTAACATGTCAAATCAATCCTTTGAAAAAAAATACAGCCTAGTAGCATCAGCCATTTTTTCTTTACAAAATTTTACAATGCTTACATTGAAGAGATTTTTGTTAAAGAAATATGCTAAGGTTTAAAGAACTAAAAAATAGTGCACATTCTATTTAAGTGCATGGCACAGAAAAAATTAGGAACATTTCTTTTTTTCCAAAATATGATTTTTTGTAATTGCTTACCACTATTTTTCCAGTTTATTTTAAATCTCGGTTTTTACAACAGATATGCTTGATGGATGTAAATGAAAAACCACGCTGAGCAGGGCCTGATTAATGCACGGGCCTCCGGGGCCTCGGCCCTGGGCCCACCAATTTCAGGGGCCCAGAAATTATGTGGCTGACATTTTTTTCTCTTAATCAAATACTTTTCGAATAATATTGTTTTATAAAATATGAAACGTAAAATTTAAACAGTCTGAATGATTCAATAAAATTTTTAGAAGTTTTTATCCTAGGCACTTTTAACCCAAACAACTTTGTCAACTCATCAAGTAAATCTTTTTTATGTGAAACTATCGCCGAAAATGGGTAGGTAGGGGGGCCCAATTTTTTAACAGGCCCTGGGCCCAACTTCAGCTTGATCGGGCTCTGACGCTGAGACATTGATTTTCTGATGATTAATGACGAAGGCAGAATGGCAACAGATTGCCCTCAAAGACAACATCAAACACACTTTTTTTTGATTGATATATAATCATTATATAATTAACAAGATTGTGTACTGAATTTTGTGGAAATTATTTTTTTAACTAATCAATGCTCTTTTTTTCAATGCATTTTTTGTTAAACCCTTATTTCCCAAACAATGAAATCGTTAATATTTCATTTTATGAAATATTTTTCGTGGATTTTTGAAATTATATTAGAAAATTGACACAATCATTTAATAAATTTTAAAAGAATTTTGCACACTACGATAAAGTTTGAATTTATGGAAATTTTTAATAATATTTATAACTTTTAAAAAATCTTTTATTTATTTATTTATTTATTTCTCGCTCAATATTTCAGCATCCAGAAAGCAGAAAAGATGCAAAGACAAAAGAAATCTCTCTTCGAAAAAAATTTTTGTTTTGGGCAATCAATAATTCTTTTGGAACAAGATCAATTAATTTATCTATAACTCATTCTAAACTGCATTCCTACTAATCAATGTATTAAATGAATTTTATAACAAGTTATTTTAATGGCATTTTAAAGTATCGCCACTGTAAAATTTTAAACTAAAAGTGACAAAACTTACATTGTATATATGTTTCTAAAAAATAACGCTTAAAAGCAGCTTTTTTGTGTCTCTCAGTTGTCCCCCCCTCTAATAATAATCGTTCAACTGTAAATTCATTTTTTTTTTCAGAAACAGTACTGCAATAGGTTCATCAACCGAAACGAAATTTTCTTTACACAAACAGAATACATGAAAATCAACATATGCATTTTAACATTTGTATAAAACACCATTCACTTTTAAAAATCATTAAATTATACATAAAAACATTAACAAAATATATTATACACAGAATTAATTAGAAACACATAAAAATTACATTTGGAGAGGATGAATAAGTTACACTTCCTTTCTAAAAATTCTACTTTCATTTCACTAAGGTATAAAAACAAAAAGTCATTCTACCCCCCCCCCATTCTTTTTAACACAATATATTAATGCCTGTGAACAATTTTGGTAATACGTAACACTAAAAAAGTTCAACAAATTCAATAACTGTACCAATTTCAATCCCCACTGACTCACGTAATGCCTAAATGACCTTTTGATAAAATTTTCTCAACCATCTGGGTTTTCTCATACTCCAAACTGGTAGGATACAAAATTCAGTCACGAATATTAAAGTCATTTTTTAGATAAAATTTGAGTATACACATTTGCTCGTATTGTAACATAACAGTACGAAAGAAAGAGTGTAGTTTGGTCAAAATTAATTTTTATTTTAACTTGACTAAATAATACATTCTCGACCAGTTAACAATTATATATCAGTGACAAATTCAATTGTATAATTTTATTTTATGCGAAGTAACATGTAAATGTTTTCTCATTGGTAATCTTTAAAGTTGATGTTCGTAACAAATCTTGTTAAATGTAGTAACTTTTGCACAGGAGTGTGTAAAAAGAATACCGTGCCGGGGGAAAGTTTCAGTTTTGCGCCCCTCATCCAACTTTTTCTAATAACAGGTCAAAAGTGACGTTGATAGAATAAATTTGGCGCCCTCTAAAATTCCCGCCCCCTTCGTCTCGTCTTTCACATGGCACTGCTTTTTCGACTTCATTTACTGTCAATTTTTCAATAAATTGCGGATTGTTTGAATCCTCTTTTCCATTAAAATCCAATTCCCTATACTGACACCAAAATGCAGGGCCGTGCTTAAGAGGGGGCGAGCCGGACATTTGCCCTGGGCCGCCAAAATTTGGGGCCGCAAAAAATTTGGTGTTGCTTTTACATTTTACCAGATTTTATGAAGAGTCTATTTGACTTGTCAGGCGCAATCCGAGCATGACAAGTTGGTTACAATTTATTTTAAACTAAAATATTCGTAAACTACTGAAAACACATTCTCAGAAATTATCATTCATGGGCGTCCATATATTCAATTCTTTGCGTGGCCCTATGTATCATTTTATCCATATTCTAAAACTATTCCTTAGTAAACTGAATGCAGTTTAGCATAAAAATGCATAACTTATTTAAAAATCACCTTTAAGTAATTTACGCTCATATTCAGTAACGTTTGCGATCTCTTTGGTATAGCTTGTATATCAACTGTAGCATTTATACACTCTATATAATATGTATAGATTTAGAGAAACTTAAAAGCACATATCATAATTAGAATGCATTTTATCCATCCATCAGGCATCATCGGATACATGTACAGTACGTCGGAAAGAATGTACTATTCGAAATCTTTTCTGTGTCCCTGTAAATGCTGTGCACTTCGTATTATATATGGCTATATCGTATAACTTATATTAAGTCTCAACGAAGTATATCAATTTTAGTATGTATAAAATAATTTAATATAATTAAAATATGTCGCACACAATTCCCCCCTTTACCACTATGTAATGAAATTCTTTTGCGTGGCCTTCTAAATGAATAACAGCTATTTTTTTCACCGCGTATTTACAGAAAGCATATTTTAGTGCACGTCGTAAATGCATATAATTTGTAATGTATTTGACAGGGTGTAAAATCTTTAAAATACATTTGAAACGATTTTTCTCCTTAGGCTATAACGTAACGGTACACCTTTGACTGTCCCTGTAAATAAACTAATCATGCTAGAACCTTCGTTTGAAATAAAGTTCTGCTAGGGTAAACGTCAATAACATCGAAAATTTTCAGGGCAATCCAAGTTATTTACGGAAGCTAGACCGCGGACAGACGGGCAGGTAAACCGAAATCCTAAATATTTTGGAACTTTGTTGGAAAGTATTAAAAAAGGGACTTTTTCGTAATCTTTTTAAATATAACATTTAAAATATGCCGTAATGTTCGTCTTTAAAAGTGTTTCGCACGTATTATTAGGTTTAATGTTTTCTTTCTATTTTAATGTCAACTTGTAACTATATTTTTAAGTACGACTTCTTCCCTCAAAGGGATTCATCGATTTAATTTGTGACAGTGACGACACAGTTTTCTGACATAACTTCTTACAAATGCAGAAAATGAGCTACTTTTTAATTAATAAAATTAGTATACAAATTCAAAAAATGAAAATGAGCCCAACATAAACCAAGCCTAATTATAACCCCTGGTTTATAATTTTTGAATTCACTTACATTTTTTTTTTTTTTTTTTTTTTTAACAATTTAGAAAGATAGACATTTCGAATATTTTTTGCTACTTAAACCCTCTGTTGATAGCATCCCGAACATAAAATATAGCTTTTGTTTGTTATTTTTTAACAGGCTCCATCGCCACAAATTTACTTTTGGAATCGGTTTGATACTTGTTGAGATTGTTTACAAATCGCCATTTAGAACGTTTTTAGGACGCTTTTCGCTCATTTTCCCCTCTTTTAAATTTCGATTTTTTTAGGAAATGTTTTTGGGGACCATATTTATCTTATAAGTAACTACCATTCTAAATTTCATGTTTCTAAGCCCTTCAGTAACACACAAATCGCATTTTTAGAGCGTTTGTTTGCTCCTGCACCCCTTTTGGGGTAACGACATCGACATAAGATATAGCTTTTGTTAAATAAAGGACTGCCACCATCATTTTAACATCATTATTTTTTAAATCGGTTCGTTACTTCCCGAGATTGCTTAAAAAATTCAATTTAGAAAGTTTTTATATCGCATCTCGCGCATTTTTTACCCTTTTTAAATTTCATATTTTTTAGAAACTGTTCTTGGAAATCATTTATATTTTATAAGTAATTAACATCGCAAAATTTATGTTTCTAGTCCGTCAGTAACGCAAAAGTCACATTTTTTGGAACTTTTTTTGCTCCTGAACCCCTTTTGAGAAGTGACACCTATATAAGATGTAGCCTATGTTGGAGGAAGGACTATCACCATTATTTTGACATCATTATTTTTTAATCGGTCCGTACTTCCGAGATGGATTAAAAATTGCAATTTAGAACACTTTTCATCCATTTTCACCGCTTTTAAATTTCGTATTTTTGGAAAATGCTCTTTGAGATCATTTATATCTTATAAATAACAAACAAGCCAAACGTTATGATGTTTCTATGTCCTTCAGTGATACAACAGTTGCATCTTTAGAAAGTTTTTTGCTTCCTATGGGGTAATGACGCCAACATAAAATATAGTCAATGTTGGAACCAAGCACTGCCACCATCATCTTGAATCATTGTTTTTTTTAATCGGTTCGTTATTTCTCAAGATTGTTTAAAAATCGCTATTTTGCGCCTGTACTCCCTGGGTTAGTGGCATCGACATAAGATATAGCCTATGTTTGAACAGGGAAGAACACCATCATTTTGGTACCATTACTTTTGAAATCGGTTCGGCAGTTCCAGAGATTAGTCCCTACATATAAACAAACTTTACCTCTTTATAATATAGGTATAGATTATGTGCGATTTATGATGCTAAAACCTACAAATTAAAATGAACTGTAATTTATCATGAAAAGCCAAAAAATGGTAAGCTAAAAGGATTATTATAAATACTGATGTGCAAGTGAAATTTCATTCTTTTGGTAATAATTCTTATGATGTCTTTTTTTTTCAATTTTTTGTGTTAAAAAGTTCATACTAATTTTACTCTTGTGATACATTTTGTACGGTTAGTACATTTTAGTACGGTTAGTACTTTTTTAGTACGGTTAGTACATTTTATATCCGTTTAAAAATATATTTCGCCCAGGGCCGCCAAAGTCCTAAGCACGGCCCTGCCAAAATGACCGACTCATTGAATTTTCTTAAACATTTGACCTGTCTCAATGGTCTTCTCGTAACTCAAACCTCGTAACCCCGTGATACAAAATTTAATCAAAATCATTAGAGATGTCTTTGAAAAATAATTTCCAAACACACAAGATTTCTCCTATTATAATATATGATGATAGGAGATAAAATTTACGTACTTTAAAAATTTCAAAATTTGCTGATATACGACTCAAACAACAAACAAATAAGAAAATAAATCTTACAAACTAAATACAAAAATGATTAGTCTGTACAACTGTTATTTATGTATCCAGTACACAGGCCAAATAAATACTGAATTCATTACTCACATATATTTAAGGAAAGTACTTAGCTCATGATGAGTGCAAAGATTATATGATAATGAGACAGATCTCATTTAAATCCATGGTAAATGTTTAAACAAAAGAGTAAAATTTTGTTTGCATAAAACATATTTTAAGCAAACATGTAATATTCTCTAAAACATGTTACTCCTGTCATAAAGTCTTTCCTATCACATAAGATATTGAAATACAATTTACCCATTCAGATCACATTAATTTTTAATTTTAGGGTGGAATTATGTTAGTGTGAAATAACAAAAATTAAAACTAACTACCAATAAATCTTTACATAAAGGTTCATGGACATTTAATGAATAGGCCCAGAGTTTATTGCTTGTTTTCAAAATGGAACTGTGCTATAGAAAATTTTTGTAGATTAAGAAGAAAAATGTACATTTTTAACAGTTTATAACTAAATACTAAAACAAGAGAGATGTGATAATAGTAAATGCAATGACATATACAGGGCTCATACACAGTTTTGAAAATATAAATATAACAGATTTTCTGGTGATGTCTATTTGGTATGAGACAAAAAATGCCTCCTTAGATTACTACACTGAGAAAATCCCTTGGAACATATTTCACAAACAAAAGGTTTTTCACCTGTATGTGTCAAGAGATGATTTTTTAGATATTTCTTAAGAGAAAATCCTTTGAAACATGTTTCACAAACAAAGGGTTTTTCTCCTGTATGCTTCAAGAGATGTTTTCTTAGATTACTATTGTGAGAAAATCTCTTAGAACATATTTCACAAACAAAGGGTTTTTCACCTGTATGTACCAAAAGATGTTGTCTTAGACTACCCTTAACAGAAAACCTTTTGGAACATATTTCACATACAAAAGGTTTTTCTGGTTCACATGTATGTGTCAACAAATGTTTTCTTAGAAGGTGATCATGAGAAAATGCTTTGGAACATATTTCGCAAACAAAAGTTTTTTCTACTTTTTGAATCAAGAGATGTGCTCTTAAATAACTATTCGCAGAAAACTTTTTGGAGCATACTTCACAAGTAAAAGGTTTCTCTCCAGTATGAGTCAAGAAATGTTTTCTTAGACTGTTACTCTGAGAAAATCTCTTGGAGCATATTTCACAAATCAAAGGTTTTTCTCCTGTATGAGTTAAGAGATGTTTTCTTAAATTACTCTTATAAGAAAATGCTTTGGAACATACTTCACAAATAAAAGGTTTTTCTCCTGTATGTATCAAAAGATGCTTTCTTAAAATACTGTTATCATTAAATCCTTTAGAACATATTTCACAAACGAAGGGTTTCACTCCAGTATGAGTCGAAAGATGTTTTCTTAGACCATACTTAGAAAATGTTTTGGAACATACTTCACAAACAAAAACTTTTTCTTTTGCATTGGAGAAATGCTTTTCTTTATTACCATTTCGAGGTACAAAATGCAGTTCACTAGAGGAAGGATTTTCCTCTGGAATCGATGACATGTCTGTAAATGAGAAAGATTTGTTTTGGATGATAGGAAAAACTTCCCTAAAGTATCAGCATGAAAAGTTTAGCAAAAAAGTTTCATCTATATTTGAACCTAAAATCAGAAAGAAAAATGATAAATTTTTTAATAGGTTGCACTAAATCTTGACTCTGGATTAAATATCAGATTTGTTAAATTGCATTTTCTTTAAACAATATAAATTTAATACATTAAAATATCGCTTTATAGATTCTTAGGTAGAATAGAACTTGATAAGTTTTTTTTTTCATGAGAAGTTTTTTTTGTACAAAATTAATACAGTAGACACCCTCAAATGCGCACAGCTTGTGCAGATTTTAGAATTTTGCAGATTTCTGATCATGAATTTTTTTAAAATATTTTAAACAATAATTTGGATGCAATTAATAATACGATCGAAATTATAGTGAATGCTTACAATGTAGTAAAATATTAAAATAATTAAGTAAGGTAATAAACTAAAGTAATAAAAAAATAGCTAATTTAAAATGATTAAAATATTAAAAGCAAAGGTGAATTAAATAATCATAATGTATAGTTAAATATTCATCGTAAAAATGAGATGCATTTTTCCTAAGTAATTCAATTAAACTTGCCTAGAAAATTAATGTGTACTTATAATTCACATCAAAATCATAATATATGGAAGGTTTATTTCAGGTTTGCCCACACTTAATAATAAAAAAAAGCTTGATTAATGTATAAATATATTTGGCAAGAAGGTGACATTACCAGTGATATCAGCAATGCCTTAAATTTTTTTAGAAATTGGTTTATTATTTCTTCATGAAAAAGCATGAATTCAGTAACGTTAAGGAAAATTACAGGTTAAAAAATGTATAGAATTGATATAAAAATAAAAAAGTCAATTTTTGTCCCTATATCTGAACTGAAAGTTTCATTGTTTACATCTGTAAGTTATGTGCGAATTTGAGGGAGTCTACTGTACATTAAAATTAACTGTTAGTATGTGTACAAAATTAATACATTAAAATATCACATTATATATTCTTAGCTAGGATAGAACTTGAGAAGTTTTTATTTCATAAATTTAGATACATATGTATATTTGCGCATGCAATATACTTTAAATCAGGTTATAAAAGTAAAAGAGATAAAAGGTGGGTTGAAGTTCTGAGATCAGTATTAAGATGTAAGATTTTGTTGATAATTTTTTAAGACTATAATGATGTGAAAGCCACTTCAGTCCTGTGACACATTAAACACCCTCTCTAGTCCTAATCAGATTGATGTTTTAAATATATTGATCACAGCTTTTAAATTTTCATCAGTAACATCATCCATGATCGGATATTCATGTATTTTTTATGTATGTAACTTATCAGATTCCACTTGTCTGGTAATCACATTTTTCAGCTGATAAAATTAGCAACAAAAACATGCAATCTCTCAAACTAATAGAATATGAAGATTCAAAGGTCAAGAGGATGATGGTCATTGCCACTCTCTGAATGGTACATCTGTGAATATGTCAATTTTTGAAACCGTAAGAGAGGGTGGCTACAATGAGACAAAAAAAATTAAATATTTATATAATTATTTTATCGGCCCTTCACAGCACGATTTTTTTCAATTTTTATTACAATAAGTTTTTTAAATCTATGTATTTGACATTTTATGGGGTGTATGGGTTTTAGATATTGTATTGCTATATTTTTCAATTAAATATTCTCAAATTAATTGATTTTATCTGCTTAACACTCTGCAAATTTCTTTATATTAATATTTTTATGTATTCAGTCAAAATAATAAAATAAATTTTGTCTACACATTGATCGATTTTTCATCCCTTGAAGGAGAAGTTCTAATTTCTTGTCAAATGCAGCCATCTGAGATGGACAAAATAAGTGTTATTTCATTCTTTGGACTGTTTTTGATCTGCTACAGTGATCATATTGTCCAAATATATGGCACATAATGAGAAATGTACTGTTTTTATGTATGTGCCAGCTGTAGCACATGGCGCATTGAAGGGTTAAAGTGAACATGACAAAAAGCATATCAAATAGAATATTTTATTAAAAACTTATATATTCCTCCAAATTTTTAATCCTATAAATAGCACTTTTTTGTGTTTATAAAAATAATAATAATAATGTTCCATTTAGGTTAAGCAGTGAGCCACTATGAGACAATCTGTAAGACTCAATGAGACATCTAAATAAGATTAAAATTTTGTGCTGAATTTATAAAAAAAAGGTTACTTTTAAATAGACTAGAAATAGGTATGAACATTAATGCAATATCTAATGCATTTAGCAATAACCGATTCACATATAAATTAAAAAAATGTAAAGCAAAGTGTCAAGCTGAACAAACATTTAACGAATGTAATATTGGTTTAGTTTTAACTTAAAGAGAAATGAACTTGGTACAGGAAATATATCTCTGAAATAGACGGCTGTGGTAATTTAACCCTTTCGTGGTTATAAGCGCGTATACGCGCCCAGAATACCACTTAATTTGAATTGCGAAATGCCATACTGACACCGGAATTTTTAAATGAAAATTTTAATTTTACAAAGAACGTAAAAAAAAACATTTATATATTATGAAATAAATTTGTTTTTAAATTCCGGTGTCATTCAATCATTTTAGTATTTTATGAATAGAAGTGCTTTAACCGTCAAAGGGTTAACTCTTTACACTGGAGAGATGATCCTCACTCACCACTAGAGTTCCAGGCGTCCCATATAAATCATGACTCGGAATGCTCTGGACACCGCAATTTTAGTGCGATTTTTTTTTGGCCTTGTCTATTGGCAGAATTATCTGCAATTGATGATAAAAGAAACTGTACGAAATTAGAGGTGTCCAAAGCAAATGGATCCCTGATTTACTTGAAACACCTGCCAACATTAGTGGTGAGTAAGAATAAATTCTGGAATGTGAATGGTTTAAGAATATTATCTTTTACAATTAACATTCCATCAATTTGTGGAAATGTAAAGGGTTTGTTACTTTGCTCATAATTTATTTCCATACCCCCTTTTTTGTTGATAGCCACAGAACGGTTGGAAATGAAAGGTCATTTGACTTTTTAATTGCTTTTGTATGAGATGATCCCTTTTTTCTTTTGCACACACAATAAATTTGTCAAATAAAACTATCTTTTTTTTATTTATTTAAATCAATGTTTTGCCTATTCCCTGTATAATTTTAAAATATTAAAAGTTTCAAATAACGTTCACACATTTCTTGTTTTTTTAAATATAACTTATTGCTGTGTAATTTATATATACTAAATATTAATCTTTACAAGTTGTCTAAATGTTTATTAAAATTAAAATTCTATAATCTGCTCTCATTGTTTAAGATTTGGGACACAGTGAGACTTCTTATTGTGGTCCAAAGAAGAAAATGGCAAAAATTTGTCTTATATTAAAAAAATGCACCATAATTTAAGCTAATTATTGATAATAATCTATAATAATATCTTTCAAGACTATATACACCACTTACTTCTACTATTCAAATGAAACTAAAATAATAGTAGATAAAAACTTGTATAAAAAAAACTTTTTGTGTCCATATAGACATGAATAACAGTTTCTGTAATACATGACTTAATACCCACTTACATCAAGGAATTCTGAATAGTAACTAGCTTCTGCTTATCCCATGTAGAAGGCTAAAAATATCTGTGAAGTAGTTACTGATGAAAATACAATGTCTCATTGTGGTCCACCCTCCAGTACAATTAATGAAGAACTCAGGGGTTGCCTGGAGAACTGTCCCCCCCCCACCTCTTTGACAGTGACTGTTATTGTCTAACAAATCCCCTCATCTGCAGCAATGGTCATGGAAAAAATATTTTGAGTTTCATTTAAGGAGGATTTTTTTTTATTAGAATATATTAGGAGAGTACATATATAGCTACTTTAATTGTTAACCATATGCTAATTTTGGATTCCATCTCCCCATTACGATATCGTACATTATCATCCCTGCACCCTCTTCCTTATTCCCGTCCCTAATGATATCATTAATAATGTCTAACAACTATTTTCATTTACTTTTTAAAAGTTATCAGTGATATACAGTGGCTCACAAAAGTGTTCGTACACTTTAAAAATTTACAATAAAAAGAAATTTTCTCGGAATAAATTTAGAATATGAAGTCCAATATTTTTTCACTTAATCTCTATGTTATTCTAAATAACACACAACATTTGTTTTAATATTGACTTTTTTTCTTTTTTATCGAAAAATAAAAGTAGAAGGAGGCAGAGAATGAAAACACCACAAAAGTCTTCGTACACTGAAACATTTTTGGATAAATTCATAATTAAAATTATCGTGTGTCACTTTATTTTTATTTTTGAATTGTGGCGACATTAAAAAATTGTTTGGTTATATTTTGCTTGATTGGTCCGTAATAATCTATTTATTATCAAAAAATGGGTCGCAGTCGTAAAGAAACAACTAAAAGCATTCGAAAATTGATTGTATTTCATCATAATAGTGGTAAATCTGTTCATAATATTGCTAAATTAGTTAATTTATCAAATTTTACCATGCAGTGTGTGATAAAATGCTTTAAAGCAGAAAATGGGATCGAAAACATGGTAATAAAAGGTCGTCCGACAAAGTTATCACAACATGATCAAAAATTTCTAATTAGAAAAACTGTAAAAATCCACGTTTAAGTGCTATGAAAGTTGTAACAGAATTTAATGAAAAATATTCTTCTTCAATTTCACATGAAACTGTTCAACGCGTTCTGGGATCAGCTGGTGTTCGAAACGTAGAAAATTTTTTGTTAGCGAAAAAAACACAAAGCTTTCGAAAAACAGAAAGCGAAGGAAGCCCTGCTTTCTTTCGCAAAATCAATGATAAATAAACCAAAATTAAACCAGAATCGTATTGGAATAATGTTTTATTTGCAGATGAAAGCAAATTTAACATTTTTGGCTCCGATGGACGCATAATCGTATGGCGAAGAAAAAATGAAGAACTTAATCTCAAGAACTTAGTAGTTGGAACATTTAAGCATGGCGATGGAGGTGTTCTTGTGTGGGGGTGTATGGCAGCATCAGGACTAGGTAATTTAGAACTTATTGATGACATAATGGATTATGCACTTTATTTAAATATTTTAAAGGACAATTTAAAATTATCAGCCCAAAATTTGGGTATTCGAATCAACTTTGTTTTTTATCAGGATAATGATCCTAAGGACATGGCTCTCAACATTCGCCTCTAGTGTCTCTATAATTGTCCACAAGTTATAAATTCACCACCCCAATATTTTGACGTAAACCCAATAGAACATATTTGGAGAGAACTTGAAGTTAGAGTACAAAAACAAGACATTAAAAACGAAAAGCGAACTAAAATCAGAAATGATCGATAATAGATGAACATTGATGCAGACATTACAAAAAAAACTTGTGAAATCTATCCTCTGGCGATTAAAAGCTGTTGTGGATGCTAAATCACATCCTATTAAATACTAATCTAATGAAATATTATAATATTAACTGATATGTAGCGATTTCTTTAAAGTGTACGAAGACTTTTGTGACATAACTTTTTTTTTCATTTTTTGATTTTTGATTTCTAAGGAATAAAGTTTTACCATGTATTTAAAATATTTTATGTAGTTTTGTTAAAAATAAGTTATAGATCTTATTTTTAAACACCCATTATGAAATATTAATCTTAATTAAGGGATAGATCACTATTTTATTAAAATTTGTGAGTGTACAAACACTTTTGTGAGCCACTGTATAGATAAAGTTTTTATTTATATACTTCACGGATTTAAGAAGGATATGATAATACAATATCACTATTCATATGAAATAACTTTATGTCAGTAAAAAAGTAAATCAAAATCAGTTTTCAACATTACATCACTGTTATTTGCTTGCAGAATACAGTGTAGTAACATGCCCATTAATGAATTTATTTTTATGGCATAATCCCATTGTCTAGAACAAAGCTTATTGCATCAAGATCTGTAGATGGAAGATCACAAATCTTTATCTTTCTTTTTTCTCAAAATAAAATAGAAAGCAAACAAACAGCAGTTAATTAATCTTGTTTTTAAGAAAAAATAAACTGGCTTATCTAGGAAATACATAATAATACAGTCCCTGGCCAAATTATTAGACGCACTCCCTTTTCCTTGCGTCGAATCATATTACTAGCTTCATAGAAATATTACTGTGGGAATAACTGCAATTAATTATGTGCATCATTTGTAGGATTATAATAAATAAAAAACATGTCTATGAATTTAAAACTCTTTCTTTTTATAAATTAAATTAAAAATGGCTGAAATTGCAAAATTTGTAACTTGAAGCTAAAAAAAAATGTCAATATTTTTTGCAGCCTCTTTTGGCGGCTATCAGTGCCTCTATTCTTCGCAGCATGCTGTTAATACAAAATTGAAGAGTTTTTTGTATGCGTGGGTAACGATTCCAGATATGGATACGATTTTCTATGAGCTGGGTTTTGTTTGTTATGACTTCTTAGTCAATTCTCCAGACCAATATAAAGAGGCTTTCAAAATCGATTTATTCTAAAGCTAAAATGGTGGTTTCCAAATGAAGAACCATTTGTATTTTTGCAAGGTAAAGCTTTTTGTTACATAGCACGATCCGTCAAGATCTACATTCAATGAAAAAATATACCTGTGTTGAACTGCTCCCGGTAATTCATCAGACATGAATACCATTGAAAATATTTGTGAGCTAATGAAGAAAAAACCGGACAAAGAGCTTATAACGAGCAAAACACAGCTCATAGAAAAACTTATCCTTGTCTGGAAACATCACTTACACATGCAAGAAACATTTCAATTTTATACTAACAACATGCCATGAAGAAAAGAGGCACTGATTGCCGCCAAAGGAGACTCCAAAAAATACACAAATTGACATTTTTTTTAGTTTCATGTTTTAAGTTTTACAATTTTAGCAATTGTTCATTTAATTTACAAAAATAAATAATTTTAAAGTCATTGGCATGTTTTTTATTTATTATAATCCTACAGATGACGTATATAATCAATTGTAATTATTGGCATAGTAATATCGCTATGAAACTTGTAATATGATTCGACACAAGAAAATATGAGTGCGTCTAATAATTTGGCCAGGGACTGTATGTACATCACATGCTAAAATTGTATTTAAAACCCAATGTGGAGTCACATTTTTATATTATTCACATAAAGTCATATAATTTTTATAATATATACATATATATATATAATATATGGTATATAATAGTCTTTGGAGAGATAACGAAAAGAAGCAACCAAACATATATCATTTATATGTTCTTTTTAACACATTTGTGCCTGAAATTTTTATCTTTCAAATTTGTTGATAAAATCACTTAATATAGCAAAAAGAATTGAAAAAAAAAAAACAAGAAAAAAAAAACTCTGCTAGTATAAGAAGAACCTGCAAGTATGAATCATTTTGGTCTCAACATACAAAAGTTTGAAAATCCAATTTGGAGATTTGGATATTCTAATTTTAAAGCTGAATGTAATTTATTTAAATTTCCAAAGCATAATCGTTTTTTAATCAATTCATTTTTTGAAATGATAACATTATTGTTTGATCCTTGCATAATTCAGAAAAATTCATCAATTTAGTAAAAACTTTTGACAGTAGCACTCACTTTTTCATGAAATGAGTGCCCTTTCCTATGCTCTATTAAATTTGCAATGTGGCTTCTCAAGGTCATCCATCCTCCCCACTTCGTTGTCATGGGTAAAAGTAGAGCAGTCAGTCAACCAAATGTACTATTATCATAGTTACTGTCCTAAACTGTAAACCAGGAAATTGACCTTGAGAAGTCAATTGAAATTGAATATAGTATAGGTTAGGCAAGGCTATATAACTCAGAGAATTTATATTACATTTAACACTTTAGTTTATTATTTTAATTATTATAATATTGTACTGTAATGCCAGAATTCATAAGAATTTTGTTTGCATTCTTGCATTTTAATTATTCTTTAAAAAATGTAAAAAAAACAAAAAAAAAAAAAAAAACAACTAGAAATCTGCAAAATTCTAAAATCTGCACAATCTCAGGTCCCAAGCAGTGTGAATTTGATGGAGTCTACTGTATACGAGAATGATTTTGTTATAAAATGTGGCTATTTGTAGAATTATTTCCATAATTTATTTTTCAATTGTAATCTACTGAAATTTTGCAATTGATTTCAATTTGTCATAAAAATATTTCTTGTGGAGCACCCTATTTATTCCCATGGGATTATCTTTCATTTCAGTCACATTAAAAGTATGTGTGTTTATGCAAGACAAAATTCTATCAACTTTTAGATGTAAATATGAATGATATTTCTAGTATAACAAGAAATATCAACATTATGTTTTTCATTAATTATGGACGATCAGTAAAATTGGAATTCTTTTTTAAATAAAACACATGTAAACCGCTCATTAATTTTTATTTTATTTTATTTTATTTTTTTTTTTTATCAAGTATCAAAATATATTTTGAGTTACTTATTTATATAATTAGATGAAAATTGAAGGGAAAACAATAGGAGAAATCAGCCATTGAAGTTAAACTTTTTTTTAATAAAAAAAAATTACAAAAGAAAATTTTCTGACAGCATTTAATGGAATAAGATGCACAAAAATCTGTTTAAATGAAAGTTTACTTTATTCTGAACAAAACAAAATAAAAAAAATTGAAAGTTTCAGCTTAAACCCGGAAGAAGTTACAGACTTTTATGCTGTCACATAAGCTATTCGAAATGTAGCAAATCGATCATGTTGGAAGACAATTAAAAGTTCATAACTCACAAACCACTTGATCAATTTCAATGTGATTGATATATTTGGAATTAGAGGTAAAATTTCTACAAATTCACTGAATTTGATCAAAATTCATGATAAAATGTGTCATACTTGGAGTGATTTAAAATAACCCAAAATTATGAAACTAAACAATAGTATATCTGCCAACATTGGAATTTAAAAAAAAAGAGAGAATTTAAAAAAATGTTTTTCTAACTTTCAAAATTATTTCTTATGCATTAGCTGGCAAGATTTTTTAATAAATGTATGACATTTAGTTCTAAACACTTTTTGTCTCATGAGAACTATTTCCGAACTGTCACATTTTAAAAAAAATTGTTATAAAGGCTAATTTTGGAACAATTTTCGGATAGATACTTTGCTTTATCAAGAAATGAAAAACGTTATTCAATTGCAGTTTTTGAATGCATCAGGAAGTTGCAAGTTTAGATTTGAAATCTGTCTTAACAACAACAAGACATATATCTGAGGTATTTTTAAAATATATTTCCACATTTTCTGGCCATAATAATCATTCACATTTTTCATTAAAAAAACAAAAATATCCCTCCCTCCCCCCCCCCCCCACACACATACATACCGGAAAAAAAAAATCGCTTATCCCTTTTAATTTCCCACATACAAAGTTTAATTTTTATGCCATAAATGTTATCTTGATTTATAAAAACAACAAATAACACTGTCCCAAAAGCCTGTCTTAAAGAACCAAATGAGAGATCCCACGTCACAGTAGAGTCAGAGATTGGCAAAGCAGAAAAATTCAGCTCTTATTATTATTTTTTTTTTCACTCTAGTTTTATTGGAGACTGAGAAATTGCTTTGTATGGACATAATGAGAGCTGATATATGAATATTTAACAAGAATAAGATAAATCCATTGAGGCAATTTGTTATAAAGATAACTATTTTATGCATCATTCGGTTCTAGACATGTCAGAATATACTCTGTCAGCAGCAAAAACTCAATTACTTCCGATAATATAATTATATTTCATGTAAACAAGATTAGAAGATAATGCAAATTTTGCTAAAATATTTTCTTAACCTTCTGTCGAACGTGCTGTTGTAAAAAGTGCAACATTCACTTTCTTTTTTCTTTAAAACAAAATTCAAGCAGTAAGGGGTGTTAATAACCACTTGTATTCATTTATTGAATCTCTTTACCTAGTTTCTGAAAGTTATTGTATTTCAGATTGCACAATTATTTGCACCTGTCATTTCAGTGCATGAAATTCATGAGGTTTATCTGGAAACATCCTTTAAAAAAGCAAATTTTATGCTTGATATGTGGAATGACTAATATAGATTAAATATTTGGCTAATTCTGTAAATCCAAAATTACTTAATTATTGTTTAATAATTCATTATTAGTTTTTATTCTTTCGTGATTTTAGTAGTAAGTAGCTTTTTATTTATTTAAACCTGTGCTTTACTATGTTATAACAAACTAAGTGTATGGTGAAATACTTTCATAAATTGTAATCAGAGATAAATTATATGGTATTTGTAAGTTAAATTATTTGTAAAATTAAAATAAAGCAGTAATAGTTTATTCTTTTTTGCCTGTTGTACAATTTACAAAGCGTTTGCTCATGTGGTGAAAATTTGTGTGACAGGCGAAAAGTTATTGTTAAGGTTGTGAGTGACAATTCACTTTCACATTTCAATGACCCACATTGTATTTCTGATGGAATAAGTGCATTCAGATGTTGTTCTTATTTGAAAGATATTTGGGTGGATGGTTTACTTGATCATTTTAGGAACAACCTGTAAGTTTATAGCCATAGATGATGATTGCTCACTTTAGACGCTGTTTTGGTGCAATGCTTGTCTTTAAAGGAGAAGGTATATTAATGTATGATTTTTATGAATAATTTCTTGTATCTACATTGAAGCACTGATTGATTTATTCACACTACTAGAAAGAGGGCATCTAATAAGTTTCTATCACAGTTTAAATTCACAAAAAATTACTTTTGTCTTATTTATGTATATCTGTTCACATGTACCTCAGGTATGTTCACCATTACCCCTCCAACAGGATGGCTCATGTTAACAAATTTAGATATTTTTTAGAATGATGATATAAGTTAGAAATACTTCATAAATCTATTCAAAAATTTCATTAAAAGAACAGACAAAGTGCAAATATTCATATACAGTTGGCTCTCGTTATTTCAAAATCGGATAAATCAAATCTTCAGTTAATTCAAACTAAACATGAAGTCCCAAAATTTTCAATAGCAGAATAAAGTTAAAAGTTTTTATTTATTCGAACTCATTTTCTCCTGACTACGTTTAATTTGAACTAACACAATCCCGATTTTTCATTCTTCCTTACTTTCTCTTTGGACTTTGAATCCTTGAAATAACTTTTTTTCTTTCATCTTTATCAGAATTGTTCTTAACAAGTATGCATATGGTCTCATGCATTTGATATCAACTTTTTTGGTGCCGTCTATTCATCAACGACAACTCGCCCCACCGTTGTTTGAACTTGTTCCTGATTCCTTAATTAGTTAATGTATATCTTTTAATTTAATATTAAGTCATATCAAAATGATAAAGCCGAAATATACTTTAAAATTACTATAAGATTAATATCTTTGTAATAGTACCCCTTTAAACATGTTTTCCTCTCATTCTTTCCATAATTTGACCTCTGGATAATTCACACATTTCTTGTGGTCCCACTGAGTTCGAATTAATGAGAGGCAACTGTAAATCAATTTTTGTTCAATAGCTTTTAACAATTTTAAAAAACAGTCAAAAATGTAAAAATTGTTCACATGTGCCCCTCACTCCCCTATATGGCTATCAATTTTTTTTTTCTTCAAAACTTTTCTTTGATTTTAAAATATTTCTTTTACTGAATAATAAAATTTTATTGATTTGTATTAATTCACAGAAGAAACCATGAAATGTAAAACTTCACAGAGTGAGAAAAAGTTTTTAAACTTTTTACATGCTTCTTAAATTAACAGAAAGCAAGAATTCTTTAGTGTAAAGTTTATTTGTAGAAATTTCTTATTTATCAAAAGAAACTGGAACATTATTGCACATTATCTGGACCAGGAGATAAATTGCTAAAAAGGGTTACCTAAAAGGGGTACCTTGCCTTAAAGGGATAAATAGTTTATTGTTGCCAGTCACATTCAAAACAGTAATTTAACATCATTACATCTACATAAAATTATTAAAAATGGTAAATAATAAAAAGTAAAGTAATAAATGAAATATAATAAATGAGCATAACAAATAAATATCAAAAAGCTATAAAAAATAAAAATGAGCAGTACTTTTCCATTATACAGACACCATTGTCACCAGACATAATGGTTGTCTCAGAATTAAAATCACGACAATTGAAACATTTGAAAAATAAAAGAAAAAACATTATCTATAGTAAAGTGTTAAAACTGTTGTTAGCTTTCGTTTTTTCAAAAACTAAAACAAAATCACTTCACCTTTTTCATTCACGTATAAAAACATTTCATATTTATTTACTAAGAACAGGTGTCACAAATAAAAATTAAATTAAAATGTTGACATGTTTCGGTTCATTCATAAGAACCGTATTCATAACATATAAAATCAGTAGAAAATTAAATGACACTGGATATAAATATAATTTAAAAACCAAAACAAAACATTGCGCCCCCTATGATCGTGAATGATGTTGTGATGTAACGAGTATGTTGTGGATTCCACTGCAAGTTTTGTTGAAAGCATAAGGACACTTGAGATTCCTCATAACTGTTTATTAGCTAGTTTGGATGTCAAATCACTTTTTCTGTCGATTGACATTTTTGAAGTTTGTGATGAAATTAAAAAGAGGATTGACAAGGCGGAAATATATAATGACAGTATAAAATGTACTTTAAAAGATGGATTACAGTTGATTGTACAAAGTAATTATTTTGTTTTTGATGGTAAAATTTATAAACAAAACATGGGTGCCCCTATGGGTTCTCCTATTTTGAGTTTTTTAGCTGAGTTTAAAATGGGGCCTTTTGAAGAGAATATTTTCGCAAAGTTCGAGAAAGTTCCTAAATTTTGGAAGAGGTATGTTGACGATGTCTTTTTAATTTGGGAGGGGGGAGTTGAGTCTTTCATTGTTTTTGTAGATGAAGTTAATAAACTGGATAGGAATATTCAATTTACGTTTGAATTGGAAAATGATCGTGCTATTTCATTTTTAGATGTGTGGCTTATTAGAGAGGGTTCTATGTTAAAAAGGAAAGTTTACAGGAAGGATATAGCTAGTCAGCGTATTATTCCATTTTCTGCGTATTCACCCTTTGGGTATAAGTTTTCTACATTCCGGTTCATGGTTAATCGTGCGTTTATTATTTGTTCTGATGAATTTTTGTATGAAGAGTTGACTTATATTTTTAATATTGCTAAGTTGAATGGTTACAAAAAAGGATAAAATTAATAAATTGGTTAAAAATTATAGGGATAAAAATAATTCTCAGGTTAATTGTAATTAGGTTGATAATGCCTGTGAGAAGTGGGAAGAGATTGGGGTTAAAAGACTATCGTTTCCTTATATAAAGGGTAATTTTGAAAGGCTTAAAGCTAAATTAAAAAAGTTTAAAATAGAATTAAGTTGCTAAGCCACCTCCTAAGTTAAAACATCTTCTATACAGAGCTTTTGATCCGGTTTCACAAGACGATCTAGCAGGGGTGTATGAAATTTCATATGAGAATGAAGGGGGGGATATTAATTTTTATATTGGTATGACAGGTAGAAAGTTTGGGGTTAGAAAGAAAGAGCATGAATGTGACATAAAATTTGGTAGAGATAAGACTGCGTTATCAAGATTGTTTTTAAAGAGGGTGGGTTAAAATTTGTTTTAAAGATAGTAGATTAGTGTTCATTTCAAGTTTATTCTGAAAATTAATCATCCGTGAATCCATAGAGATATATTCTAGGAGGGATAGGGTTTGTAATGATTCTTATTCTTATGACATTCCAAATTTGTGGTTAGAATTACTTAATAAATATTTAAAGGGTGAGTCTAATAGAAGGAGCCGCGGTGGCATTGGCTATTCACAATCATAGAGTGCACAATATTTTGGGTTTTGGGTTTTTAAATTACCTTTATATCCAGAGTCATTTAGTTTTTCTACTTTCATTAATTTTAATTTTATACATATTAAATTTATTATATGATCAAAATTTATTATATTTATATGCCGCAGTGGCAATGGCTATTCACGATCATAGGGGGCGCAATGTTTTTTTTTGTTTTTTAAATTATATTTATATCCAGTGTCGTTTAATTTTCTACTGATTTTATATGTTATGAATACGGTTCTTATGAATGAACCGAAACATGTCAACTTTTTAATTTAATTTTTATTTGTGACACCTGTTCTAAGTAAATAAATATGAAATGTTTTTATATAGTAAAGTGAACATTTTAAAAGTATAAAATTTGAAACATATATAAATGTTATAAATATATACTTAAAAATTAATTTAAGAAACTAGCAATAATTTTTTATTTGCCGATTTGTTACTCCTAAAAAATAAATTCTTTTACAAGAATTTATTTTTATTAAGGCAAGATTATAGGTTACAATTTATATATTTTTTAAAAAATCAATGCAAAAATATTAAAAATTAATTATAGTTATTTAAATAAGCTAAATATCCATTTCTGATTGCCAGGACTCATTCATAATTTCATTTCAGGGATTTTTGAACAGAACACTTTATTATGCAAAATTCCAAATTCCTTAAACTGCTTTATCACAACTTTCTCATCATTTGGTAATTGCAAAATGCTCAGCATCAGCAGTAAAAGTAAAATTAAAACTTTATATTTAAAAAAGAATTTTTAATTCAAACAGTAGAAAATTAAAAACTTTTCAAGATTAAGGTTAAATAATAGTAAATCAGTGATTCACATTTTATAAATAGCAAATCACAATGTTTCGCATGGCTTGTGATAAAAATCCTTTTCTTGATCAGGGTTGAAATAATTGCACATTAGCATAGATTTTGGCTTGGTGTCCATATAAGAGAAAAGTATAACAAATAAACTATTAAAAAACCCTCATAAACTATAAAAATTAATATATATTAAAT
This sequence comes from Maratus speculifer, assembly GCA_964019185.1. Lineage (NCBI taxonomy): Eukaryota > Metazoa > Arthropoda > Arachnida > Araneae > Salticidae > Maratus > Maratus speculifer. Next base: position 34,956,153 of record CAXHSM010001376.1, read on the forward strand.
ATTATTACCTTTCATTACAGTTCTCATTAGCTGTGCTATACCATATAACTGTCATAAATTAAGGATTAATGTAATAAGCATAGCTGTGGTCATGCTTGGTGCAATTCTACTTGGCCTGACCTTAATAACACGTAAGGACTCTGTTATACTTGGCAAGTTACCACCATTTGAATTTATTGTTTTATTTATTATTTTAGTTTTTCTCAGATAAACATACAGTATATGTTTTTAAAATTTTTCTTCAAATCCAATTTTTACAAATTTCTTTTTAATTTTAAAATATTTGTTTTCTAATATAAGAAAATGTGTTCACAAGTATGATATTTTAAAATTTTTAATTAAAATTTTTTTCTTGGGTAATAACTCAAAGCACAGTTTTAATAGGGTACTTCACTTATAGTGTTTGACAGTTACTTACTTGGTAGTTGCTATTCGACAAGACAAACATTAGGTTTATCTGTGTGCCAGACACTTTAAATGACTATAAATGTCAGCAAAAATGAAGGTTGGGACCAATGACCTAAAATATGTATATTAGAAAGTCAATGTTTGGGACACATAAAATTTTGTGTTATCATACTATCAAATCACAAGTTCTAAAATTTTTTTATAGAAGAAAAACTAAAAAAAAAATATCTTGTCCTTAATTTAATTCAGTAAAGAAGATAGTTCAGTGAATTGATTTTAAAAAGTAGCACTTTTTATTGAATACACTCATTACAAAAGTACAGACGCCTATAGAATGAATCAATCACGACACTCAATTCATTCATGAATAATCAATCAAACAATAATTAATTTCAGTAAACAAAATAAAACATTTATTTATAAAAAAGAAATAGAAATCAATAGTTAAAATTCGCGAATTTAAAAATTCAGTATTTTCTGGATTATATAATTTGACACTGTTTGATTTTGAGTAACTCTAGAAAATCAAGCTTAGATTCTTTGGCAAAGCTTGTTTCGTTTCGTGGCTGTCTGATAGCTAGTGTTACAACCAGGGATTAAAAAAAAAGTACTAGTCATATTGCTATTGCAGCAGTTTAATTAATAAATAATATAAATAATTTGTCATCTACACCAGAAGGAATCAATCTTCATACAGCTCGATTTTACGAATGAATCATTTTCAAGGAGGCATGATGGTAAAATCAACGATTCATTCTTGCAATGGCGTCTTGTCTTGTGTCTCGTCTAATTCATTTTTGACTATAGTATTAGTTTCGTTGATTTTGGATCATTTGAGACAATAGCCTGCAGCTATAGCTTTCAGAGAAACCCTCCCATTCAAAGTAATATTAGGTATTTTTAAAGCACCAGTTTATTAATTTAACTCTCTTTATATAATAAAATAAGTTAAGACTAACATAGTTTCTTTGGTTAATCCTAAACTGAAATTATACAATTTGCGGTTTTTTAAACTGACTATACGGAATTTCACCTATTGAAACTGTCATTTTGAAGAGTGTCATTTAAAGCATAATTAAAATATTTAACTTATTTATTTATAATAAATTTGTAGAATATTATTCCTATTTAAATTTCAAACAGTGAAATTGGTTTGATTTTTTTAACGTTTAAATTTAAAACATCATAATGCTCATAGAATGAATTTTGGTTTATTATGTTCTATTGAATATAAATATTTTTATATAATATATAGCATCTGAAGTCCTATATAATTTTATCATTATTTAGATAATATACTAAAACAATTTAAGAAACCAGTCTGAAATTGATCTTAATCTAAAATTTCAATATCTTCATAAAATTAAATCTGTTGTAATAAGTGCTGTGGTTTGCACTTATATAAAGAAAAAAAAATGTTTTTTATAGTTTTTTACATTTAGAAAAACTGGCACTTGTCTATTCTCATGTAAGAAAAATACACTGTACCAGCAATTTCACCACTTGCAACATTTTATTTTTCTTGCAATTGCATACTTAATCTTATATGTTTGCAATAATAAAGACAGTCAAAAAATATTGGTACTTATGTATTAATACCACTGCAACAAAAGTTGTGCTAATGTGCCAAGCTTTTTTAGTGCTTTTTTAATGCTCATTTTTGATACCATTACTTAGTGCTTTAATGCTTTTTATTTCTCATTTTTGAGGCCATTTTTTTTTTTAAAGCGAGAGATAAACAAGATTGCTCTTTATTGGCATATTGGTGCAACTTCTCCCGTGGTGGTGTTAATATGTTAGTACCGAAATAGTTATTCCACATGACACAAATTATTAAATATGTAACATTCTGTTTTTTTTTTTCCGTTTTCAGTTGGAACAAACAAAAAATTACAAATTGCAATGTATCTTGTTTCTGTGCTATACTCATTTCATTACATTTACCGTATTTTCGGGTGTAAGCGCCGCGGCGCATACGAGTTTAAAAGTTAAAATTATGCTTACTGCGGCGCTTCTGCCGGGGCGGCGGATACGATATGTTTTTTTTTCTCTTGCAGCGATATTCATTACAGAGGTGATTCTGATCGGAATTTTTCTGAAAATGGTGAAAAGTCAATCATCAGACAGAAAATGATAAGCATAAAAAATATCTCTAATTTCGACAAATGATAGCCTAATTTCTGTCAATCATTCGCAGAAAAAACAAGAATTTTATCAAAGGTTCGCGGGAAAAGCGCGAATATGTAAAAAGAAAAAAATGTGTATTTCATGAAAGGATCACTTGAAAAACTACAATTTTATTATCGTAAAATCCCGTTAATCCGCCCTTATCAATCAAACGCTAGTCCCCACTATAAAAAAATCGCTGAAAAAAATGTTAATTTCGTCAGTCACGAAAAATAACAGCAAATTTATTGAAAGGATCACAAAAAAATCATGAATTTCGCCGAAGTATCGCTAAAAAAACCCACATTTCGACGAAAGATTGCAGTAAAAACGCGAAATATGTCAAAAAATCTCTAAAAACACAAATTATGTCAAAATATCGCAGAAAAATCGTGAATTTCTCAAAGGATCCCCAAAAAGAATTGTCAAAAATTTTTTATAGAAAAAACGCAAATATGTCGTATTTATAAGTAAACGGCAAAAAACGAGAAAAAACGTAAATTCAGGCGAAAAAAGAAGAAATTTGAAAAAAAGCATGAAATCTATTAAAAAACTGGAAAAAACAAACATTTCATCAAAGAATCAAGATTCATTCATTTAATCGTGATTCATACCGCACTCAAAGGGGAAAGAGAACGGTATGAATCATGATGAAATGAATGGATCATGAACCATTGATGAAATGTGTGTTTTTTCGAGATTTTTTTAAATAGATTTCATAATTTTTAAGTTTTTTTTAATTTCTCCTTTTTTTCTGCACTTTTTCGACAAATTTTACGTTTTTTTTTTTAACGCAAAATTTTCAAGTATTGCTTCAAGTATCAAGATTCATATTTCATTATTCATTCAAATATTCACTATTCATTCCTTGTTCATCCCATAATAAACGCAAATTTTTTCAAGTATCGCGAAAAAACTGTGCATATTCGTTAAATATCGCGATAAAACCCTGCAAATTTCGTCAAATATCGCGACAAAACCCTCTAAACCTTGTTCCAAACTATAAAAAAGTATTAAAAAATCGCAAAAAAGGCTGCACGAATTTAATTTTAATTTTATCATAAAAATATACAAAATATACTAAATTTAAAATTGGATTTATATTACAAATGTTAAAAAAACGCGGAAAAACACTGAATATAACGCAATTTTTAACATTTTGATGTATTTTCGTAAATGCGGCGCATACGGCGGTGCGGCGCTTCTGATGAATATTTGTTTTATTTTAATGCATTTTCGGAGGTGCGGCGCTTACGGTGGGTGCGGCGCATACACCCGAAAATACGGTATTAAGTAAAATTTCCTGTTGAACAAATGTTGCACCCAAAGATATGATAAACATAGAGCACTGGGGGATTGGTAGTGGATTAAAAGGTAAACTTACAAGTCAACAGTTAAAATTAATTTTCCTTCAAGAGAGGACTTTGCAAACCAATTGCATTTTAGTATGAAAATCAAGTTTTAAGTTTTAACTAATTCTGAAATTTCAGGTGTTAACACAGTGAGGTGCTTGTTTGTTTTTGCTACTTCCCATATCACCATACACCATTTGACATTTTTAGATTCCTGAACTTTGCTAAGTTATACTTTGTTGTCAATTCAGTACCAATTATTGATAATTTTAAAGTCTTCCATTTCATATGGTAATTTTAACCAGTAAGTTAACATTTTAATTTTTTTATTTATTCATTGAATCAATCACTTTAAAAAATCACAGGTTCAATATATTTTTATTAATCTTATAACAAGATATTCCTACTCGCAAATGCTATGACTTTTTTAATTTTGTTTTTCTGTTTTTTGTACTTATTGTATTTTTTAGATTTTGTAACTTAATATATTGCTTATCATTTATTTATTTTAAGGTATTTAAGATTTAAAAATAAATCAAAACAAAAACTGTACAGTCAAAGCTCCATAATCTGCACAAGCTGGGGCCAGAAGATATGCAGATTATAGTATATTGTGGATTATAGAGTACTATGGATTATGCATCATTTTTTATTCCTAGACAGCATTTTCTTGACTGCATTCTATAATCAATATAATGAGGAAATATAAATGAGAAATCTAATAATTTATTTAATATGCTATCTCAAAAAATGCCTTTTTTAAGTTATTCTATTATAAAAATGGATAGCATTTACATAAAAATAATTACATACATAAACCATAATACAGTTTGTTTTTTGCTGTTAATATAATTAAATTAAAATAATTAGATGTTTTATTATAATTTTTTTCAATTATTTTATTATTTGTTTTAAAAAACCATTTTTGGATCACAAATTTGTAAATTTTCTTAACTGTTTATTTCATTGTTTACATTTGTAAAGTGACACGAATTATAGAAAACTGCGGATTATAGATGCGCGGATTATCGATCATCGACTGTACTTCTATATTGTCTAATCTGGGTCATATATAACTGTGCCAAGCATTGTTCCAATAATACTCATACACTCAACTTTTATTTTAAAAAATGCATTTGTTTATTGCATTGCTACAAGTTTGGAATGGGATGCTAAGCACTTAGAGAATGTGTATTAAATTATAGTTTTAGAACTATACTATTATATTTTTCACAATCTCTTATATAATTTGTTATTTTTTCTTCTTTGTATTACAGTAGACTCCTTCAAATCTACAACTCTCTAAAATCTGCATATAATTTATAGATGTAAACAATGAAACATTCAGTTCAGATATAAGAACAAAATTTGACTTTTTAAATTTTATATCAATTCCATATATATTTTATTTTGTAATTGCTATTAATGTATTGAATTCATGCGCTTTTATGATGAAAAAATAAATTATTTCTGAAAAAAAATCAAGCTGATATTGCTGATATTCACAATCTTTTTATCAAATATTATATATTATTTATGTTTTTTTGGTTATTAAGTCTAACTAAACCTGAAATAAAACTTCCTTATTTTATGATTTCAATGTGAATTAGTAATGTAACTTTATGAAATAAGTTCCACTGTATAATTTACGAAAAATACATTTTATGTTTATAATTGATTTTTAATCATATATTATTGATTATTAACTTGATCTTTTCTTTTAATATTTTAATCCTTTTAAAAATTAACTAAATTTTTATTATTGTAGTTTATTAGTTATTTTAATATTTTATTATATTGTTAGCATTCATTATAGTTTCGATTACATTTTTAATTACATTCAAATGACTGTTTAAAATAATGTAAACAAAGCAATGACCAGAAATCTGCAAAATTCTAAAAGTCACACAGCCTCTGTTCCCAAGCTTTGTGGATTTGAGAAAGTCTACTGTATATATACATATATATATATATATTTATATATATATATATAAAAGAATATCAATTATACATATATACAGACAAATAAATATATAACCCTTTAAGACCCAATGAGATTTATCCCTTGTGCTTGTTATAACGGCTGAAAGTAAACATATACCATAACTGCCATTTGTTGATAAAAAATAATGATTTGTTGATGGTACTATACTCTTTGTGCAAACCAGAGCAATCATTTGATTCCTGTTTTTATTGCATATGACTCAGAATATAAAAATATAAATGAAAATTTATGTATTGGGTTTAATTTTCCCCAAGCTTAAAATAATTCTGAGAAGAGTTCAAGTTTCTTCGCAGGTTTCTTCTTTATTATTATTGCATATACTACCGCTGACAATAAAGTTCGGTGACTAGTCCTGTAGCAATAATGTAGATGAAATATTAAAGAAAGTTACCATACCATCCTTCAAAATAGTCATCTCCTATAACTATGCATCACTGAGATTTGCTATACATGTCCTGGGAAATTCGCAAGAAGTCTTCTTTTGGGATGAAGTTCAAAAGCTTTGCCACGTTTCGTTGGATGTGAGCAATATGGTCAAGTCTCTTTCAAAAAGAGTTTGAGTGGTAAAAATAGGAAGAAGTCTGGAGGATTGAGTTCTGGTGAGTACGGTTGGTGTTCAGTTTGCAGCATCTCTGATGAATTTCTTTCAGTGTCTTGCAAAGCTTAAAACCAAACTTTAAAGTGATCTTTTATTCGTTCATTTTCCTGTTCTCAGTTAAGAACCAACACACTGAACAAGCACTTTGTAAAGCACGTTTTACACAGAACATCATCGACACTCAACTGAATAACGGTGGGGGAAGATGGTCTACACTTGCCTCTATGCAGGTGCAGCGTTTTTTTCCTCCCAGTGTTGCCAGATCGGTTGTTCTGAATTCTTTCACTGAACTTTATTGTCAGAGGTAGTATATATTTCAAGGTGTTTGAACATTATCTACTGACATCTCTAATGAACCATATATACTAATGTGATATAGAAATATTACACAATATGCTAATAAACTTTTATAAAAACTACAGTTACGCAAAAAAGTGAAAATAAAAAATAAAACTTGATTATTTCACATTTGCTGTTTGTCAATTATTTAGTGATTGACATAGTTGAGATAATCCCTGCCTGTTCCTCCCAGCTTTTCCTATGTAACTTACAAATTGTGTCAGTATTCAAATGTTGTGCTTCTGGATGATGAGACATCCTCACAACCAAGAAAAATTGTTAATGTTATACAGGATAGTAATATTTTATATTATTTAGTATAGTAATATTTTATACTTTTCTAGTACATACCCAACACTACGTTGTTTGCTTTTTCTTAAATCTTTTTTTTATAAATGATTTTTCAGAATCTTCTAAGGGAAAATAATACTTGCACTTGACCATTTTTTTCATTTATTTATTTAATATTGTTATTATTAATTTATTAAATATTGTTATTATTTTATTTTATTATTTATTTTTATTATTTTATTTAATTATTTATTTTTTATTTTTTGCCTTACTGTGGACTTGAGTGCATTAAAAAATATAATGATTTAAAAAATCTTCTTAATCTCCAACCCACATAATCGTGCGGATTGGTACTTATAGGGTAGTGAAGAAGGGAGACACAGGTCAAAAGTACATATTTCAACTAGTTAATCCACCGAGCTCGATAATAACACGGAGAGCTAACTCCCTATTCTGATACATTGAATCCAGCGGTCTGCCCATGAATACAATGCCAAAGATTTTTGTCAAAACATAGATTTCCTCCCATAGGATAGCATGAGATAGATATTTTAAAATTGAATTTTCTTTTAAAATTACGACGAAATTGCTACAATTTTCACTGATAAATATTCTTTTATTAAAAATTTATTGATTTTACTTAAATTCATAGCAAATTTTCAATTTGATATTGGTTAAAAAGAAAATTTTAGTTTAACTCAACAAAAAATAAAGAAACATTTGTTAAATATTGCTCATAAAAATATCAAAAACATATAGAAATAAACAAATATTATAAAAAGTTTGCATAAAAGCTTCAAAAAATGCTTGTAATATTAAGAAAAATAGAGGACTCATTACTTGGGTGCATTGAAAAGTGTGATGCGGTCCCAGAAGAAAATGGTTTGGCCGGCTCGGTGAGTAGGCCCTCCGTATTATAAATAGAGCTCAGTGAGTTAATCTGAAGTTGAAAAGTTTAAAACATTATCAATAGATGGCAGTACTAGTACAATCTTTTTTCTGAATTTTCAAAACAATCAGCGATTTTGATTGCTGGTTGTTGTAATATGTTTGTTTTTTAAAGTGTTATGTAAAAATGTCTTCCAAAGTTATTGAAGTAAAAATTCATTAAAGAAATTTTTTAAAGCAGAATATCAGCATTACATTCTATAGAGGCATTAATTGGGTAAGTCTACAAAACTTATGTTTCCTTATTTCAGTTAAAAATATCTTTTTTTTATACATAAGTTAGGCTTAAATTGGTAGATGAGCTCTTGTGAACAGAACATCTGGGGTTAGATGTGAATAGCTCACAAGTATATTTTTTAAATCTGTGAAATGTTTCTTTTTAGTTTAAAATTTAATTAACTTTGTCAAACATTTGGCTATCAATTCAATGTTTTTACTATTTCTTCACAATTTTAATTTACTGGAAGTTAGATAATAATTAAAAGTAGTGGTTTTCTGAAAAAAGTAAAAACCAATATGCTTGTTAATCTTTAATGCATTCCAGTTTTAAGCTTTTTTTAGCCCATATTAAAGTAATAGTAAGATATTTTATTTTATAAAAATAAAATTTAATTGGCCAAAAAAAAAAAAAAATAAAATAAAATAAAATAAAAGATAAAGGGTGTGAAAATCATCAAATTTTTTATATCTCAATTTTTTAAACCACGATGCATAATTTTGTGATTTTCATTGCAAAACATTTACAAAAACGTAAAAACACAGTAACAGATATATCCAATAACGCATTTTAAAGTAACATAGTTTTGCTTTCAAAAGGAGTAGGTATAAAATTAGTGCATAATTTTACGAATAATTCCTTGTATCTTGTTGAAATATTTATTGATTTATTCACGCAAATAGAAAGATTGTATCTAATAAGTTTTTATCACAGGTTTTATTCACGAAAAATTAGTTTTGTCTTACTTATAGATGTGTTCACATGTGCCCTGGCCATGTTCACAGCTATCTCTCCAGTGGGGCACGTGTGAACAAATTTAGACAATTTTTAGAATAATGATAGAAGTTAGAAATTCTTGATAAGTGCATTTGAAAGTTTCACCAAAAGACCAAATAAAGTGTCATATAAATCAATTTTTATTTCAATATCTTCATTTTTTTATTTCAATATGAGATGGCTCAGGTGAACAAATGTAGATATTTTTTAGAATGATAATACAAATTAGAAATTCCTAATAAATGCATTAAAAAGTTTGACCAAAAGAATGAACAAAGTTCAAATATTCAGAAATCAAATTTTGTTTCAATAGCTCAAAACCATTTTGAGAAAAAGTCAAAAATGTAAAAATTGTTCTTTTGTGCCCCCCCTCTCTCTCCCCTACTCATAAATATTTTTATAATTTTATTTGTGAAATTAAAACATAGTATTATATTATAAAGGTAAATGTTATATGCATACACTTTAAAAAATATATAAAAATGAACAAAAATATATTTACATAATACGCTACAGAAAAATGTCATTTAAAAAAAATCGAAAATTATAACAGAAATTAATTATAAAAAATATGTATGCAAAATCATTTATAAACCAATAATGTTAAATATTATTGCGAAAAATCCTTTCAAATGTTTCACGAAATTTATCATTAAAAAATAATATTGTTACTTCTTTGATCACTGATGGTCAAGACATATTTTGACCAGAATTATTTCCCCTGAATTTGGTTAAAACCAAAAGAACCCGTCTTTTGAGGGAATTGATTCGCTGTGCTGATCTGCAAGACTACTTTTGTAAAAAAGGGAATTAAAAATATATAAAATTCAGTTTCAGCACTTTAGCTTTAATGAGCTTAATATATATACATATATATATATATATATATAAGAAAAGGGGGGGAAATACATAACTGGAATGCTTGACAATGTGAATGAGTATAAGAAATGGAGTTAAAATTGAGTTTGGGCTGAATGTATGAACAGCAAAAAGGTAAAAATCTTGTTTGGATATCTTCTTAGAAAATGCTGAACTAGTAGGCGAAATTTAAAAAAAAAAAAAAAACCTATTCTGATGTGGCAATCCCAAAACTTTTTTTTTTTTTTATCTCACACACCTTAATATTTCCAGAAAAATGAAACATAGCAACATCACTGATTTTAGTATATGAACATTTCATTTTCAGTATATAGAATAACTGAAATCTTTAATAACATTTAATGTGTTGTGTAGCACCATATTTTCTCTTTATGACTAAAAACATATTGTAGAAAAAAACAAAAACTTTGTGAGTTATTCTATCTAGTGTTGTAACTCATTTTTTTTTGTATTCCTATTAATTCTTTTAAGTAATATTTTGAAGCTTTACAGATTTAAATGAGACACCCTGTATATTACGATAAATTCTGATGAGATTTACTAACAGTTCTTTGGTACCAATTGTGTTTAAAAATTAAGGTGCCACAGTACTTAAAAAAAAAATAGTTGGATGTAGCAATCTAAAAACTTTCTTTTATCTCATACATATTAATATTTCCATAAAAATGGAACGTAGCAGTATCGCCGGTTAGATAATTTACACCAAAATCTAATCTGCAACAACTTATTTCAAGTTCAAACTGAATCAGAAATATGATAAAAATCCGTGTATTAATATATGAGATAGAATCATTGCAGAAATAATTAAAAAACTGGACAGAAGCGCCACCTGTTCAGCAATTTACTTCAAAAATAAAGAATACTAATTTATGTTAGGGACTAATTGAATTTAAAGTTTGGTGAAAGTTTCAGTATCTATTCCCGTTCTGGAGATAGAGCTATATTAATAATCATGAACAATGTCGTATAACAATGCTACCTGATGAGCGATTTATTCTAAAAACTAAAAAATACTAATTTTATATTATGGACTAACTGAATCTGAAATTTCCCAAAAATTTGTGTATTTGTTTTTGAGATAGATCTATTGCGATAATCGTGAATATTGCTGCATAGCAAATACATCTATTGTTAAATTTACTCAAAAAACTAAATGATACTAATTTATATCAGAGATTTACTGAATCTGCAGTTTCATGCAAACTCATGCATCATTTCCTGATATAGTTATTGCGATAAGCATGAATAATGCTTATTGCAGCTGTTGTGTGATTGCCACCTGCTGAGTGATTTACTTCAAAAAATAAAAAAATACTAATTTATATTAGGGATTAGCTGAATCTGAATTTTGAAAAAACTCATGCATTAGTTCATGAGATACAGTTATTGCGAAATCATGAGTAATGTCACATAACGGCGCCACCTATTGAAAAATTTAAAACAAGGAAAAATCAGAACCCTATTATATCAAGGACCAGGGTTCGATTTAAGCGGTATCGCATCGCAATTTGCGATTCAAATTTAACTAAAATGTGATCCAAGAAATGCATTAAATCGCAATCATTGCGATGCATATTTCCCACACCCTTTGTTATGTCATGTACACTTACAGTTAAAATTTAAAGATGTTTTTACACGACATACGTTGTGATTTCACTCTCCCCAAGTGTTTATTTCAGTCAATAGAAATACAGCGAGACGCCATTGCTGGGCGCAGTTTTCCCAGTAAACACAGGATTTGTTCCCACCCTGACGCTGTGATTGATTACTTAATCACTGTTACTCGCTAATCACGGCGTTTGCTCATAGAAGTTTGACGTGCGTGTTGTAGTGGTTCTAAAATGAACACTCACTGCTATGATCCTTTTACTTTATTTATGCATCAAAACAGACAGCGCAGATTCTGACCCCACTTCTTCACTCCGACCTTACTTCGCTTACCGTACGCGTTTGTTTCTCTCTCGCTTTCAGGGAGATTGCCGTAGCCACGTGATTGTAGCAGCATTTCAGCGCTTCCATTTATGCTTTTGGTTAAATATTGCTTTAAAAAATATATATTTGTAAATTTTCAAGATTTAAAAGTTACGTTAGCTATTTTTTACTTGCTATGCAAAAGTGTCTAACTGCTATTCAAAACTGACTTTGTATAGCAGTTACTGCTATGCAACTTTCTTTTTCTAAATCGACCCCTGTCAAGGACTAATGGAATCTTAAGTGCTATGAAAATCTGGTCATTATTTCTTGAGGTATAGCTATTGTGGAAATTGTGAAAAAAGTAGCATAGCAGTGTTGTTGTTGAGCGATTTACACCAAAAGCTACTAAACATAAGTCTATTTCAGGAACTTGTTGAATATAAATTTTTATTAAATTTCGTACATTAGTTTTTGAGGTAGAGCACTCACGAAATTTTTGTCTCATACAGACAGACAATCACAAACTTACAGACATAAATTTTGTAAGAACATGTTTTTGGGAATCCCAGGCCTCTAAAACGTGTAAATCCTTCGAAAACCGGAACTCTAAAATCCAATTAATACAATACTTTCTCCTTGTAAAGATAGTAAAATATAAATTTACAAGTATTCAATAAAATAAATTTTCAGCTTTTATCAGTCCGGCTATGGCAAGGCGCAATATGAGGTATGGCAGTGTCTACTGTATCGCATGCACACCTATGCATATAGACCTGCATTCTTAAAAAAGAAATCTCGAGATAATCATACCAAAGAATGCATAATTTCATGCATTAATTTTGTACTAATTAAGGAAAAGAAGATTGCAAAATCGGCTTCGTAAATCAGAGTTAAAACTTTGTGCAGTTTATTTAAAAATGTCTTGTTTATTATTTTTGTTTTTAGATTTAATGGTAGATAAAATAATTTTTGCTGCAGATCAATAAGTGACCTTGGATGAAAATGACGACTATCTCTTCATACTAATGATTCAAAGCAGTTTCTGTTATCGTCCAAGCACATTCATTTAAGAACATGTCATCGATTGCAGAAGAAAAATCTTCCTCGAGTGAACAGCACTATGTTCCTCAAAACGTGGATAAGGAAAAACATTCCTCCATTCATACAGGAAAAAAAGTTTTTATTTGTGAAGTATGTTCCAAAGGATTTTCTGACAATAGTAATCTAAGGAAGCATCTGTTGACGCATACAGGAGAGAAATCCTTTGTTTGTGAAATATGTTCCAAAGGGTTTAATGATAAGAGTACTCTAAGAAAACATTATTTGACCCATACAGGTGAAAAGCCTTTTGTTTGTGAAATGTGTTCCAAAGGATTTTCTGAGAATCGAAATCTAAGAAGACATCTCTTGACACATACAGGTGAAAAACTCTTTTTTTGTGAAGTATGTTCCAAAGGATTTTCTCAGAATGGTAATTATAGAAGCCATCTGTTGATACATACAGGTGAAAAACCCTTTTTTTGTGAAGAATGTTTCAAAGGATTTCGTGATAAGAGTACTCTAAGAAGGCATCTCTTGACTCATACAGGTGAAACACTTTTTGTTTGTAAAATATGTTCTAAAAGATTTTCTGAGAATAGTAATCTAAGAAGGCACCTTTTAATACATACAGGTGAAAAACCTTTTGTTTGTGAAATATGCTCTAAAGGATTTTCTCGTAATGGTAATCTAAGTAAACATCTCTTAACACATACAGGAGAAAAACCCTTTGTTTGTGAAATATGTTCCAAACGATTTTCTCAGAATAGTCACCTAACAAGACATGTAGAAAACATTCATGCAGGAGAAAATCCATTTGTTTGTGAAATATGTTCCAAGAGATTTCATGATAACAGTGCTTTGAGAACCCATCTCTTGACACATGCAGGAGGGTAACTTTTTACTTGTGAAGTATGTTCCAAGGGATTTTCTCACAATGGACATCTAAGAAGGCTTATCTTGATTCATACAGGATAAAATCCTTATGTTTCTAAAAAGATTCGAAAGGATTTTTTAGACATTGTGAACTAGAAAGGCATCTCGTGACTGATAACAGGAGAAAATGTTTGTTTGTGTATTGTGTTTTCCAAAGGACTATCTGATAACCATCACTTAAAAAAACATTGTCTCATACCAAATAGACAATACATAGAAATCTTCAATATTTTTATTTCTAAAATAGAGTATAAACCTTGTGTATGGCAGTGCATTTGCTATATTATTACTTTTTATGTTTTAGCATTTAGTAATAAATAAAAAAATATTGTACTTCATCCATAGTTTAGTTTCTTTTTTGATAATAAAGAAATAAATGTTGACATATTCAATTTTACATATTAGTGCATTCATTTTGCATGGATCAACGTACTGTTCAGGTTAAGGGGTAACTTCAGACAAATGAAAAAACTCTTTTACTAATAACTATGCTAATCTAATGGAAGAAATTTATAAATATATCTCGGTTGCATTTGAATAATTTTAATTTTTTTTTTTTTTTTTTTTTTTTTTTTTTTTTTTTTTTTGCATTGGATAGTTGAGATTGATCTAAATGCAGGCCGTTTTTTACTTTTTTGATTTCGGTTGCAGATATTTTTTATGAGGGAGATTTTGCTTTCTAAACCGGTACTGAAAATGAGAGCATTCTCATATAAAATATCAGTAAACAAAATCAAAAAAGTAAACAGCGGACTGCATACAGATCGATCTCAGCTATCGAATGCAAACAAACATCATTTAAAAATATTAATATGTTTTCGAGATATATTACTATTTTTTCCATAGGCAAATTGGTCTTTATATTTGAATGAAGTAACCTCTTAACCTTTTACAGACCAATGTTCCTAATTGGGAACATAAAATTAAATATTCAGTAAAAATTAAATTTCATCAAAATAACTTGAAAAAATTAGCAGAAATAATAGAAAGATGATTTGATTTTTTGAAGTTGAAGTTACACTCCTATCATTAAGGCCCCACAATAGTCACAGAAAAAGACCCGGATGATAATGCTAAGTCTATGGGAATGTACTTTTCAAATATCTTGCTCAAATTTTAATATTTTTACATAATTTCTTTTTACATAGGATAGCTGAGAACGATCCACAACCGGCCTTGTTTTTACTTTTTCAGTCTTGGTTTCAGATTTTTTTTTAAATTACTTTAACTTTCAAAACTGGTTCTGAAATTAAAATTATTGTAATATAAAAAATATATTAGCAAAATCGAAAAAGTAAAAAAAATTGCCAGTTGTAGATGGTTCTCAGCTATCCTATGCAATAAAAAAAATCAGGTAAAAATATTTAAATTCGAGCGAGATATATGAAAAGAACGCCCCCATAGACTTTACATTATCATCCTGGTCTTTTTCTGTGCCTAATGTTGCGCTTTAATGCGGAAACGTGCAAAAAAGATGAATGTGACCAGTGACCGCAGGAAAATGACCTATCATAAAAACAGTTTTTTGAAATAGAAGTTACATTCCTATCTGTAATGGAGAAATGTACAGAAAATCACAGAAATGACCAAGGACCACCCGAAAGGGTCAACCGGAAATAACCAATGTTCTCAATTCGGAACATTCTGAAAATTATGTATGAATTTTTTTTCACCATATTTAAGATTAATATCACTTAACTGAAGCATTAAATGGCATAATGTTCAAAAAAATAATTTAAAATATACCTGGATCTGAAATCGGCCTGTAAAACATTAAAACAGGATTCCGTTATAGGCAGGTTCTTTTTCATACTATTACTATAGTTTATTTTAGCGACATTTTAACAAGCCTAAACATGTACTGTTCTTTATCAAAAAATAAAATTTAGTATTTTGTGTTAGAATAATGATAATTTAAATTATATGCATTTTTTGTAAAGAATTTTTTTGCTAGGACAAATTTTACTGATCTTTGAATGAACCAAGCCATGCCCACAAAATGGTTTTCATTCGGGGAAGGTCAAAACCGGGAATAAATTAAGGCCCTTGAAGACTAGAAAGAATGATACCAGTCTCGGTTCGATATGGAAAAAATAAGTAAGACCCGGCCAGGTCTTCCAGAATAAAAGGCTTGACCCAGAAAGTGTAACTAGGCCCGGCTCGAGACTTCAGGAAAATGTATGGTCCAGGCATAGCTCAGGGTCACTCATATGAGTGGAGGCGTTTGGTAAAGTCAAACTTTTTAGGAATACGAAATAGTTGTAAGGTTTGAAAATTAAAATTTTATCATGTAAAATCCAAAGCATTGTAAAACTTGCCTAGACAAGATCAGAATGAGCTGAAAGAAATTTCCATTTTAGACTGGTTTACAGCTGAGCAGATATTAGTTGTTGGGAATGCATTTTGTTATAACCCTGATTTTATTATTATTATTCAAGCTGGATTCTGTTTCATACATTTTCTGTTAGTACAAAGTTTTAGTTAATCCTTTTGACTACTTCTGTATTCACAAAGAGGGTAAAATAGAGGATCAAAAACAAGTTGAATTTGAGGTAGTTTGTTATTTTAGCAGACCGATACGTGATTATAACATTTCATTGTATAAGGAAAGATTTCGTTATAAACAGGATCCATATTCACAGATTGTTATAGCAAAAAAAAAACTTTCCATGAACAAAATCTTCAATTATTAGGGATAGATTTAACAATAAGATGTAAAACATACAGTTTTAATTTTCACTAGGGAACGTTCCCAGGTGTAAGTTGTGGGTTTGGACGAGTGTGATATCAAAAGCAAGATCACGTCATGTACATTAAAAAGTGCAATGGAACTACCTGTCCGAATCCAACCTTTTTCGAGACATCAGCATTTGAAGTGTGAATGAATAAATAAAGAAATAAGCAAACCTAAGAAAAACATTAAATAAATTTATATTTATTTAAATTTATATTTTATTTTTATCCATTACATCACGCCACACATTTGCCAAAAATTTTGCATAAAACAAGGTGCTGGAAATAACAAAACAGGTGGAAAAACTCTTCGAATGCAGCCATACGCAAAATCTTCATAGAATGCGAAGTTTCTGTCTACAAGAGGGTAAATAAGTGGGAATGTGTAGGTATAAAGGATTTTGCTTGTAGCTCGGGAAAAGGTATTGGCGGGAGGATTAAAAACAAAGCAAAGAAATTATCAACTTGCGAACAATTTATATATCTGCCTGTCAATTTGTTTATTTATTCATTCACATTTCAAGTACTGATATCTCGAAAACGGTTGGATTCGGACAGGTAGTTCCATTGCACTTTTTAACGTTCATGACGAGATCGTCCAAATCCACAACTTACACCAGGGAAGGTTCCCTAGTCAGTTTAAAACTTCATTTTCCCGAATCTAATAAAGATTAGAATCCTGAATACGTTGGATTGTCCGCAGCCCAAACTCGAAAATTATACTTGAGGTCAACCCAAAAGGCCAGCAGGGGGATCACCAGGGATTGACCCCTCCCCAAAATTTTTATCTGAGCGTATCAAAAATGACATTAAATGGGCGCTATCAAATTTCAATACAAGTCCCTGTTTTATTATTTTGTTTCATCTCTTCGTCCTATTTTTGCATTTGTTCTTTTAAGTGATCCAGCAAAGTAAATCGTTTTATTAAACGAAGAAAATGACGTTAGAATTGCAGCAATGCTAATTTTTTGGGAACGAAAATATTTTCAAAAACTTTCTCGTTTCTTTCCACTTTCCTTGCGTGAGAAAGCGGACATCCTTGACCTGAGTATAAGGTCAAGCTTGTGTCCGAGTGGTTGCACTGATTGGACGTGCGGACACACAACTACTTTTTGCTGTTAGAATTTGGCGCGTTTTATAAAGAACGTCTTCTTCATTTCAAGGAAGGAAAATTTTTAGTCCAATTGTAGGACAGGGATCTTTCTCTTAAGTAGGGTTGAGAAAGTTATCTCGTGAACTGCCACGGTGAGCGGCCCATCTCGTGTATACATTTGAATAAAGATAACATAATAAAATGCACGTCGTCTTTATTTACGAAATAATAAAATTAATTCAAGAGAATATTATTTAACACAAGAGTTTAGAATATCAAGTGATTTAAAATATCAAATGAATATTATTTAACACAATATTATTTATATTTTGAACAACAGATGGCGGCTCTAGCAAAATTCCCTTTGATTTCACCAGAAGTTATTAAAAAATTACAAATTATTAACTATTTGTTTAATATATAACACAATTAAACATTTTAGTTAAAAATTTGGAGTTTAAATTTCACTAAATGCTAGTTGTAATGTATAGGTATAAAATTTTTATCTATAGAAATGCAGGTAGAAATTTTTTTATAAAAAAATAAGACGTCTTCCATAGGGAATTAATTTTTTTAATTGTTTCTTTCCCAACTCTTTATTCTGTTTTTCGGCTTTCACATAAGTATGTTTCACATCCATACATAAAACATTTCCGTGCTATATCAAATTATGATGTAAAAATATGAATTTATGGACAAAATAATTACATAGTCGTGTAGAACACAATGTTAAAATGATGCGTGTAGTGTGCACAGTGCAGCTATATGGCGTCAGGGTCAACTTTGGTTGAGAGATGCCATAGGAGAACTTTCTAGCATAGCTAAATATCCCTTTCCGTTCTTTTTACTGCTTCAGTTTTTCCATAGGACTGTTTTTTTTCTGTGTGTGTGGGGGGGGGGGGCGTTTCTCTTTTTTTTACGTAATTTGTCTATAGAAAGCTTATGCTTCATACATTACAAAGCTAGCATAAAAAATTCTCTCCCGTCATTCTGGGTCACGTTACGGACTCATAATGGTTTAAAATTTAAATTTCTCAAACTTCTTCGAGGTTTTCAACAAATCAGCATATGAAAATTATCGTGCCAGTGTGGTGTGTGTATGATATCTGTGCCATATAAATATTATTTAGTTTTTTTTAAGTCCACTCCAGTGTTATATTTTCCAGTGACAGTCAATGCACAGTTTCTGCTCGGGCAACGCAGGCAGGTCAGCTAGTATGAGATAATTTTAGTAAAGATATTTACTTAATCTTACTTATACACTGTACAAACATTTGCACACTTGTTTCATATTATTACCAGTATTAAAAAATGCTCTGACGAGCACCAAAAAAGGTTAATATGTTTTTAAATATAAAAAAGGTGTGACAAGTGTTTATATTAATAATTGAACCAGAAGGAGGATAATGGATACCTTATTGGCTGCAACTCACATCAATGCCAACTTTGAAAAAATCACATTTGCGCTTTTTCTATGTAAAATAAATTTGCGGTACTTTAGTCGAACCACAGACTTCTAATATACGTAGACGCCATATTCCATTGTTCTCGCCATATTCCATGGTTTCGAATCCAACATCTTTGGCAAACAGATGCCGTTTTTGACGGTGATCGCTTTATTGGCAACATTCAGATTTCACCAAGAGAAAAACAGAAGAGCGGTCAATTCGCGTTTGTAACGAAATGCTCGCCCTCTCGCGGACGAAGTCTGAATCAAATATTGAACGTATGCTGTTGGATTTCCCCATAGAAGTTAATGCAAAAAGTGTGATTTTTATTAACTTGTAACTTTATAAAATGCGATTTTTAAAGACCGATTAAAACATGTGGTTGAAGTTTCTAGGTACCTTTATGTAAATAATGAGAATTGAAAGACTTTGAGTACCCACAAATTTCGAAATTCAAAGAATTTGTTAAGTACAATACTGCAATCTGCTGTTTAGTAGACGGCAATGTTTATTTATATTTTGGAGTTGGGAAAAGAAATATCGCCGTTGAAGAACATCTGCTTGAAATATTTATTCTTGATAACATTATTTTCTAAAGTGAGTAATATGTATGCTTTATTTAATTAAATTAATATTAGTATTTTGTTACAAACTCTTTAAAAATTAAAAATCGTATTATACCAGAGTTATTAATTTTTTGATCAACAAGTGACAACTGTTAATTTGTTTTTTCGGTATTTACATTTTTCGTTTTAATATAAGTCATATTCATTAAAAATTTTTAATGAAACGACGTTGCAATCTGTTTTTTGTTTCTTTTGTTTGCACTGTCAATTTACGTACTGTATTGAAACGTATTTAGTTTATTTGGTTGTTTTCATGCAATACTGTTTACCCTTATTTCTATGGTCTTAAACAAAAATATAGCAAAAGTAACTGCTAGGTTTTTCATTGATTAAAGTACAATTAAATAGTATCGTATTTAATCCAAGCTTGATGACACGTCCATTTACGAAAATTTAACCTAAACAAAACAAAAGAAAAAAGGGTACTATTAGGAATATAAAGATTGGGTAATTTTATGGATACTTTGAATAATGATAATCGTGCAGTTTAGCCTAAAAGTTGAGAATTTTAATTTGAAGCTTTTGAGCATGTCTGTTCTAAAAGAAATAAAACTGAGTAATTGTGCTAACTATTTTGATTTGTTATTTTATTACCACTATGTTATCAAATGTTAGGTTAAAATAGGTTGAACAACTAAATTTATTCATAAAGTTGTTATTTATAACTTTTTGTAATCCATAAATATATCATTCTCTTATGAACGTTTCAGTTTAATTTACCTTTGAAAGATAATTCTTACTGATTTTGGAATTTCTAATCTAAATACATTGCAGACAGTAGTATAAAACAAAAGTATTTACCAAAAATAGAACTTTTTGAAGCTGTTATCTAAAAGTGTATCATTAAAATATCTTTTCCTAGTTCTAAATGGACTTATTATATCAAGATATTAACTTATAATGAAGTGTAATGAAACTATATTATCTCTAATCTGTGAGTTGAGAAGCCTGCTTTTAGACGGCGAGGAATGGAGGAAGTGTTCTAATGGAATTGTTATAACAGCAGGGTACATTATCAGGCAGAAGTTTCTATTCATTTTCTGTCTGTATATGTAACCTGCTAGTTCTTGCGATACCTTCTACACTGAGAAAACCCACCCTTGTCAAATTCAAACTGTCATTTACAGGTTTGTATCAATAGATGTTTCATTCACAATAAGTTAATTTGTTGATATTAAGCTCATTTAGAATTTTGAAAGTTATTTAACTCGTACTTTTTAGGATAACAACATTATAAAATGTTCTTTCTTTTCCAGTAAATACTCCTATTCTCTATGTCTCACAGTATTATGTATTAGAAATGCAAATACTGTCTTACTTTACAATTCAGAGCATATTTCTATCATCAGCAGTTAAGAAGATTACCCCCTCCCTCCAATATAGGTGTAAATTTTGATATTCTGGCTAATAATATAACTACACTGTGTACATCATGAACAGGACTGCATAAAAGCCAGATATGATTTAGTTTGCTACAATATACATATCATCCATACTAAAAGGACATGTTTTGTAACAATGATGGTAATAATATTAAATTCCATAGTTAATATTATCTATGTAAATGCCGTTTATCAGTAAACACTGCTAACCTGATGTTATGTATACAATAAATTCTTACAAAATTATAATTTTGTATTTATTATTTTTAAGTATATATTTAATAAATGTATGTTAAATTATTGTTTTAAATGGTGTTAGCAACAATAAATATGACTAGTGATTGACATATTTGGAATCTATGGATGTATTTGTAAACCCTACACTAAATGTGCTGTTTTTGTGCAAAAACTGAAATTTGTGTGGTTGAGATGAGGCCAGTTGTAGATAGAGTTGTAAAAAACCCACAGTTTTTGAGGGACGGGAATAAACCCGGGAATTTTGGGGAATAAACCCGGAATTTTGGGGAATATTGGAAATTTTGTGGAAGTTTTGAAAGTAAACAAAACCAGTCATTTTTCAACTTGAAATTTTCATTTTAAGTCATCATTGCTCATTATTCTGAGAAATTTAAATGGATTTTTTATTAATTAACAAGACTTATTATTTTAACACTTTGCAACTTTTTAAATTCCTAAATTTCATCAGCTTTGCAACAATGGTGATTTAATGAATGAAGATTTCAATTATTCTCTTAAAATTTTAAATTGTTTACTTTCTCTTACCTGGCATATCCAACATATATTCTTTATTTAATTTTTCTGTATATGTTGAATCTGAGAACAATGGTGATGTTTACATTTATAAATAAATCTGTCATTTCCCTTTCTAACTTATTAATATTTTAAGCTATTAGTTTTCACTTAAACTCTACTGGTTTTGTTTGCATTTCTTATTGTAAATATTTTCATGCACTGAATCAGTAAGTTTCATAATACACAAATATTTGTATAGACAGATTTCCTATAGTTTTATACCCAGAACAACCTTGTGACGAAAGCATCAGAATCCTTTTCTACTTTAAAATTTTCAAAAACAAGGGCTTAAATATTAAATTTTGGGTTTAAATATTAAATTTTTTGGCTGTTTTTTCACTTGTTGCATTAATTGTATTGAAAGTATAAAAATGAATATCCATGGATGGATTTATATTTAAATAAGAATATTTAGAATCTCGTTACATGTCAATAATTTTTCAGTGTAATAAATGCTATTTGGATTGTAAAAAAAAATCCTATTTCATCATAAAAAGATTCACTTTAACAAATTTTTCTGTATAGCGAATTTAATTAGTGCTTTCCAGAGACTCATTGTAATTAGATTTTATTGTATTTTGTTATTAAAGGCAGCTTTTAAAATCCCCTGCACAACAACACGAAATCCTGACATATTTTTAAACATAAATGCACATAATTGGCTGGCCTATTGTTCGGTATCTTCCTCGGTATCTTCGCTTGGCTCGCTCAGAAGAGTTGAGTTGTTCTTGCAATTACAGTTAAGAATAAAACAATTGAAATCATTACAAAAATATTAAATAATAAATTAAATATTTCAATGTTTAAAACGTTTTAAAAACTCCCGGGATTTTTCAAAATTTCCCTCCCAAAAAACCCGGTTTATTCCCGGGAATAAACCCGGTTTTTTCCGGGCTTTGCAACTCTAGTTGTAGATGAGTTCATGAAAACCGTTGAATGTGTTTAGTGTCTCACTGAAGATGAACAATTTATATTTAATTGCGATTTTGCCCATCTTGGCAAGGAAAAAGAAAAAGAATGTAGTATTCTGATTAAAGTAAGTTTTAAATCCTTTATTATTTATGATAGAATATAATTTATCTTATGGTAATCAATATTTTTGAAAAACTGCATTTCTCAAACACAGATCAAAATCATCATAAAAATAAATATTGACGATTGTTTATAGTGCCTAAATATTCAATGAATGGCTAATTTTTCTTTTATTGTATTTAGTAACAAGATTCTCAGTTCTCATTTTTATATGTATAATTAATAAAGCTTTGTGTCCATAAAGTTATGTGTCTTAAAAAAGTTCAAAGGCAGATTTTTTTTTCCGCAAAAAAATGTATACTATTTTGATTTTGTAGTGTACATTATGTAAATGTAGACTTTAAAGTAATTTATTTAGATGAATCGAAAGAAAAAAAATCACATGATTAATTTTATGGTATTTCAACGTCATTTTTAAAGTAAATATAGGGTATATTTTTAATATTTAAACCCTACATTTTATTAGATCTTTTTCTGTTCTCTTTCAAATTTATAAATAGTGGAATTTTTTTTTCTTCTTTTCAGTGACATTTTCTTCTCACCACTATCACCAACAAGTCCAAGCATATTTATTGAATGTGTATTGTCTATGCTGTATGGTTTGTTAATTCACAGAATACCATTGACAATACTTTCTCAATTACTCCTACTTCTGTATATTAGATGTTAGTTTTGGAAATGGAAAAAAAAAAGAGAAATTTTTGGCTTAGTTCAGAATAGTGAGGATGGAAGACAATGAATTTGCATAACTTCAATGATAAATCATGGTAAAAATTTTCTTAATGATATTAATTATAGTAATTTTTATTTATTATTTGCTTTCTTCATTTTAATTACATGAATTTCATCAACTGGAATTTTAAGACGCAAATTCGATTTTCTCAGCGTCCATCAAACATACAAAAATGAAAAAATAAAATCTAAATTAATTTTTATCATGACGAAAAAAATAAGACAAAAATGAAATTAATCCATCAATGGGAACCATAGCTACAGTTTGTTGAATTTTTGACTTCGTTTTTTTCGTTAAAAAGTTTAATAAAAACACTACAGTAAATTACGATCATTTGTTAAATGCTATCATTTTACTCGCCTCGTCGAGTTATGTCTTTTAACAAAAACAATCACTGTCGTAAGTCAACTGGTTCGTCAGAAATTTCAAAAGACGTTTGCATTTTCCATTTCTTAAACATATTATACTAAATGCTACCGCGTTTGTTATGATTCATTCACTAAGTAATATAAAGAGTTATTGAGTCATTAAGTATTTATTCATTAAGTTAAAATAAAGCGTTATAAATATTAAACAATACGTGTTTATATTAGATCACACTAAGAAGTTGGAAGAAAATTCAAGGGGAAATATTTAGATGATAATTTATTTATTTTAAAGAATTTTTAACGAATTAAAAAAAAAAAGTTTTAAAATTTTGTGTGCTAAAAAATGGAGGATTTTAGGGGGAGAATTCATATGATTCTTCTTTAGATGCTTTCGTAATTACCGTATTTTCGGGAGTATGCGCCGCACACACCGTAAGCGCCGAAAATGCATTAAAATAAAACAAATATTCATCAGAAGCGCCGCACCGCCGTATGCGCCGCGCTTACGAAAATACATCAAAATGTTAAAAATTGCGTTATATTCAGTGTTTTTTCGCGTTTTTTTACTTTTGTGATATAAATCCAATTTTAAATTTAGTATATTTTTTATGATAAAATTAAATTTGAATTCGTGCAGCCATTTTTTCGCGATTTTTAATAAGTTTTTTATAGTTTGTAACGAGGTTTGCAGGGTTTTATCGCGATATTTCACGAAATTTGCAGGGTTTTAGCCCAATACTTGAAATAATGTGCGTTTTTTATGGGGATGAGCAAGGGATGAAACATGATGAATTGAATGAATCATGAATATTTTAATGAATCATGAATTTTGAAACTTGAAGCAATACTTATAAAATTTGCGTTTTTTTAAAAAGTAAATTCTGTCAAAAAAGCGCAGAAAAAAGGAGAAATTTGTAAAAAAAAGCATAAAAAGAATGAAATCTATTAAAAAATCTCGAAAAAACACACATTTCATCAAAGATTCATGAGCCATTCATTTCATAATTATTCATTCCGTTCTCATTCGCCTTTGAGAACGGTATGAATCATGGTGACATGAATGAACCATGAATCTTTGATGAAATGTTCGTTTTTTCGAGATTTTAATATAGATTTCATGCTTTTTTTCAAATTTCTCCTTTTTTCGGCGTTTTTTCGCCTGAATTTATGTTTTTTTTCTCGTTTTTTTTTTACCGTTTATTTATAGATGTACGACATATTTGCGTTTTTTCTAACAATTTTTTGACAATTCTTTTTGGCGATCTTTTGATATAATTTGTGTTTTTTAGAGATATTTTGACATATTTCGCGTTTTTACTGCAATCTTTCGTCGAACTGTTTTTTAGTGATACTTCGGCGAAATTCATGTTCTTTTGCAATCCTTTCAATAAATTTGCGGTTATTTTTCGTGATTTTTTGGCGAAATTAGCGTTTTTTTTTTCAGCCTTTTTTTTATAGTGGGGACTAGCGTTTGATTCTGAAGGGCGGATTAACGGGATTTTACGATAATAAAATTTTAGTTTTTCAAGTGATATTTTCATGAAATACACATTTTTTTCTTTTTACATATTCGCGCTTTTCTTCCGATCCTTTGATAAAATTCTTGCTTTTTCTGCGAATGATTGACAGAAATTAGGCTATCATTTGTCGAAATTCGCGATATTTTTTATGCTTTGCATTTTCTTCCTGATGATTGACTTTTAAAAATTTTTAGAAAAATTCCGACCAGAATCACCTCTGTAATTAATATCGCTGCAATGGTAAAATATATATCGTATCCACCGCCCCGGCAAAAGCGCCTCAGTAAGCATAATTTTAACTTTTAAACTCGCATGCGCCGCGGCGCTTACGCCCGAAAGTACGGTATAAAAATAATTAGCACCAATAGTCGTCGTTCAGATATAACAGAGCAAAAACTACCCAAGAGAAACGCTTGAAATTTAAACTATATAACTATTCCGTAATTTTGTTGAGTTATTTTAAATTTTATGAAAATCGGATGTATAGTTTAATTACAGAAACAATCAAAAGCATTCTTTTACATTACGGTCAATGGAAAAAAATAATTTCAAGAGAATTTAAATGATGTTATGCTCTTTCCAACACAATAGAATTCATATGTACCTAAGAAGCATATACTAAAAAATACATTCTCAACAATCTGTTGTGCTAAGAATATTTTTTTATTAATTTACAGGAACATAAATGTATTCCATTACACAATTCTACAGAGGAGAAATACTGTTCTACTGCGTTACTACTGTTAAACTATTTCACATTTTATGAAATTTATATACAGTGCTGAGGTTTAATGCAATATACTTTTTGTACAATAGAAAGCAGATAGTATTTACATGGACACACAAAAGATTTCGGCCGATACTATATTTGATGTTCTGTATACTATTACACCAAAACCTGAATTCACTATTTTTACTTCTACATTAAAGATAAGAATAGATTTTTTAATAATTTTTCTAAATCTCAATTATAAGCTTCTCTTCAATTTTTTTTCTTTTGAAAAAAGAAAGGCTTACAAACGACAATATACGAAATGTAAACATATAATAAATACTTTGCACCCCATGATCTACTGACAGCATGTTTCAGCAAATCTCAGAAATTGATACTCATTTTATTCAATATTTTTTTTTCAAATAATGAAAACTAAAAACACAAATGATTTTTCACATAGACCACGTTATAACATGAAATTATTTTGAGCGTTCCTCTGAACGAACTCCAAATGCTACAGACAATCAAGGTAACTTTGGTCCAAGAAAGAAAAAAGATTAAATCTGCTACATCACATGAGTTAACAGCAAAGTTTTAATCTCAAAATTATAGATAGATGTACTAGTGTGAGTTTGGCAGCTCACTGGAAATAATTCTTTAAGTTTCCATCATGGCAGAATGGATCAAAGTTCCATAAAAGTGGAGGAAAGTTATCTTGATTGTCTGTACATAATTCATATTTAATGACGAATGTGGGATAGTATACCTCAGTATTTTACATCAATTACATGGCAACCTGTGTAATTCGAAAGAGTCAAGTCATAGTCAGATGGTTATAAGGAATATCGAAGTCATAATAATTTTTTTAATGTCGTGAAAAGTATTCGAGATTGAACTGGCTTACGTAAGCAAATATTACATTGTGTATTTTCCAATATTTATTGACATTTAAAAAAAACACCAGACTGTCATTCCTTTACGAAATAATATTCAGAATAGGCGATCTTGAAATGAAGGTATTTAAAATATTGCTACACATATCAGTAATGAAGTGACAATTAAATTAGAATATTTTCATTTAATAGAATCCTGATGAGAAAAGCTTAATTTAAAAACAATTTTACAAACCTCACTTACATTTGAAATGTCATCAGCCTGTTACTATCTTCAAAAATAACAATCAGTTTTTAAAACACACATAATTTTTTTTCAATATTACGGGTAAGTCATAGTTTATACCCTTTTCGAAACTAACATTTTGATTTTCAGCTTAAAAATTCATAAGAAAATCAATTTTGCCATCAAAGAACTTTATTGTGCGAAATTAGGTTTAACAAAATTTTTTTAACTTAAATACACTTTAAAATTTTACAGGCTAATAAGTTAAAAAAATATACATTTGTAAATTTTTTCAAATAATATTTATAATATTTCAAAAGCATCATAAAAATAAAATTGAGTTTGTCAAGGCTCATTGTATTGCTCTTGATTTACTGATTTAAATAGGCAAATTTTTGGTTATCACTCTTCTTTTTTTACACACTATAGTAAATAGATATTTTTTCTGAAATATTCCACAGTTAATTAAATGCAATTAACAAATTTGAGGAGCAAAATGTAGCACTTGGACAGCTTTTTTGGAGTTTATTTTTGTTAATCTCTCATAAAATTTTTATCGCTACTATGAATTAACAGATGCTTCTTTGAACCAATCATTTGAAAGTATAACTTGACACAAATCTCTCACATAAAAGGTTTCTCTCCAAAATGAATTAAAATATATTTGCTTAAAGCATACATATCAGAGAATTTCTGCTTGCATATCTCACACTCAAAAGGTTTGTTAGCAGTGCGAATTAAGAGATTCCTGGCTTAATCACTCTACTGAGAAAATTTCTTGTTGCTTATCTCACATTTAAATCTCACCATCATGAATTAACAGATTCTTGCTTAAATAATCATTTTCAGAGAATTTATTGTTTTATGTCTCACGTACAAGAAATTTTTCACCAGAGTGAATTAAGAGATGCCTGATTAAGTCTATCTTAAAAAAAATTCTTGCTCAAATCTCAGATATTAATAGTATCTCATTAACAGATGTATTCTTAAAGAACTGTTTTCGGAGAATATCTTGTTGCATATCATACATAGAAATTGTTTTTAACCAGTATGAATTAACAGATGCTTCGTTAAATCACTTTTTCGAGAGAATTTCTTATTGCATATTTCACATATAAAAGGTTTCTCACCAGTATGAATTAACAGATGCTTCCTTAAATCATCTTTTCGAAAAAAATTCTTGTTGCATATCTCACATACAAAAGGTTTCTCACCAGTATGTCTTAACAGATGGCTACTTAAATTGCCTTTTTGAGAGAATTTCTTGTTGCATATATCACACACAAAAGATTTCTCACCAGTATGAGTTAACAGATGGTTGCTTAAATGGCTTTTTCGAAAAAATTTCTTGTTGCATATATCACACACAAAAGATTTCTTGCCAGTATGACTTAACAGATGTTCGCTTAAATGGTTCTTTCGAGAGAATTTCTTGTTGCATATATCACACTCAAACGGTTTCTCACCAGTATGAGTTAACTGATGCTTCGTTAAATCATTTTTTCGAGAGAATTTCTTATTACATATCTCACATAAAAAAGATTTCTCACCAGTATGAATTAACAGATGCTTCCTTAAATCATCTTTTCGAGAGAATGTCTTGTTGCATATCTCACATACAAAAGGTTTCTCACCAGTATGAGTTAACAGATGCTTTGTTAAATCATTTTTTCGAGCGAATTTTTTGTTGCATATCCCACATACAAAAGTTTTCTCACCTGTATGACTTAACAGATGGCTATTTAAATTGCCTTTTTGAGAGAATTTCTTGTTGCATATATCACACACAAAAGATTTCTCACCAGTATGAGTTAACAGATGGTTGCTTAAATGGCTTTTTCGAAAAAATTTCTTGTTGCATATGTCACACACAAAAGATTTCTTACCAGTATGACTTAACAGATGTTCGCTTAAATGGCTCTTTCGAGAGAATTTCTTATTGCATATATCACACTGAAACGGTTTCTCACCAGTATGAGCTAACAGATGTCTGCTTAAATTGCTCTTATGAGAGAATTTCTTGTTGCATACCTCACATACAAAAGATTTCTCACCAGTATGAGTTAAGAGATGACTGGTTAAATCAGTGTTTTTGGAAAATTCCTTGTTGCATACCACACATACAAAAGGTTTCTCACCAGTATGACTTAAAAGATGCTTCCTTAAATCATCGTTCTGAAAGAATCGTTTGTTGCATACTTCACACAAACAAGGTTGTTTTTGGAGAAATTCTTCTTGCATAATTCACAAATAAAAGATTTTCCAGGCTGTGAGTTAGATTCTGCTTTTTCAAAAAGCTTTCATAAAAAATATTTTGCTGCATTTGTTTCAAACATTGAAAATATTTTGAGTGATGTGATATATTAGATTACTGGTTTTATGCATCTGCAATAAAATAAAATTAATTAATATCAGTTTTTACGTTCCATTAAAAAATCTTATCATGAAGATTTAAAATCAATAAAGAAAATAAATTGAAATAAAATTTCTACCATAGCATAAAAAACTGCAGTAGACTCCCAGTTATCTGAAGTTAGCGGAATCAAACGTGTGTCAGATGAATTTGCTAACAGAATAAATAGTAAATTATAAATAAAATAAACAGAAACATTTTAAAAATATATAACATATTATAAATAAAATATAAAGTAAATTTAAGGAGAAAATTCTAAAACTTAATATCATCTAAAGAAACGATGATATTACTTACCCGTACTTTGTGGATATTTTTTACTTACCCATCATACGTAGTATAAGCTAAATCTTGCAATCGTTTTCAAAATCGAAAACAAAATTTTGTCGGATTTACACGATTTAGATATTGGAGATTCCGAAAAACATATTTTTAGAAAAAAAATTATCGTCCGTCCGTATGTGTGTCTGTCTGTAACTGCTCTATCTCCAGAACAAATTGAGATAGAGACTTGAAATTTTGTATGTTCTTAGTATGTAAAAATGGGACGAAGCTTATTTAATATCAGTAACCTCAATTATCCGGAACTATTTTTTTCTGACTCTTAAAAAATTCGTTTTGATGAAAGGTATATAAAATTTTTCGATTTTTTATTTTAAGGCATGGATGTAAACCGCAATAAAATAGCACAAATTTTGTATCAAGAACGAAGTCGATGGGATAATTAGTTGTCGAGATATTTCTAATCCTGTTTTCCACATTCTTCGATTTTTCATGACCCTGTATTTTATTCAAATTTCAATTCAAAGATATATTTTAATTAGAAGTAAGACGTTTAATCCGAAGCAATAAACTATTAGTGAATATGATTATTATTTTTGGAGCTATAAGGATGTTTCTTTTATGGCATTCAGTACTACTTGAATAGTTTGGCGTTTTATCAGCAATTCATTGATAGAGCATTACTGTGTGTTAAAAATACTTAAATATATGTTTAAATTTTGTTTTGGAATTGCAATGCATTTTATAAATAGTTTACACGTTTTGTTTTCATATATTATAGTATGCATATCCATGATGGGTAAGTATTACGGTGGCCCCCAACGACTAATTTTTTACAGAGAATACAGAGAAAATGAATTATTTCTGCGGTGATGGAACTTTAATATTCAAATGTGTTTAGTAAGAATTTCTCCGGATTACAAAAGTTTTTTATTTAATGTTCATGCTTATTGTTGAAAAATTCTGTATAATTCAATATAATTTACACTACATTTAAATAATCATGCATTCAACAACCCTCAAAACTACTAAGATGGAATCAAAAAGAACTCATGAAAAATTCCATTTTAGACAGTGTCAACTGGTATAATATTAAACAGCATAAATCAAAGTTATATATTTTAGACTATGAATTTTTCTGTTTTTGGCAAATTTTCAAAATAAACATGTTCCGTTTTAACTGCATCCTCTAAAACTATTATAACGTATTCATTCTGTAGTGCACCTGTGAAGAGTATAAATATATTACAATGAATTCCGAGAAGGTGACCTATCTTAAAGGTTTGTTTGTATTTATGTCGGCCAATTATATACACAAGGAATGTAAGCCCTAAAGGTGGAAGCCCTCCGTGGGGGTCTTTCTAAGGGAATCTAGCCCTTATTTACACGAAGAAATCTAAAGTTCGAAGAAAACCACAGAAAAATCCAAACGGTTAGGCCAATGGCTGCGATTGGGCTCGAACCCAGCTCCTGCCATTACCAATATCGGAGGCAGGACCTCTCGGCCACTAGTGGGGCCCTTATCTTAAAGGTACAGAAAATCACGATTACATGAAAAGAACACTGTATATTTATCGTTCCTAAAACTTGAAACCTATCTAAAATGGAACATTTTGCAACTGTGTTTACTTCTTGGCAGGTTTTTGGTGAACACGGAATCAACCCGTAAATGGAAACATTTGACAGTCCTGAAGCATAAGTGTACAAGTATTCCTGTTAAGATGGATACGGATTTTTATGGAACCAACTGCTGCTGTCTGTTGAGGGAAAAGACCAATTTATGCAAATGCAATAGCGGCACACTGGTTGAGTTTCGATACCCTTATCTTTGACTATTTTATAATTTTATATCAAACAATATTATAACGCATTGTGCTGACTAGAATTAACAAAAGCAATTCTATTTTTGAACTGGTTATTTGTGAACTTTTTTTGCCATTTTAAAAATATCTTAAGAAATTTGAATATGATTTATCTTCTGTTCTAAAACATGCTGATGATGTCTTTTCATCTCTAAAAGAGTTTTCCTCAATCATTGAGCAAGAAAAAAGAAAATGCTAATTAAAAGTTCATTGACAAATTCAAAAAAACAGAATTCCTTGTTACAGAAATTTTTTATATATTTTGTTTAATCATACAGATTCCTCTTCACGTTGGCTATTCGATGTAGAGATATAATGCATTTTACAATGCATGCTAAATCTTAAGAATATTTCTGGGGATCAATGTTTCTTTATTGCTTGAATTGATTTATTTCGAGTCTCGTTGATATTTAGGGAAAGGGTAGAGAGATATTGAAATGTTTTGAAGTTTTCATGGGTTTTTACGAAATAAACGCAATTTTCATCATTGAATTTTTCAT
This sequence comes from Maratus speculifer, assembly GCA_964019185.1. Lineage (NCBI taxonomy): Eukaryota > Metazoa > Arthropoda > Arachnida > Araneae > Salticidae > Maratus > Maratus speculifer. The sequence goes on from CAXHSM010001376.1 coordinate 34,988,660, forward strand.
CTGGAATCATTTTAAAATAAATTATTGGATTTTAATGGGAAAATTTTTTACGTATTTATTTTGCATTGTGATTTTGTTTTTATTTATTAATGCAGTCACTATTGGAAAATTCGTACTTTTTGTACAAATTCAAAATAATGCGAAAAACATCAAAAATGGTTTTTACACTGATTAGCGTCAAATTTAAGGGGTGTCCCTCATGAAGCGTCGAAATGTCTACCCAGAACATTAAGGAATTTATGCTCATTAATTGCCAAGAATTGCTACCTTTTTCCAGAATTTCAAAATCCTCTTTCAAGTTCTAGGGATAAACTTAACCTGTTAATCTTAATTACAATGAAAGCAAATATTTATGTTGTGTGAAAATTGACAAAAATAAATTTTAATTTTCAACATGGGTTCAATAATGAATCATGAAGTTTCTAAAATTTTTGGTACATCATAATGTAACTTTTTTGTATTACTAGTTACAATTATGGAGGTAAATTAACTTTATTTTATACGTACTATTTTTTTAAATTAAGAAATTACATAGATATACTCAAATTATTACATTTATTCAAAATTCTTCAATTACCCATACACAAACGGTCAATCTTGTCAAAATGTGATTGTAAGGAGCTAGAAAAAAAATACCATTTTAGATTTCCGTTAAAAGAAGTGTAATCAATTATATATTTTTAGATACTCTGTCTAAATAAGATTTCTTGTTCGTTTCATCGATATTCTGAAATTTTTCAATTTGAGACAGGATTATACATTGTAGAAAGATTCCACTTTTAAAGATTTTACTTTGTATATAAGTACCTGTTAAAACCTTTTATGATGGAAACGCTAATAAATAATGAAAAATCACTTTTAGACAGATTTTTAGCAAATTTTATTGTAAGAAAATCCATATCATGACTCTGTAAAGCTTCTGTTAAAAATAATTGCCATTTTGACAGATTTACTATAGTGGCGACTGATACACAGTGGACTACTTTTGCAGTTTATACTTTTTTCTCTTTAATAGAAAGTCCAATCTGCCTAAAAATATTCTTGAACATTCCTTAAATAATTTTACATGCCTCATAATTTTTTCAGAGCATAGTTTCAAATACCTTTTAAAAAAGTTACTTGCATATACCTTCATAAAGAGGACCAGTGTGCCCCAGAAGTGGGGTAAATTGGTCCACCCACTAGGAAGCATGATCCTCAGTTAAGCATTATTTGAAATACAATATAAATTTATTTTTTATTTATTTAAATCCTTTGTATTTTCCCCTATATCTCCAAAATAGCATAATAATGCAAATATTTCAAGTAAAATTTTCAAACAAAACATTTACAAAACAAAACAGAAAAATTATCAAAAAGAGTATTATATTTTTTCAGTAACAACAGATTGATGCAGGAACAATTGAAAAAAAAGGTGAAGTTATTAAATAAAATGAAATCACCTTCACAAAAACTTGAAAATAAAACTCCAAAATATTTATGAGCCTGAAATTTTACTAAAATAATTTTGGATCTTGGGGTAATTTTACGATAACATCGATAAAAACAACAGATTAGTAATCATGAAGTTTTGATTCCAAATTTGTTTTATGTTACTTCTAAAATAATTGATGAAATTTTAGAAAATGCTAGAAACTGTTCTGCTAGAAATTTCTACTTATTTATCTACAACATTTAATTAATAATAACGAAAATTAAGATGATTGAAAATTTTACTTTTAGAAGCTCCAAACAACCAATCAGGATAAAATGAATCCTTCTGAGCTAACAATGTGTTTTACAGGCTATAAATAATCAATTCATTGCTATAATCATTTAGTCTAAAAGAAAAGTCTTATAAATTTAAAAGTAAATCAGTCATCTGTGTACTTAGGTGCACTGTAGCCCCCCCTCCCCTACAAGCAACATAAAAAGTTTACTTATATAAATGCAGCAAAACTTGTAAATAATCCATCTGCCTATAACGGAATGCTTCCACAAACAGAAATATTTCATTGTCCCGCCTAAAAGAAAACCATAAAATTACACATAATAACACAAAACCTGTCTAAAACGGAAATTTTCACAACCCTTACCAATTTGATCTTGACTGATTTTACTATAAAGTAGACTCCCTCAAATCCACAACCCTAAAATCTTCACATAATTTACGGATTTAAACAATGGAATTTTTAGACCAGACGTATGTACAAAATTTGACTTAGTTGATTTTATATCAATTCCTTTAAAAATTTTAATTTGCAATTCTTGTTAATATTACTTAATTCCTACTTTTTCATGAAGGAACAATAAATTTATTTCTGAAAAAATTCAAGATATTGCTGACATCACTGGTAATCACAATCTTCTTATCAAAATATGTTTATGCATTAATCAAGCTTTTTTGGTTATTAAGTCTGGCTAAAATTGAAATAAAACTTCCTTATTTTATTATTTTGATTTGAATTAATAATGTTCCTTTATGAGGCAAATTTCATTGGATAATTTAGGAAAAATATATTTCATCTTTATAATGCATATTTAATTATACATTACTGATGATTAATTTGACCTTTACTTTTAATACTTTAACAACTTAAAAAATTATCTAAATTTTATTATTTTAGTTTATTACTTTTTTTAATAATTTATAACATTGTAAGCATTCATTATAGCGTTGATTGCATTATTAATTACATTCAAATTACTGTTTAAAAATGTAAACAAAGCCAATGACCAGAAATCCACAAAATTCTTAAATCCCCTCAACCTCTGGTCCCAAGCTATGCAGATTCAAGAGAGTCTACTGTATACATAAATAAATGAAAATTCATTTGCATCATTCCTTTTTCAATTTCATCTTGACAGGTTTTATTACATAGATACATATATATATTATATAACATGTGAAAATTCATTTGTGTCATTCCTTTGTGATTTCATTTTGACAGGTTTTGCTACATTCTTATACGTAACATGAATAAAAATTCTGAATCCCTTCTTAAAAGAAATCCTGACTACACTACTGAAAGTAACAATATTTTAATCATTTATTTACTTTTTTAGCATGTTTAAAGCTTATTATAGTTGATTTTATGTATAAAAATTATGTTATATTATAGAATATTTGTTAGGGGTTCATCTGTAGATTGTTTAATATGCATTTTTTTAAATATTAAACTAGAGGGGGAGATTTAAAATGAAACAAAAAGAAAATAGCATCGCAGATGGATCTTATTCTTCCTTTATAAACTGTTTACCTTTTGAAATACAAGGGAATTTATTTACGTATAACTAAAACATTAAAACTGGATATTAAACATTTGGAACTTATTACATATATACTTATATACTTTCATTTGATTTTTTTTTTAATTAATAATAAATTATATCATAATTTCATAATGAAAGTAATAAAAACATAATTCTTTGCATGTGAATACATTTACACCTTTACTCACATTAAATCAAATTTAATGTTAATTGCATTTGTATGGCCTTTTTAAAATATAAATGTAAAGCATATTTAGAAATATAAATTACTGAAGATACATTTTTAATTCTGATATAACACTGTACAAAAACAAAGCTACATGCAATTGCTTTATCTTTTAGTATAGGACATTCTTAAATGTCTTAATTATTTATTCTTTTACTTTTGCATGACACCAAACTATTATTTTATTGGAGCAGTGTAACTAGGGAAGAATTCCATTATCCTGTTCTGCCTTTTTTGACGATAAATGTTTCAATGTGGTTGTTGCATTCTTCAGCATTGGAGGTTGATTTTTTTAATTACTTGATGCTGCTAATGGATAAACAATAATTTTGCCTACATATTTTCATTAGAATCATTTTTTCAAAATTTATAATTTTCCAGGGGTTATTTGCAGATGTAATATTATATACATACGTAAACATTTGTAATATTTGTATTATGTTTTAATTTCACATGCACAATAAAGATATAAAATATGAAATGCATAAAATAATAAACAAATACAAAAGTATACAGTATTATATGCGAGTATATAATACTGCATATATATATGCATTTATATACTAAGTTATAATAACAAATGGGGAATAAGTATACAACAAGTGTTATAAATAGAACACCAGTCAGATGAAGTGTTTTGTTGTTATCTGTACTTAAAAAGTAAAAACAGAACCATTAAAAGATCATTCCTATGTCTGTCTGTCACAGACATTTTATTCATAAACTATGGGCTGAGGAAAGTTCAAACAATGATGAAGTAATAAAGGCTACTGACAAACCTATTTAGACCACAGGATCAGGTGGTAGGAAACTGGGCCATAAAACCAAGTATTTTTTTACAAAAAGCCAGACTGATAAGTTTACTTTAATGAAACTTTTGATGCATTTTATATAACATTAGATTCCTATAAATCAATCATTAAGGATAACCATTTGATTTTGTTAGACAATTTTCTCACAGTGATACAGTTAATTTTTTCACTGCTGCAAGCTGATATATCAGTTCTTTTAAGCTGCAAGCTGCATTGCAATACAGTTGATTCCCTCAAATCTGCAACCCTAAAATCGGCAACACTCTGCACATAATTTATGAATATAAACAGTGAAACCTTGTGTTCAGATAGAGATATAAAATTTGACTTTTTTATTTTCATATCAATTCTATACCAATTTTTATTCATAATTTTTTTATTATTATTGAATTCATGTTTTTCGTGAAGGAAGAATAAATTTGTTTTTGAAAAAGTTCAAGATATTGCTGATATCAATGATAATCGTAATCTTACCGAATATATTTATATATTAATCAAGCTTTTTTGGTTATTAAGTGTGGCTAAACTTGAAATAAACTTCCTTATTTTATGATTTGGATGTGAATTACCGTAAATACCGTTAATCCGCCCCCCCCAAACGAAAAGAAAAATCGTACAATAGTTAGAGGGGGGCGCTTACACGGGATTTTTTCGCTATCGTTCAACAGAATTTACAGGAATGAATCATCATGAAATGAATGAATCATTGAAAGAATCATGAATTTTGATACTTGAAAAAATTTGGGCTTTTTTTATCTAAAAAAGTAAATTCTGTCGAAAAAACGTAAAAAAGAGAAATTAGTAAAGAAAAGCCAAAACAAGCATGAAATCAATTAAAAAATCTTGAAAAAACGCACATTTCATCAAAGATTCATGATTCATTCATTTCAGAATGATTCATCCCACTCTCAATCGCCTTTGAGAATCGGGAGGGAGGGCGCTTTCTCGGGATTTTTTGAAAATTTCAAATTCTTTATAAAGTGGGGAGGGGGCGTTTGATCGGGAAGGGCGGATTAACGGTATTTTACGGTAGTAATGTTCCTTTATGATGCAAGTTTCATTGAATAATTTTGGAAAAATGCAGTTCATCTTTATAATGAATGTTTAATCATACATTATCGATTATTAGCTTGATCTTTGCATTTAATACTTTAAGCATTTTAAAAATTATCTAAATTTTTATTATTTTACTTTATTACCTATTTTAATATATTATTATATTGTAAGCTTTCATTATAGTTCCAATTGCACTATTAATTGTACTCAAATTACTGTTTAAAAAATATGAACAAAACAATGACCAGAAATCTGCAAAATTCTAAATTCTGCACAACCTCTGGTCCCAATCTGTGCAGATTTGAGAGAGTCGACTGTATTAATATATTGTATACAAAACAGTCACCAAAGTACAGAGATGTTGAATCTGAAATGTATAAACGATAATTACAAATTTTTGACTGTCATTAATTTCCTTTCGTCAAATGATGACAATCCCTTATCAATCTAATTAAAGTTACTGGAAATTTTGAAGTAGCAGAAGAAAAATCTTTTATCAGATTTTTCTGGAGAAATTGGAAAAAATCACTTTCTAACGTATAAAAATTTTTCTTTCAAATGAAAACATAAAACATTATTTGGACTTCTGCACAGTAAAAAATAAATAGTTTTCTCTTTACACAATTACAAGTTAAATGTATATATATATATAATGTATATATATATATGTATGTATATATATATATATATATGTATATATATATATAACTAAAAATTTATCTTTTTAACTTCAGAGTTTACACATGTTTTCTTTACTGAAGCCAGTGCCTGCCACACTTATATCTAATGAACCCATTAGGAAAAACAGAATTAGTTCAAATACATTACAAAAACAAGCTGAATGCGATACAATCAAGAAATTCGTTTGAAAACTAGTATTTTTTTTAACCTTAATTTATAAAAAAATCTAGAAAAATTTTAAAATATCAAATAAAAACTAATAAATTTTAAATGTGGCAGGGAAATTATTGTAATTTCTGTATGCCTTTTAACTTGAACCTCAAGAGGAATCAAAATGTTGTTCATGTTAACAGTAATTCATGTTATTAGTATCAAATCTTTGTTCCTATAGGGCATTGCAAAAACAATTCATGCTGAGTGTGTTCATGTTAATGAGATTTGATTTATTTGGAAAATAGTTATTGACCTCGGTAAAGAACTGGAAATTCTGAATCTTTTTATTGGTGCCAAAAATGGAATACTTCTGTTTTTTATTTTATTCATTTTCTGATCAGTTCAGGTTTTAATGTCCAGAAATGAAATAGTTCTGTTGCCACGATGACAAAGTTTTAGAAAACCTACAAAAAAAATTAATAACTAAAAACAAATTTAGACATAGTTTCAAACTTGTATTTAAAAGTACATTTTTTTCTCTATATGACAGTTAGTGCAGGAATATTAATTTTTAATTCATGGTGTACATAATGACATAATACAGGACTCTGTTATTATGTAAATAACGTTTTGATCATCATAAAAATGATGTATATTATTATTATTTTTTAAATATAAAATTTATTTATATGTTTTTAAAGTTTTAGTCTTTGAAAACATAATTTTCCAAATAGTCGTTGTAATTTGTTAAATTACATTTTTTTTAATTGGTCTTTTGTGGAATATTAATATGAAAAAGAAAAGTATATTTTTTTATAAAGCATTTGCAGTATCAACTTATGCCGATATTTTACAGTCAAAGATCTATAATCCGCACAAGTTGAGGCCAAAGGTTGTGCGGATTATGGAATTTTGCGGATTATAGAGTACAATGGATTATGCTTCATTTTATCATTCTTAGACAGCATTTTAATTCTATAATCAGTATAATATGGAAAGATAAATATGAAATCTACTAATTAATTTAATAAATAATCTAAAAAAATGCATTTTTAAAGTTATTTTATTTTTTTTAAATGATATATATATGTATTTAAAGAACAATAATTACATAATAATGAGATTTATTTTTAAGGAATGGAAGAAAGTATTAAAAAAATGAGAACAAATTATGCACAAAAAATAACCAACACAAAGTAAAATAAATGGTAATTACTTCAGTATACTATAATGAAATAGTACTATAAATATTATTTAAGAAATCTTTTGTTTAACAAAAATAAGAGTCGAGTGTTGTTTGTTTCAAAACCTGAAATGAATGAATCATGAATCTTTGATAAATTTGCATTTTTTCGAGATTTTTTAATTGATTTCTTGCTTGTTTTGGCTTTTTTTTTTACAAATTTCTCCTTTTTTCTGCGATTTTTCAACAGATTTTACGTTTAAAAAAAAACAATTTTTTTCTATACGATTCAGTATTAATTCACGATTCATTCAACGATTCATTCATTTCATCATGATTCATTCCTGTAAATTTTGTTGACGATCGCGGCAAAATCCCGTGTAAGCGCCCCCCTCTAACTGTTGTACGATTTTTCGTCACGTTTGGGGGGGGGGATTAACGGTATTTTACGGTATAATATTTAGTTCTCAGCTGGTGCTGTGTTTACTATTACTCTCCTGAACTTGCACAAACTGAAATAGCTACGAATGAACAGTTGTCATTTCGAACGTTCAGTAAGATTAGGTACGTTCCGTAATACAGTTTAGTTTTTTACTGTCAATAAAATAAAAGAGTAAATAAAAAAAAATACATGTTTTATTATGATTTTTATTACATTTTTTATTATTTGTTAAAAAAAATCATTTTTGGATCACGGATTTGTAATTTTTTTTAACTGTTTATTTCATTGTTTACATTCGTAAAGTAACGCGGATTATGGGTCCGCGGATTATAGATCCTCGACTGTATTTCTACATCAAGATCTCGAAATGAAAATCCTTAGAGCAATGAGGAGAAAAAAATCTCATTTTATTTATTCCAACAATTTATAATATTAGTTTGTTTTGCTATCATTTTTAAGAAAAGAAAGAAATCATCCAGCTTAACATAAACTATCCTCACAGAAAAGTGACAGGGGAAAATACAGCAAAAGGTTTGTTTACATGTGTAGTGACATCAAAACTGCTTTCATCACATGACACGGTTTTCTCCAGTCAAGATTAAAACAGACTTTTTTAAAGCTAATTTAATGTATTTTCCAAGATTTGAAAAAAAAAAAAACTAACAATTGTTTCAAAATGCTCATCTTTTTGTATTCTATAAAATGCAAGTTAAATTGAAAAATGTGCAATTTCCCCACTGAGAGGGAGCAAATTTCTAAAGTGATGATATTTTTACATGAACAACCGAAAGCAATGTTTTATACCACTTTACAGGATCAAAAATAATTATATTTTGTTTAAAATATAATAAGAATTCTTTGACAGATATCTAACTGATATGTTATAGCTGTCTTAAAAATAATAAAGTCATTCACTTTTTATAAATTAATGCAATCACTTTTTATATATATATTTAATATATATATATATATATATAATATATATATATATATATATACATATATATATAATATTAATTAATATATATATTAAATTCATGATTATACAGAAAACATGACATCACAACATTAACACAAAAAATGGAATAACAGAAAAATTTCAGTTTTCTTCCTTAAGGAAAACATCAGTTCAGTTCAATTCAATTCATGTCACTGACGCAACTGATATACAGCAAAGTCATCAAGGTGGTCACCGTGGCAAGATATTTAAGCCTAATTCAAAACATTTTATTTACATAATGGTTTTTTGTGGTAACTTAAAAAAAAAATGTGCATTTTATTCAGTAATGGCTTTAAAAAAAAATAATAGCAGAATTTATTTTTTTCTGGACAAATACAGTTGAATCTTGTTAATGAGAAATTCCATTAAACACAAAATATTACTTAATCCCAACAGGTAAATCTGCAAATCAGTGTATCACTTGTTCTAGGAAGTTTTTTAAGGGGACTCTACGCGCATGTGAATACACCCGCACTCAATCCCCTAGCTATCATAAAGGAGTAGCATATGTTTGTGGGGGTAATTTCAGGAACTATTTAATAAATTTCAAAAAATATGTTTGAAAATTGAAGATAAAAGTCCCTCTTCCAACACAGGCTATATTTTATGCCAGAACTACTATATTTTCTTAACTAAAATCATACATTTATATTAAGGGATTTTCGATTATACCCTCTTTTATTATTAAAGAAAAAATCTTATATATCCAGGTATATAATCCAGGTAATCTTATATATCTTAATAGACTTTTGATATTCCGTATATAATAACCTTTCGTAGCAAAATCGACTCATTTCCAGAAACATATTGCCTCAACTAAGTCCTAGAAAATGTCTTGCCTTCTGTGGCCTTAAATGTGCCTTCTTTAGAAACCACCCACAAAAACCACCTGTGAAAACCCCACCTGTGAAAATGAGAATTTTTCAAAATTTACATCCTCAATAATGACATTATTAGCAAGTAATGCTGATCTTGAAAGAATATTTTAAAATGTTTCTTCATTTAAAATAAGTTAAAAAGCAGTTTAGTTTAAGAAAAGTTAGCAAAATTAATCTTATATAATGGAATGCTCTAATATTATTACTTTTTCCACAAAAATTAAATTTGTTCTTTTAATATTGTAAAGTACTGTACAATATATTTCATTAATTTTTTTTTCTGTTATTTTTGTGCTAAAATTATTTACTTATATTTTTACAAGAACCATTTCTCTTTGTATACAGTAGTAAATAATTTTTAAGCTATCACAGTGTATTATTTATTTAAAAATACTCTAAAAAGTGATGCTAAAATATATCATAGAATTTTTTGTATTTTTGTTTTTCTTTTTAAATAGAAATTCAATTGTAAACAATAATAAACTAGTGCACCATTAGATTACTATTATGAAAATTTCTGTTTAAGTGACAGAAAATTATTATATAAACAGAGTATATTTATATAATCATTTTAGAACTTTTTACTACTTTGAATAACATTTATAAACTTTATTTTAATTTTTTAACTTAATTCTTTATATATTAAATATCTGTTGAATTATGAATCATTGCAGGGTATAAGTTTTTATTAGTATTATTTCTTTGTTTCTGCCAGTTTTTGCCACTTACTGGCAGAAACTAGTTTCTGCCAAGACAGTTTTTACCGGTTATAACCGCTGGTTTTAACCACCCCGGCAGAAACTTGCCAGCCCTGTCCAGGAAGTTTTCTAAGGGGACTCTACACACACGTGAATAAACTCGCACACAGAGCCTCCTAACAGAGGATTTTTAAAGCAAGGCCCAGTGCAAGGATTTTAAAACACCCTTTCCTTTCTGTTTTTTAATGTAATCTTATCTATACTATCAATAAAAAGGAATGGTTTTCACCTAGGGGAGAGGGGGGCACCTTTGAACACTTTTTCAGAAAATCTATATATTTCATACTTGAATTATATTTATTGAGTTTAAAATGCTTCATAATAAAGACAACACATTTCTTCATCATATAAACCATAAGCTAAACATTTTCCAAAGAAATTAAATAAGTTGTGAGGATTTAAAAAGTTGAAATATTTTTGTTCAAAGGTGCCCCATGTAGGGGTACCTTTGAACAAGCAAGGGGCACCTTTGAACAAATGAATAAAATATGAAAATATTCTGAGTTTTTATAAAAAATTGCATATGTTACAGAAATATAAGGTGATATGAATAAAATTAAATAACTACATTTTGTTGAAATTACTAATTTTTTTGTTATTTAACCAAACTTATATCCATCAAAGTTGATGTCAAAACTAATTGTTAATAAAACACAAAGTGTCCCCCCAGTTGTGTTTGGTTGTAAAAACTTTTTTACTATATCCTTGAAATACACCAATATGATATCTGATGCTTCTGCGAAATTAAAATTTTTTATTCGCTATTTTTTTTCAGAGACCTGATATAAAATTCCGTCTTATCCGTTAAGGAATCCAGAAATAATGTTTGGAAACCTGTTAAATCACGAATCATTATTTTATATCCAGGATTTGCAATTATCGAATAAATGAATTTAGATTTGAAACTTCCCATCACTGATACCTAGAGGTTGGAAACTATATGTGCAGTAAGGGGAATTGTTAGCAGTATAAGTCCATGTTCTTTGACATTCTTAATTAACCTTTTTTTCGCATAAAAAATCAGAAATAATAATACTTAGACACATATTAGCAACTCTTTACTTCATAGCTTTAAGTGTTCTCTTTAAATTGTTTCACTTATTATTTATCACTAATTTATTCGGTGTTTCTTCGCTGTTCAAAGGTGCCCCAACTTTTTTGTTCAATGGTGCCCCATCACATGGAGTTCAACATTACAACGGTTTACTTAATTCGACTGAAGAATTTGAATAAAACAAAGCTTATAAACTAAAGCTAACATCTTTGTTTAAGTATTGAACAATAAATTAAAATTTTAGGGATAGAAGTTTGTAAACAAAAATCTTACAACTTTATTTTCTTAAGTTTAGATTCAAGAGGGGGAAAAATACATATCTTGTTTAGACAGTACTGTTCATACAAAATGGTACAGCTTTGTATAATTATATCCTTGAAGCAGCAGTAATGTATTACCATATACGTTTTTTTAAAGAGATTTATCTGAATAAAAATATTTAGAGTGTTCAAAGGTGCCCCCAGTTCAAAGGTGCCCCCCTCTCCCCTATATATAGTGACCAAAGGAGCCAGGGTTCAATCCCTTAGCTATTATAAAGGAATTGCGTTTGTTTGTGTTTGTAGGGGTAATTTCTGTAACTATTGAACCAATTTCAAAAAATATGTTTGAAAATTGAAGGTAAAAGTCCCTCTTCCAACAAAGGCTATATTTTATGCCAGGACTACTATATTTTCTTAACTAAAATCATACATTTATATTAAGGGATTTTCGATTATACCCTCTTTTTTTAAATTAAAGAAAAAAATCTTATATATACAGGTGCGAGGCCTCTCTAAGCATAAGGCCCTGTGCACCCACATCCCTCTCACACCCCTAAGGATGACTCTGCCTACACCCTTAAATGTTAAACCCACAGGCAGGTTATTTTAGAACTTCTCGCTTAAATTTCAATACTTTTAAACTTTTTTTTTTTTTTTTTTTTTTTTTTTTTTTTTTTTTTTTGCATAAGATAGCTGAGCTAGATCTTTAATATGGCTATTTTTTATACTTTTTAGATTTTGGTTGCAGATTTGAAAAGATACTTTCAATTTCGAGAACTGATTTTGAAAATGCAAATACCTTTTAACAAAAATCTATAACCAAAATCAAAAAAGTAAAAAAAATATCATATTGAAGATTAAACTCAGCTATCATATGCAAAAAGAAATGGCGTATAAAAATATTCACGTTTAAGTGAGAAATTCATAAACAACCTGCCCACTGGATTAACATTATGGAGAGGGTGTTTTCAAGTGAGTGATGAATCTCCTTAAAAGTGTATGTGTACTTATGTGTAAATTTAAATAAACTATATAACGGCACTGCATTATGTGATCAATTAGTAAAAAACATTTAGTTTCAATTGAACAGAATACAATCAAATTCAGTTTATAAGCAACAAAATGTTTTAAAAGTAAATGTAAAAAAATAATCAAACCAATTTGCTATCTCAGAATTGAAATTTGAATAATATTATACTAAACTATTTAAATAATAATAATAATAATAAGCGGAATTATCTGTTATGAATAAAACATTATAACAATTACTGGATGACAGTTCAGCAAAAATGAAAATTGCATCACATTAAATTTCGTGCCATCATTATCAAATAGCAAATTGTAAAGTATTGAGTTGAACTGAAACCTAAGAAATTAAACTACCTTAGCATTAACAAGAAGTTGAATACAATAAATTTATGTTTTAAAAGTTACCTAATATTACAAACAACGGAAGAGACAATGACGCCAATAAAATAATGAATCATGAATGACATAATGATTCATTAAAAGTGTTATTGATTCTTATGAATCAAGTTTTTTTGTGATTGATTCATCTAACATTTCGTGAATCATTCAATGCGTTGGCGTCTCTTTGCTTAAAGAAAAAAGTATATATATTCAACGCGTATCTTCTTATTCTAATAATGGCTAATTTTTAAAACATAAATGTGGTGATTCGTCCTCTTTGCTAAAGTAATTTAATGGTAGTATGTGTTTCATCTTTTACTCTTCACTATAAATTCTTCAAGTTATGACTTGATTATGTTATAGCAACAAAATTTCATGTATAACAACTTTTACTGATGTTTGACAATTTAAAATATTATGAAAAAGTTTTTTCTAGCACACATTTTCACTTATCTATTTATTTAAATATAGTTTAAGTTACGATTTTTGGGGTTAAACATGAGGAATTCATTTGAATTGTGATTAAGAGTTTGATTTAAATGTTTAATTTTAGATCATTATATTCCTCACAAACTGAATTTGTCTGTATTGAGTTGAGTTAAATAAAAATATTTTTTAAATGGTTAACCCTAAAATATTTGTTTCTAACAGTAATTTATTGCATAATATAATACATATGAAGGTTATAAAATTTACCCAAGATATTAAAACAGCTTAAAAAAAAAAGAGTAGCAAGGGTTTTATGAATCTGAAATTTTGAAATTCCATTGTCTTCATGACGTAATTTAGGTTGCAAGTAAGTGTTGTAACTGCTTTGATAAAAAATATTTTCTATTGTTTATTTACATTTAGCAAAATGGTTCCTATATTACCTGTTTCAGAAAAATACACTGTACCAACAGTGAAGCCACTTTCACTAGTTGAGGATTCCTATGGGTCATGCAATTAAAAAATTTAGGTAAAAAATCTTTTTTTCTTTTTTTTTCTTTCTTTTTGTTTAATAATTGAACTGGTGATAGAGTTTTTGATGTACTACTTTTCATCAGCATCTCGATTGTCGTTGTAAATGAAGAAAATTTGAATTAATTACTAATCCAATCTAAAATTTGTAAATAAAATGTATAAAAGCTACAGAACACTTGCATCACATAAAAATAATAAAAAATTGAAAATTCTTTCAATTTTTTTTTAGCATGATCAAATTTAAAATTGTCTATTCTGTTGAGTTTGCAGCAGCTACCAGCTATTGTAAACATTGTGCAGTCTGATAACATTTACAGAACGTTATATTCAGAATCATCTAATAGATGGCAGCACACCGCAACTTACCTCGACTGGTTACCGCAGCTTCAGAGACTGGTGATTGCTCAGTTAGCTGCCGGCTTTTGTGAGAATCAGATGATCAACTGCTGCGTGTTGTGCATCATGTCGATTCTGTACTTCACTCACTTTTCATCCCAACTTATTTATGTTTAATAATTTTCTGTAAATATTAATTTTAAATATAAGTTAATGTAAGGTAGAGCTTTGTATCTTACTTTTATACTATATTCATTTCTTCCACTCACCGATTAAGCAGAGACATGTGACTGTCTCCTCAAGTTTTATAACAATATATAAGATGGATTTTTACTGAAAAAGATCTGGTAATTTTTTTTTACCAGAAATGTGTAGCAGGGACAGACTAAAATCCATCAGCCCATGCCCTAGCATGGAATTTAAAAAAATGAGGGATGCAAAACTGCCAAAACAAAATGAGAAAAAAACAGAATTCTCAAGACTACTGTAAACAAGGGGGAAATTATGACAATGAAATAGCAATAAATGTTTTGGAAAGTTCCAATCATTTTTTTAGGAATTTAAGGTCAAAATATCATTTTAATGACATCCTTGTGATGCTAGGCAAAATAAACTTATGCAGATAAAAATTTAAAATCAATACCAAAATATCAAGTTTGTCGGCGAAAATGACAATTTGATTAGGTAAATCAAGATGAATCTATGCATAGAAAATACAAAATTTAGTTCTTTTAGCACTTTGAAAACACTGCAATTAATTATTTAGAATAAATAAAATTTATGTTCTGAATACGCCATTAACATTTACAATAATTCTGAGTAAACCAGTCTTTTCGACTAATACAATAGACTCCCTGAAATTAGCATACCTTCAGACCAGAGATTGTGCAGATTTCTGGTCATTGCTTTGTTTACATTTTTTAAACAATGATTTGAATATAATTCATAATGCAATTAAAATTATAATGAATGCTTACAATTGTATAGTAAATTATTAAAATATGTAATAAACTAAAATAATAACATTTAAGATAATTTTTAAAATATTAATATCAAATATCAAGTTAATAATCAATATTATTAGATTAAATATTCATTATAAAGATGAACTGAATTTTTCCTATGTTATTCAATGAAACTCTCCTCATAAAGGTACATTATTAATTAACATAAAAATAATAAAATAATGAAATTTTATTT
The DNA here is from genome assembly GCA_964019185.1 of Maratus speculifer. Classification (NCBI taxonomy): domain Eukaryota; kingdom Metazoa; phylum Arthropoda; class Arachnida; order Araneae; family Salticidae; genus Maratus; species Maratus speculifer. Next base: position 35,004,324 of record CAXHSM010001376.1, read on the forward strand.
CAGGTTAGACAGACTTAATAACCAAAAAATCTTTATTAATGTATAAATATATTTGCTGAAAAGATTGTGATTACCAGGGAAATTAACAATAACTTGACTTTTTAAGAAATGAATTTATTCTTCCTTCATGAAAAAGCATGAATTCAGTAATATTAAGTAAAATTAGATATTAAAATAAAAGATATGGAATTGAATTAAAAATAAAGAAGTCAAATTTTGTCCCTACATCTGATCCGAAAGTTTCATTGTTTACATTTGTAAATTATGTGTGGATTTTAGAGTTGCAGATTTGAGGGAGTCTACTGTATATCATAACAAAATAAATATTTCTTAATAAAACAAAAATTTGACAAATATGCAATATATGTATTTTTTTCATTCACTCCCCCTCCTCTTCCAAAAAAATATATATTACATATATATATATCTTGATTAATAAATAGGATAAAATTAAAATAAATAAAATTGTCCACTGTGTTCTAAACTTGTCACTAAAATTTGTAAGCAAAAGATGAAAGTTATTTTTATTGAAGGATAAATAATTTTTTGAATTTTGATTTATTGAAGGGTTATAAATGTCTTTTAGTACAGTCAGAGTTCTGTAATCCACAGAAGTTGGGCCCAAAGGTTGTGTGGATTATGGAATATTGAGGATTATAGATTGTTATGGATTATGCGTCATTTTATCTTTCCTAGACATAAATTCATTTAAATAATTTTTGTAAAACTTTCATTAAAATGTTTGAAAATTTTGCCAGGTCGACATGGTGCCCAGAGACGCATACACACCTACTTTTATCTCCCCCCCCCCCCCCGAAAAAAAAGTGTCCTCATGATGGTCAGGAAAACATAATAGCTTTATCTGGAGTTAAAATATCAACATTTTTCTATTGGTAGAGAAGTATAGATCTTGATTGATCAAAGGATTTAACCCTTAAATGCTGTGTGTTGTCACTCGGCAATATACCAAATTTATGCTTCTAAACTACTTTTTGAATAATACTGCAGCTATAGTGCCTAATGTTGTGAACAAAATAGATATTGAACATATTATTAAATAAATTTTGAACATGCAGATGGCAACACTTAAGAATAATTAAGACACTTTAAGAATAAGTATGGATTTATTTTCTCTATTGCTGCTTTTTTTTTTTTTTTTTTTTTTTTTTTTTGGTTAGGAAGCTTGCAAAATACCCTACTTTGTTCTTCTGTAAGCAAGTAAAATTAATTTTTTTATCATAGTTCTTTCAGTTCATGTGTGTTTGTTATTAGAGAATTTTATATCAAAGAACATTTTTTGTATCTATTAAATTCCAATATTTCTGAACAGTAATCATTTTTTTTTAGCCTTAAACCATACTGAAAACAAAATATGACTTTAAAAAATATTTTTCTCATAATTATTTATGAAATGAAAGCCAAAAAAATTTTTTTAATTTATTTTTGAAATATCAGGCATTAAAAGGTTAAATATAGATTTAAATTTGAATTTTTGGCAGAATTGTATGTATAACCAAACAATTAGTGCATTTACACTACAAATAGTCTTGTAAAATTCTGGTTGCATAATCAAAAAACAAAATATTCGTCATTCAATCGCTAGTTAATTCTATTTTAACATGTGTGCAAAAATTCATTAAGATCTGTATATTAGTATTCCAGAAATTGTGCCCACCGACTTAAAAAAAATAATGTGTTTTAGAAAAAACAATCAGACTTGTATTTCTCCTGGCTAGTCTATTCTAATGAGGCAAATTTCCAAAGGCTTTTTCTCCTGAACTTTTTCTCTAACTGAAATAAATCTTTGTAAAAGATATTCAAATTTGGAATTTTTGAAATTTTCTTACTTATCTAACAAACTTTTGAGGAATATAAATTATATTTTTGCCTTTTCGTTAATGAAATTACAGTTACCGTATTTTCGGGTGTATAGTCCGCGGCTTATACAAGAAAAAAACCTTCGAAAAAGCCGCTGCGGCTTATACACGGTGCGGGTTATACAATGATTAAAAAAAAAAAAATGGAAATCGTGATATTTTTTCTACAATTTTTAAACCTCAAAAAATTTGAAAAAAACATCGAAATTTGTAATTTTTTTTCGCTATACTGCGAAATATAGAAAGTTCTCATATTTGTTAAGGCTTTTTTTTTTTTTTTTTTTTTGCTGCTTAAATGCAGTTATTTCTGGGTTCGGAAGAACTATCGCCAAGTATTGCACTAACCGACAGAGAGAAATAATGACGCTCAAACGCAGTTTGCTCTAGATTTGAGAGGGTAAAAAGAACAGTATAACACATTACTTATTTTAAATTTACTTTTTGCTGAATAAGTCGTTTTAACATTAACTGTAATCAGTTTTTTAGTAGAGATGTGTCATCTGTTGAGGAACGATTCAAAAGGAGCGAATCCGGCAGTGGAACTAAAGGAACGATTCCGAAAAGGAATGAAATCACGGAATCGCTCCTTTTTCGGAAAGGTTCCTTAAAGGTGTGTTGCTTTGAATGAATCGTTAATTCTAATGAATGATTAACGAACCATTCTGATGATTGATTCATTAGAAAATACTTGATTCATTCAATGTCCAATCAATATTTTGGCGTGTTGTTTATTCCTCAGATAATAGTATTGGATAGTCTTTTAAACAGAAATTTATTAAACCTATCTTCTATACATAAAAAAATTATTGGTAAAGTTCGGTTATTCTTCATTAAAGATTCACAATTTTATCTATTGCGTGCGATATTCTATTTTTTTATCATTTTCGTATTTGCGGATGTTTTGCTATCATTTAAAACATTTTAAAAATGTTTCTCATAGCAGGTAATTTCATTTATTTATTTATTTGCAAATCGTTTATTATTTATTATTCATATTTTAGGCTAGAAGTAGGAAATTGCTTTGAATTTTAATAAATTATTTAATTTTAAAACTTTGTATTGCCATGGTCAGAAAGCAAATACAGGAAACACTGCCTTACTTTGTTTTTAAATCTGCTGTAATTTTTCAAGATATAAGATTTTTTTCATATATTAATGAATTTCATTTTTTAATATTTTCTTTCTCTTTTAAAATTTCCGTGAAAATGTAGTTTTTATGCCGTAATTTTCAATATTTTCCTGCACTTAATAGGCAATATTCATTCATTTTAATTTGAAAGTTTTCTTCTATTTATGATATTGACATGTCAATAAATTTTTCACTTTTAAGGAAATTTATTCTTTACGTTGGTTCAATAGTTGGTAACTATTTAAAACAATTTTGTTTTCTAAAATATGTAAAAATATCTCACAAAATGATGAAAATTTGAATTTAAAACGAAAAAGAAACCCCTTATAAAATTAGTTAGTTTTAAAAAATAAATGCAGACTGTACACCATGTACTTCTAAAATATATAATGATATAAAAATGATTAAATTCCTATGTATAGTTTTTGCTCCTACTGTTTTAATAAACAATTTTATTTTACTTAATAGGTGTAACGAAAAATTAAAAACAAATATTGACATGTTTTGATTACATCTTATAAGAACCATAATCATAATAAAATAAAAATACAAATCGTTTCATGGTCAATACAATAATATTTTCATTTTACTATGCTTATGGTTCTGATAAGATGGAATCAATACATGTCAATATTTGTTTTTCATTTTTCGTTACACCTATCAAGTAAAATAAAATTGTTTATTAAAATGTTTATATGTAAAAGGTGTATTTTTTAATATCTTGTGATTTAAAAATCTAAAAGATTTAGTAACTTTCTATCTTTTTTAATAAAACGATTTTAATCAACTTTAACATTAAATATCGCTAAATTATTTTATAATTTAAAAACTGTCTGCACCAATGTGTTTACCCATAGTTTCCCAATAACACCATGGATTTTCATATTTTTGTAAGCAACAGCTATTTTAACGTTAAGCAAGAAAGACCTCCTGTCCCAAAAAATTCATTGTCGGTGATAGCATTAGTTACATTTTTTAGAATACAGAGATACTTGATGTTTCCATTTCTCTTTGAAACAATCTACAAAGGTTATTTTTTTAAAATACAAATCAGGAAAACATTATTTGAATGTTACATAATCAAAGTTATATTCAAGCTAAAAGCAGGCTTGGTACGGTTTAAACCAATTGGTTTTAACCATGGTTTAAACCATAGTTTAAACCAATTGTCTTTTTTTCCTAAACAAAAAAAAAACTGGTTTTTTTAGAAAAAATCTAATGACATTTTTTTTTTTTTTTTTTTTTTTTTTTTTGTATCAAGCTGAACTAAAATCAAAATTTGCTGATTTGGTTTTAATGTATGTGTTTCAGATTATTGGATATAAATTATTTCTACTTTTAACATTTTATTTCAGCAATAAGCATTAGATGTAGGGTTTAGGTCAAATTTTATACATAGAACTAAAGTCAGTACACATTTGTGAACATATCTCCTGCTCTAAATAAAAAACTTCAGACATATGAATCGATCAAAAGATAAAATAGATTCAATATTTAGTATAAAATATTTAAATTTTTTTTAATAATGTAGATTATTTAGTGTGATTAATAACACAACACAATGATCATTTAAGATTTTGCACAAACTGTAAAAGTAATTTTTCTTGATTGCGGGGATTATTATGAAGAATTAAAAACAAAATATGAAGCCAAATAACAGAGTATTCAAAGACTGGTTGCTAGCTATAACATTTTAATAATAATTTTTTCCTCTGCTGTATGCTGAATCTAATGACTAAAAATGTTAACTTCAAATTGTCACTCAGAAAAAAAAAAAAAAAAATCCTAAGAAGTATTTGAAATTTATTATTTGAATAATCCTGTAAAAGAATATTTATCAAATTACATCCAAATGTTTATTAGTAATCAAAAGATAGTTTATAAAAATTTTCAGGGCATCAATGGTTCACTGTGTAGAACAGTTAATTCTTTGAACATAAGACTTTTTGCTAAAACTGTTTAAATTAAAATATGAATTTTTTCAATTTTTCAAAAGACCTGGGTTTTTTTCCAACCCTGACTAAAATAAGTAACAAATATTTAGTAATGCCAGGGGCTTTGCTTTGATGAGCTATGCTCATCAACCTCTGTTGTGACACTACATATTATAAAATCATGCTTATTTGATTGGCTTTTAAAAAATAGCGAAACATTGAACTACATATACATATATTTTAAGTAACAATCTCCCTGTAAATAATCTTCCATTCATTTCCCTTTTATTAGGGGAATTTTAAGGTTTAATTAGCTGCTGTTAAACATTTACTGGCTGTTTATATACTTGAGTAAATAAGATCAGTTAAGCAGTAAATTATACTGAGTTGTTGCCACCTCCTATTTTTTAAACCGCGTTAGAAGAAAAGGTTTTAAGTATTGTTTAAATCTTATATAATTTTTACTAAATTTTTCTTTCTGTTTTTAATATTCATATGAAAATAATAAAGTTGTTTGAATTGAAATATTATTTGTGCAGTTACGTGAGGGGTTAAAGTCACTGTAAATTTCAGGCATCTTCATGTTACCCTATCGCTCCAGGGGAGTCTCTCTGAAAGCAAGCAACTATCTTCTGTTGGCACATCTTTGATGCCTGAAATAAAGCAAGTCACCAGTAACAGCCAATTAAATACTTGAAAGTCTGACAATGGAAAAGACTTTTCTCGATTATCCAATGAACTGCAGGGAAACTGACGAGTGGAAGGAACCTTTTGTTGCTTGACTTTTTTACATGTAACAGCACTTTTAGGATTCACAATAATAGTTAAAAAGATCATTCCAAAATAGGTAATAAATGTCATCTAACTTTTAGAATTTTGATCATCTGACGAAACCCTACTTATCTCTGTCCTCTGTCTGCCTGTATTATTATCCTTATAATCAAGGATCATTGATGAGAGATATTAAACAAGCAGAGCTAATACGCATGACGTGTATCTGTGATGTGAAAGTTTCTCCAAAGATTTGAGAAAAATAATAAATAAATTACAAATTTTATTAATCTAATTTAAATTAAAACATAAAAATGAACTTAAGATCATAAATTAAAAATGAGTTAGGGATGCACTGAATATTCGGTTAGGCCGAATGTCAAGCCATTCGGTAAAGCCGAATATTTGGCTTGGTCGAATATGAAACTATTCGGTCTGCCAAATATTCGGTTTGACCGAAGATTAAAGTATTCACCCGAATCCAATACTTAATACTAAAACCTTTTAAAACACATTTTTAAAAACTTTTCACAATTTATATTTTAACTGCTAATTTATGAATATATTTAAAATAATTAGAAATAAAATCCTATTTAAAAAAAGAATGTTTTTACATTATTTGCTGTTTGTAAAGAAAATTAACCATGAGAAGGATTAAAATGGTGATTTATCTGGATTCTCCCTAGGAATCAATGATGTGCAGATGCAAGTTCCTACATTTTGTTTAGTAAATAACCTGCTTATTGCTTTTCCCAATCAAAAGTCCTTAAACAAGAAAGAAAAACTTTTGAGATTAGTGATAACTATCAAGGCAGACAATTTTTGTTCGTGAAACTATAATCATAATCAACTTATTGAGTCAGACGTACATTGTATTTCATCTCACTCTTGGTCAAACTTTTGTTTTCGTTTGTTGCTTTAACAATAACTAAGATACCATAACCATATTTTCAAGTTACATTCTTTTATTATCTGTAAAATATGATATGGTGGGATGGATGGAAAATAACACCATTCATAAGAAAAATTAATGAGCTAGATATTCCTTTATTCAGAATTAAGTTGAAAGTATTTGTACTCTATATTGAAAATAACCTGCCTTGAGTTATTTAAAATGGACAATTATGAGACTGTAAAGTTTTTCTTTGACTATTTTTTCATTATTTCACTTTGATTTTAAAATGTTTGCTTTCATTCGTAAAAGAAACCATGAAATTAAAAAATTTACTAAATAAAGACTCATAATTGTATTTCTTAAAAAAACTCCAGGCAGGTTTTTTTTCAATAGTAAATGTTCTTTTAAAAAGCTCTTATTTATCAAAATGTAAGTTTCTTTTCTTAAATATTATTTAAAATTGTTTTTAAAAGTAACATTTTAATACCTTTAAACTTTGAAATATAAAAAATATTTGGAAAGCCAAATATTTGATATTTGGCTCAACAATTACTATTCTGCTAGCTGAATATTCTGTATTCAGTTCACCTGTTGGAACCGAATATTCGATATTCGTCCAAAATCGCTATTCGGTGCATCTCTAATATAGATATGCTAATTTATATCAAAATCAAAAGTAATGTAAATTTGCTTAGTAATAAATCAGCTGTAATAGCTAAAAAAGAGACATTAATAAAAAATTTAGTAAAGAAAAATGTATTAGCCGCTAACTTCAGTGCCGTCTTTAATTTCATTGTTTACATCTGAAAAAATGCGCCAATTTCTGGCGTTCCTGGATTTTAGGGAGTCTACTGTATATGAGTGTAACATTTGAGTTATAAAAAAACAACAAAACAAATAAATTAATTGTACAAAGATACAAACAAATATGATGTCATATATCGAAAATAAAATTTACTACACTTTGATAGTGAAATAAAATGAACTTATTTATGTGCATGATTTTTACTTATTATCGCATAAATAGAACTTTATGAGGCTTAAGTGTATACTGCTCAAATAATTTCTCTTTTATGTTTGTTTAATTTCAAATTGTGGTTGCAGACATCTAAGAGGATGTGCGCTGAAATTCAACAACTTGACTGGAAAATTCAATACTAATTTTTTCTTTTAAAATGCATATACTTCAATGAACAGTTGATTTCAGGACCCCAATGACGTCCCCCTCCCTCCGGAAAATTTGAGATTTTGTGTTTTCAATGGTCAAAAAGTGCAATTTCCCCCATCCTAGAACTTATTAATGTCCCCCCCTGGAGCCAGAGAAGTCCTTCCTTATGATAAATATCTGAATTCAACTCTGTCAATGAACTTACGCTTTTTGAATCCTCATAATGGGCATAAGTTATGATTTAAATTTGAAATGCGGATAGTGAATTTGGAAGTTTTCACATGTATGAGATAGAAGAAAAAATTTTGAGATTGGCACGCCCAGTTACTTTATATTTGTCTTTTGAAGGAAAATAAAAATAATATTACCATTAGAGAAATCGATTAAAAAAATTATAGTATCAATTATATAGAATTGGCCATAGTATCGATAAAATCGATTTGAAAAATCGAGTTTGCCCATCGCTATTGTGATACATTTTTCCCAGATCCTGTAGCTAAGCGAGTTAGTTTTAAAATATTTTTATTTGTTACGCTTATGATAGAAAACAACAGCAGCAAGAAAAACTCAACACTACATTGAAGTATTTATACATTCATGTAATTTTCAAGTACGGAGTGTTAAAAACCAATGCTTAGAAAATGTACAAAATTTTTGAAAGATTCATTCATATGATGATTCATAATCATTCATTCATTCTTAATGATTCATAATAACACAGAGTTAAAAAAATGTTTACATAACTTGATATACTATTACGCTTATGCTCATATGTCAATATACTTAGCTAAATTGAATACTTTTTATTTTAATATTTATATATTTTCTTCTAAGAACATTGTTTGAATTTTAAACTTTTATCAGAAAAAATAAAAATCTGAGCTGCAGGAATGCTTTTTGTTTTATTCACTTGAGCAAATATTTGTAGAAGTGATCAAGGGATTTAGAAGTTTACTATGATTAAAAAAAATCCTTCCACAAAAAGAAATCCCCCCTTTTTTGAGAGGGGGAGGGGGTGGTCTGCCAGTGTGTTTAAATAAGAGGTGTGGATTCATTTCCTAACAAATTAAATATAACAAAATGGCTGGACATTTGTTCCACAAAAAGTTCAATATTAAAATTTCCATAAAATTCAAAATGTAAAAAATATATGTTAAGTGCTTTAAATATGTAAAATAATGTAAAGTTAAAAACTAAACAAATATTTGTAATTTTATTTTAATGTTTGTATAGTTTTTAACTTTACAACATTTTATAGAGATAATTTAGTAAACTTGTGATTTTTTGTAATTGCATGTTAATGTTAAATGTAAAAAAAATTATCCGTTTAACTACTGAATTGTTTCAAAGGCTGTCTTACATGTTTTTGGAATTATCTCTGAAAAATTAACTCTGAAAAGGCACCACTATTACTAAATAGGGATTGTGTTTCTAACTCAAACCTTCAGATCAAGAATGAATCAAATCTCTCATTTTTGTGCAGGATTTGTTTTGTTTCACTTCTTTTTTAATGATAAACAGCATTTGTGTAATAATAATCACAAAATTCATTATTAGTCATAAACAGATAAAAATTTTTATTCACTTCATGTAATAATAAACTGTACTCCTTGGTTATCCCACCAACCAAATAATTATTGCCAAACAAAACATTAAATGCCAATAATGAATTATTGTAAATGTCACATTCAGTTGACATTAAATAGGTTACATGATTTAGAATTTTTATTGCAAGAGATCATTTAATTTTTTTCAAAGAATTGAACTGTAACTTTATTGTAAACTTAGAAAGCAATTATGAGTATTAATTTTATTAAATACAATATATCAACTAGTAAGTTATAAATAGAAACACAAGACAGAAATCAGTTTTCATACTCCTTTAAAGTCAAAATGTATAATATGAGTTTTAAAACATTCAGTTTTGCATAAAAGACGATTAAAAAAATCAAAAAGAAATGTTAATAGTTAATTTAATTTAAAATATCTTAGTACTTTCAAGCCTTAATCACACTCTTCATCAGAGACTATTTCTAAAACCTTAATGAACATAAAATGGGTTATAAAACTATTCTCTAGTCTTTAGATTGTCTCTCTATTTTAATTGCCTTTTATGTAAAACTGAACTTTTTAAAGTTCTTATTATATATATAAGTAAGTTATATTTACAATTTAAGTCTAAAGCTTTTTCAATAAAAATGAACATAACTTTATTTGCAACATGATTTTCGTTCTTCCAAGATTTGGGTAGAAATTACGTCATTAGGTTAACTTACACAAAAATGATTTTGTTTTAAATCATTTATTCAAAAGCATTTTATATTAATGAACTAAAATGTATGGTTTGAGAAATATAATTTTTCTCCCTAAACCATTTTGTTTTAAACATCGTCGTCGTCTTTTAAAAAAATTGTGAAAAAACTCAAATGCTTGACAACATGAATGAGAATAAGAAGTACTCATGAAATTGAAATGGGGCTGGGTGTATGGACACCAAAGATATAAAAATTTTGTTTGGATATCTTTCAAGAACATGCTAAACTAGTAGGCCAAATTTTAAACGATGAAAAATTAAAATTAGATGCGCTCAATGAAATAAATTTTATCCGTCCAGATAGGGGAAGATCTCGATATGAATTATGGCAGTGTCTAATGTATCGCATGCACATAAATGCATATGTGGCTGTACCTATGAAAAAATTCTCAAGTTAAATCATACCTAAGAATATATATTGGTATAATTTAATGCACTGATTTTGTATTGTGTAAGAGAAAAATATTGGAAAATCGGTTTTTAGTTCAGAGTTAAAACTTAATGCTGTTTATTTAAAAATGTCTTGTTTATTATTTTTCTTTCTGTTTTCAGATTCAGTGGTAGGTAAAACTGTTTTTTTCTGAAACTCAGCGACTCATTTCCTTGGATGAAAATGGTGACATTCTCTTCTTGCTGATGATTTGAAGATGTTCCTGTTATCGTCTGAAATTAATTATTCAGAAAATGTCATCGATTACACGAGAAAATGCCTCCTCCAGTCAACAGCACTTTGTTCCTCGAAATGGGGATAAGGGAAAACATTCCTCCATTGATACAGGAGAAAAAGTTTATATCTGTGATGTATGTTCAAAAACATTTTCTAAGACCTCTGAACTAAGAAGGCATCTCTTGACTCATACAGGAGGAAAACCTTTTGTTTGTGAAACATGTTATAAAGGATTTTCTCAGAAGGTTCATCTAAGAATTATCTCTTGACACATACAGGTGGAAAACCTTTTGCTTCTGAAGTATGTTCCAAGGGATTATCTGACAATAGTAGTCTAAGAAAGCACCGCTTGACTCATACAGGAGAAAACCTTTTGTTTGTGAATTATGTTCCAGAGGATTTTCTCAGAATGGTCATCTAAGAGCCCATCTGTTGTGGCATACAGGTGAAAAACCTTTTGTATGTGAAATATGTTCCAAAGGATTTTCTCAGAACAGTACTCTAAGAAGCCATCTCTTGACACATACAGGTGAAAAACCTTTTTCTTGTGAAATATGCTCTAAAGGATTTTCTCAGAATAGTAATCTAAGAAGACACCTTCTGACACATACAAGTGAAAAACTTTTTGTTTGTGATGTATGTTCGAAGATATTTTCCACTAATTGTCATCTAAGAAGACATCTAAAAAATATTGATATAGGAGAAAAGGTGTTTGTGAAAAATGTTCCAAGGGGTTTCGTGATGAGACTAATTTGAGAACCCATCTCTTGACTCATACAGGAGAGTAACTGTTTGCTTGTGAAGTATGTTCCTAGGGATTTTCTCATAATGGTCATCTAAGAAGGCATCTCTTGATTCATATACGATAAAATCCTTATGTTTCTAAAAGTATTTGAAAGGATTTTCTAGACATTAGCAACTTGAAAGGCATCACGTAATTGATAACAGGAGAAAATGTTTTGTTTGTGTATTATGTTTTCCAAAAGATTATATGATAACTATAACTTAAGAAAACATTTCTCTCATACCAAATTGAAAATAGAGAAATCTCCAATATTTTTATTCCTAAAATCGAGTATGAAACTTGTGTATCTTATTGCATTTACTATTATTACTTTTTATATTTTAGCATTTAATAATAAATAAAAAAATATTGTACTTCATCTATAGTTTAGTTTCTTTTTTGATAATAAAGAAATAAATGTTGACATATTCACTCTTACGTATTAATGTATTCATTTTGCATGCATCAACATATTTTTCAGGTTAAGGGGCTACTTCAGTCAAATGAAAAGACCATTTCCCTAATAACTATGCTAATCCAATGGAAGAAATTTATAAATATATCTCGGTTACATTTGAATAAATTTAAATGATTTTTTTTTTTTTTTTGGCATTGGTTAGCAGAGATTTATATAAATGCTGGCCGTTTTTTACGTTTCCAGTTTCGGTTGCAGATATTTTTTATGGGGAACTTTTGCTTTCCAAACCGGTTCTGAAAATGAGAGCATTCTCATAAAAAAAATATCAGTAAACAAAATCAAAAAATAAACAGCGGCCTGCATACAGATTGATCTTATCTATCGGATGCAAACAAAAATCATTTAAAAATATTAATATGTTTCCGAGATATATTACTATTTTTTTAAAGTCAAATGGGTGTTTTTATTTGAATGAAGTGACCTCTTAACCTTTTACAGGCCAATGTTCCCAATTGGGAACATAAAATTAAAAATTCAGTAAAAATTAAATTTCATCAAAACAGACTTGAAAAAATTAGCAGAAATTGTAGAAAGATGATTTGATTTTTTTAAAGATAGAAGTTACACTCTTATCATTAAGGCCCCACAATAGTCACAGAAAAAGACACGAATAATAATGCTAAGTCTATGGGAGCATTTTTTTCAAATATCTAGCTCAAATTTTAATATTTTTACATAGTTTCTTTTTACATAGGATAGCTGAGAACGATCCACAACCGGCCTAGTTTATACTTTTTCAGTCTTGGATTCAGATTTTTTTTTAATTACTTTAACTTTCAAAACTGGTTCTGAAACTGAAATTATTATAATATAAAGAATATATAAGCAAAATCGAAAAAGTAAAAACTAGACCGGTTGTAGATCGTTCTCAGCTATCCTATGCAAATAAAAAAACAAAATCATCTAAAAATATTAAAATTCGAGCGAGATATAAGAAAAGAACGTCCCCATAGACTTTACATTATAATCCAGGTCTTTTTCTGTGCCTAATGTTGCGCTTTAATGCGAAAATGTGCAAAAAATCTTAACTGTGATCAGTGAAAGCAGGAAAATGACCCATCATAAAGACAGTTTTTTGAAATAGAAGTTACATTCCTATCAGTAATGGAGAAATGTACAGATATGACCAAGGACCACCTAAAAGGGTCAACCGGGAATAACCAATGGTCCCAATTGGGAACATTCTAAAAATTATGCATAAATTTTTTTCCACCATATTAATGACTAATATCACTTAACTGAAGCATTAAAAGGCATAATGTTAAAAAAAATAATTTAAAATATACCTGGATCTGAAATCGGCCTGTAAAAGGTTAAGACAGGATTCAATTATAGGCAGGTTCTTTTTCATACTATTAAAATATTTTAATTTAGCGACATTTTAATAAGCCTAGAAATGGACTATTTTTTAGAAAAATATAAAATTTAATATTTAGTTGTAGAATAATGATAATTTAAACATGTATGCATGCAAGATTTTTTCACTAGGACAAATTTTACTGATCTTTGAATAGACCAGGCCATGTTGACAGAATGATTTTCATTCGGGAGAGGTCAAAACCGGGATTAAATCAAGTCCCGTGAAAACTAAGAAAAATGAAACCAGCTTGGTTCGATATAGAAAAAAATAAGTTAGACCTGGCTCGACCCAGAAAGTATAAGTAGGCCCGGCCCAAAACTTCAGGAAAAAGTAGTATCAAGGCCTGGTCCATATGGGGAGAGGTTTGGTAAAGTCAAAATATTTTTTCATTATGAATCAGTTGTAAGGCTTAAAAATTTTATTTTTATCATGTAAAAATCAAAGCATTGTAAAACGTGCCTAGACAAGATCAGAAGGCACTGGAAGAAATTTCCATTTTAGACGGGTTTACAGTTTAGCATGTATAGTTATTGGGCACACATTTTGTCATAATCATGATTTTTTTCCATTTAATCTGGATTCTGTTTCATACATTTTCTGTTTTTACGAGGTTTTAATAGTCCTTTTGACAGGTTTTGTTTTCACTAAGAGAGGAAAATACGAGATCGGAGACAAGTTGAGTTTTAGGTAGATTGTTATCTCAGCAAGTACATACGTGAATATAACATTTTATTGTATTAAGATTTTGTTTTAAACAGGATCCATATTCTCGGGTGTAATAGTACAAATAATTTTGCATTAACAAAGAGCTCAACTATTAGAAACAGATTTAACAATAAGATGTAAATCATACAGTTACAGTTCTCACTAGGGAACGTTCCCAGGTGTAAGTTGTGTAATTTGACGAGTGTGGTATCAAAAGGAAGATCTCGTCATGTACATTTAACCCTTTAACGTTCATTGGTTTCGCCACGAAACCACAAAATTTTAATTCCAATATGCAACACTGACACCGGCATTTTTATCTAAAAATATCCCTTTTATTATGTATGCGAAAAATCACGTTTTCTTATTTAGAAATATATTTGTTCTTAATTACCGGTGTCATTCATTTATTTCGACATCTTAGCAATGAAAATGCTCTGATCGTTAAAGGGTTAAAAGTGCAATGGTGATGAATGCAAGTACCTCTAAGAATCCAACCGTTTTCGAGATATCAGTACTTGAAGTGTAAATGAATAAATAAATGAATTGACAGGAAGGTATATAAATTGTTCGCAAGTTAAGCCCGCCCAAGGAAAACATTCTATTTTACATAATATATACACATGCAGTTTATCCATTACGTCACGCCACACATTTATCAAAAATTTTGCATAGAACAAAGTGTTGGAAATAACAAAACAGATGGAAAAACTCTTCGAATGCAGCCATACGAAAAAACTTCATAGAATGCGAAGTGCCTGTATAAGAGAGGGTAAATAAGTGGCAATGTGTGGGTATAAAGGATTTTACTTGTAGCTCGGTAAAAGGTATTGGCAGGAGGATTGAAAACAATCCAAAGAAATTTTTAACACGCGAACAATTTTTATATCTGTCAGTCAATTTATTTATTTATTCATTCACATTTCAAGTATTGATATCTCGAAAACGGTTGGATTCGGACGGGTAGTTCCATTGCACTTTTTAACGTACATGACGAGGTCTTTCCTTCAATATCACATTTGTCCAAATCCACAAATTACACCTGGGGAGGTTCCCTAATCAGTTGAAAAATTAATTTTCCCGAATCTAATGAGGATTAGAATCCTGAATGCGTTCTATTATCCGCTGCCCAAACTCGAAAATTTTATTACCCCCCAAGTGTCTTGCAAATGGGTAAAATTGTAATCTTGTTTTCTCTGCATTTTGTTTTAAATGCTAATAAAATATGATTATTTCAATATTACATAAAAAATCTCATTTAGGAATATAAATGTAATCCTTGAGAGTCTTAATCATTCTTCAATGCTTTGAAAATTCATTAAATTTATAGAATTATAATAGCTTAAACACTGCTTATATTGCAGTGAAACCTGTAGCTTAGTGTACGGAATATTACGGGACAAACGCTTAGAGGGTTAAAGGCAACCCAAAAAGCCGTAGCCAGAAGGGGGATCACCAGAGATTGATCTCCTCCCACAATTTTTTATCTAGGTGTATCAACAACGGCACAAAATGCACGCTATAAAATAAGTTTCAATACAAGTATCTTCGTTTTTTTATTTTGTTTCATCTCTTCGTCCTATTTTTGCATTTGTACTTTTAACCGATCCAGTAAAGTAAATCGTTCTATTAAACGAAGTAAGAGACATTAGAATTGCAGCAATGCCAATTTTTAGGGAACGAATATATTCTCAAAAACTAAAACTGTCTCGTTTCTTTCTACTTATCTTACTTGAGAATGAAGACAGATATCAGTGTAGATCTTTGTAAGCGAATAAAAAAAAATTGCACAGGGTATTGCAGCAAAATATATAATCGAGTATATACACATTAATTTCATTCTGTGTGAAAGGCTGTAACAGTATTAAAATGAACTTTCAACATTTTTTTCCCATCTGCCGTAATGTAATGGAAACAATTGACCGTCCATGACATTAAACTGTTCATCCGATTTTCATAAAATTTGAAACAACTAGACAAAATTTTGCTATAGTTATGTATTTAAAATTTCAGAGCATTCAGTTGGATCCTTTTTGCTCTGTTATCTGCAGACAGACAGACGGACTGAATGGCGACTATAGGTGCTATGGATTTATATAGTTACGAACGCACCTAAAAAGCGAGAAAATAAGACTGTTTTCAACCCAAGTGTCAGTGATATGAACTGAGGGGATGGTCAATCTTGGGTCCGAAGGAGGGTGAAGATATTCAGTAGTGTATCTAGACTCATCCTTCGGGGAGGGGGGGGGTACAACAAAAATTTCTGACAGGAAATCAGGAAAACATTAACATTTATGCTTTAAACAGGTTTTTATATTAGCAGGTAACTCATAAATTATCCATTCGAACCTGATGGAGTTTCATGAGATTGTATTTTCGTTTCAAGCAGGTTTTCATCTAGACTAATATAACTTTTGCGGCGTGTAAAGAGAGCCTTTGTAAGTGTATGTCGGAAATTTGGTTGAAATTATAATTTTGTGTTCTCTGCGAAATAACACTCTTTTAAATAAAAACATTCTTAAAACGGAATATTTTTCAAGTTCCTTTTAATTCCACTTTAGCTTATTTCATTGAATTTTGATAAACTTTCGTAAATTAATTTTGTTTCCTAGAAAATTCGGAGGGGGCTGAAGGCCCATCAATCCACCCCCTGAATACTTCACTGGTTACATAGCATTATTCAGAATGGAGGGGGAGGGTCTATTTAAGATCAAGTGAAATCTCACGGAAAAGGACTAATTCCTTTACCCATTTATTAACTATTTGGAAAATAGTTGTTTTCCCGGTAAAGAACTGGGAAATCTGATGTTTATCCGAATCTTTTGATAAGGTGGATTCCGCAACTTTTTTATTTTATTAGTTTTCTTATTGGTCCGTGTTTAATGTCCAAAAATGAAATACTTCTGTTTTTTAAATTTTATTCGTTTTCTGATTGGTCCATGTTTAATGTCCAGAAATGAAATACTTTTGTTGCCGCAATGACGAAAAAGTATTAAAAAACTACAAAAAAATTAATAACATAAAAACGAATTCAGATACAGCTTTCAAACAAATTTCATTTCTTTCTCTATACGACAGTTTAAAAATTGAAAATGTGTAATGTTTAGATGTTTAAAAATTTGCAGTGCCGAAAATTGCAAAACTAAAATTTTATTTAAAATTTGTATATGATTGGTACAGGAATATTAATTTTTAATCCATGGCGTATTACGTACACCATGGACCTTGACTAACTTGTAGTAATTCTCAGCATCGTATATCAATTTTATAAAATGTTAAATAGTTTAATATAATTAAAACGCGCATTACAGAATGTTCTCCTTACAAATGTAATGGAATACTTTTGTGCGACCCTGTAATTCAATGACAAATATTCTTTGCACCACATATTGTACAGAATGTATATTATATTATAAGCTTTGTAGATACATATCAATTTTATTATATTCGAAAGAGTGTATCCCCATTAAAATGCACTTGAAACTTTTTCCCCCATGGACCGTAATGTATCGGAATACTTGTGTTTGTCCGAGTCATTGAACTATGCATCCGATTTTCATACAATTTGAAATGACTCGACAAAATTATGTAATACTTATATATTTTAAATTTCACACGATTCGAATGGGTAGTTTTAGCATTGTTATATACAGACAGATGGACGATCCTGATTGACAGTAGTTCATTGGGATAGGAAGTCATTACCTGATTTATAACCAAGTGAAACAAGAAAAGTTGATCATCTATGGGTGTTAGTTTCTTTTCTTAACCCTTTCGGGTCTGGTCTACTATTAATAGTACATGTTTTTTAATGGCGTATTATTTTGTTTTAAGTAATACTTTAGCTACTATTTATATTAGTAATGTTAGGGTATGTCTAGACATTTACTATATGATTTCATTTATGTTTAGGCATAAACTAATAATAGTTATTATCATTATTTGCTTAATTCTTTTTGCACCTTTTGCAATTCTTTTATTTTAAACATACATTTTACTTTTTAAATTTAAAATAAAGGTTACTTTTCTGAAAGAATCATGAGTCATTAAGTGAAAAAAAGTATTAGAATGTTGTAATATAAATTAAATCTTATTGTAATGCAAGTTTTTCTAAACATCTCTAAAAATTCTTCCTTGCCCTTTTGTCATATCAATATTAATTGAAGAGCACATAAAACAACAAAATTCGCAGGCAATGAAATTTTCGTTAAACACTAATTAATCTATTTGGATAGCAAGCGTTAATGTTATTGCAGTAAAAGTAAATTTTTCGAAACATTGAAAAAAAATTCGGACCCGAAAGGGTTAAAGATAGTACTACGAAACTTTTTGTACTATGCAGTTTGCAATTTTGAATGAAGTTCGCTTTTAATCATTTTATCATATTTTGTACTCCAAATCCC